>OZ035840.1:32843574-32853244 GCA_964034765.1 Knipowitschia caucasica
TGCATGATGCTGTCGCCTCCAGCTACAATCTGCACTTTACTCACTGTAACATGTAAAACTATAAAACAAATGAAACTATAAAACATGTAAAAAATATAAAACATATAAAAATATAAAACTATAAAACATATAAAGATATACAACTATAAAACATGAAACATATGGATTCAGTCCAAGTACATTCCGTCCTAAAAACAGTTCAACTGGATTCACACAAAAACACATCGACAGGAGCTCGGGAAGTCGTTTTTGAAGTGTTTCCACTGGAGCCAGAGGAGACAGGAGGCCCCAGAACACCCCAGGTCCAGGAGCCAGAAGAGAGAGGAGGCCCCAGAACCCCCCAGGTCCAAAGGAGGCCCCAGACCCCCACCAGGTCCAGGAGCCAAAGGAGAGAGGAGGCCCCAGACTCCCCAGGTCCAGAGGAGGCCCCAGACCCCCACCAGGTCCAGGAGCCAGAGGAGAGAGGAGGCCCCAGACCCCCCCAGGTCCATAGGAGGCCCCAGACCCCCACCAGGTCCAGGAGCCAAAAGAGAGAGGAGGCCCCAGACTCCCCAGGCCCAGAGGAGGCCCCAGACCCCCACCAGGTCCAGGAGCCAGAGGAGAGAGGAGGCCCCAGACCCGCTCAGGTCCAGAGGAGGCCCCAGACCCCCACCAGGTCCAGGAGCCAGAGGAGAGAGGAGGCCCCAGACCTGCCCAGGTCCATAGGAGGCCCCAGACCCCCACTGGACCCTGCTGTAATAATAAAATGTAATGAAGTCTATGTAAGTCCTGCAAATGTGTTTTTTTCTTTCAGTTTTTAATTGTCCTAAAACTGACTCAAACTGAGAAATATTTTCAAACATGGCCCATTCCGCTCAGAATCTGTTAACACATTTAAATATTTATAAAGACCTCAAAAAGTAAACTCTGCGTCTCTATGTTTGAGATCAATGGGTCATTTCAATGTATGATCACTTTACACTACACAACACAACAGTTTATTTTCAACTCAAACAGCGAGAAAATATCTGTAATTACTATTTATGCTTCATTATATTTAATCGAGTCATAAACTCCCCCATCACAGCATTCAACTCCTCCTCCTCCTCTGGACAGGTCGTGATGAATGTACAGAAATCTTACATCATTATCTCTGTGCAGTTCATCAGGAGGTCCTGTGGGGGGGCCTGTGGGTCGATGGTCTGTGGGTCTGAGAGTCGATCTGTGGGTCTGAGAGTCTGAGGTCTGTGGGTCTGAGAGTCTGAGGTCTGTGGGTCTGAGAGTCTGAGGTCTGTGGGTCTGAGAGTCTGAGGTCTGTGGGTCTGAGAGTCTGAGGTCTGTGGGTCTGAGAGTCTGAGGTCTGTGGGTCTGAGAGTCTGAGGTCTGTGGGTCTGAGAGTCTGAGGTCTGTGGGTCTGAGAGTCTGAGGTCTGTGGGTCTGAGAGTCTGAGGTCTGTGGGTCTGAGAGTCTGAGGTCTGTGGGTCTGAGAGTCGATCTGTGGGTCTGAGAGTCTGAGGTCTGTGGGTCTGAGAGTCTGAGGTCTGTGGGTCTGAGAGTCTGAGGTCTGTGGGTCTGAGAGTCTGAGGTCTGTGGGTCTGAGAGTCTGAGGTCTGTGGGTCTGAGAGTCGATCTGTGGGTCTGAGAGTCTGAGGTCTGTGGGTCTGAGAGTCGATCTGTGGGTCTGAGAGTCTGAGGTCTGTGGGTCTGAGAGCCTAGGTCTGTGGGTTTGATTGTCGGTTACAGTCTTCCCAGCCTGGTGCAGGTCTACAATGAGTGGAGGACAGGAGTTTAAAGAAGTTAAAGGTCTGTGAGAGCCACAACACTTGCTTGTTTTGTAGTTTCTGATATTTAAAAAGTTATAATGCCAGATGAGTGTACTTTATTTGAACAGTGTATAATTAAGCATTAACACAAAGGAGAGATGTAGCAGGTCATAGCAAAGATGCTACTGTCCAGCTGTGGTCCTTGAGCTGATGCTACAGATGAATCTTACTCTAATGTGGACAGATACATGACCGTGTCTTGCATTTACAGACTTTTCAACAAGAAAATCTCAAAACAATTCACCCAATCTTCAAACGGTGGCTGAGTGGATAGCACTCTCGCTTCTCAGCAAGAAGGTCCTGGGGTTCCAATCCCGGTTGGAACAGGGTCTTTCTGAGTGGAGTTTGCATGTTCTCCCCGTGTCTGCGTAGGTTTCCTCCGGGTGCTCCGATTTCCCCTACCACTAAAAACATGTACAATAGGTCTGTGCCTCCTGTACTGGCCCCTCCCATCTCCGCACGGCGCGACAGACTAATGCCCACAATTGTAAACCGCTTTGACTCTTGTCTGTGAAAG
Organism: Knipowitschia caucasica; assembly: GCA_964034765.1. Taxonomy (NCBI): domain Eukaryota; kingdom Metazoa; phylum Chordata; class Actinopteri; order Gobiiformes; family Gobiidae; genus Knipowitschia; species Knipowitschia caucasica. Next base: position 32,845,894 of record OZ035840.1, read on the forward strand.
GAGCTATATAAAAAACATTTCTACTACTTACTACAAGCCAATAAATACTACTTCTGTATTTCTCTTGGACATTAAACAGATAATTACTTTTTATCTCACCACAACCATGAAGCTGATTTCCCGTCGCTCCTGTGCTGTGGTCGTGGATAAACGTGTATAATGGATAAAGATATCAAACAATCGCCATGGTAACATCTAACATGTTAATTGCCTGATTGAGCAGATGCTTTGTAAAGAGCACTTTTGGGCCTCACAATTTCCAGCCGTTATGACAACTTTGATTTCATGGTATTTATTCAGTTCTCAGGCTCCATATTACTGCTGTCGTAATGAACACTGACATGCACATATTTTAGCCAAATTAAGGATGTTTAAAGCGCTAATGCACACCAGCTGCTGTCCCATGCAAATGCACGTTAGCCGCATGCTAATAGCCCACTTTGTAACCAGGACCTGGGCACACACATCTGCTACTGACGCTGCAGAGATGGAAACGCCTTTCTGCACTTTTATTTATCCCATTTAGAAGAAAAGATTACAGTTATTTCACACCGGTAAGAAGCTACGGCTGTTTTCCCTCATTTATTCCAAAAAAAGAAAAGAATGGATAATCCTCCTAGCTCCATCTCGCACTTGAATCTCACAACTACTTTGGAGCCGTCTCTGTTCTATTGACTTTGAAATATTACCATTTTGCACAGCGTCTTTTGTTAAATTCATGCCCAGTGCGTCCCCAAAGTCTACAGTCCTTGTGCTTCAGAAATATTCGTATCTTTTGGCTTTCATAACCTTGGTATGTGCTCGGCGCCTCACCACACTGTCATTGTTTGAAATACAGAGATTAAAAGCACGGGTGGATCCTGAGGGGCTGAGCTCAGAAGCAAGAGAAGATCACAGTTCAGCAGCGTATGCAAAACCAGAGAGGAAGTGTTAAAGCTGGGGACTGTTGGTGTCAGACATCACCTGCTCTTACTCCTGGCTGTCGCTGATTGAACTTTAGTTTGCATAAATAGGTCAGATAGGTACGGAAGAGCATTGTTGTCACTTAAAAAAAAAAAAAAGATCTCATAATTATGAGATAGTATCTCATAATTATGAGATAATATCTCATAATTATGAGATAGAATTTTTTTTTTTTCATTTTTTATCTCATAATTATGAGATAACTATCTCATAATTATGAGATTTAAAAAAATAACAAACAACAGAGACACTGACTCAGTGGTGATGATGGGGCTTTTTGATTTACTGCACTTTTATCATCTAATTGGATTAAAACATAAGGAAATACAGGTTGTTCTTCAAGTAGATGGCTATGACATGAGCTTGTCCACTCTGAGAAGGCGTCTAAGACACTATGGATTGTTTAGGCGCACCGCATGCACGGACCTCCTTGATGTCGCATTGTTTATACAAGGACAACTGGAACATTACGGCAGGCTTCATGGATACAGGTTAATGCACTTGAAATGTATTCAAGCTGGATTGGTGGTGTCTCAAAGAACAGTGCGCCACCTTATCGGCATTCTTGATCCAGAGGGTGTCGCGCTCAGATCAAGCCGACGTCTCATCAGACGTGTTTATAACAATCCAGGGCCAAATTTCCTATGGCACGTTGACGGCTATGACAAATTGAAACCATACGGGATATGCATCAACGGGGCAGTGGACGGTTTCTCTCGAATGGTAATCTGGTTGCATGCCTTCTCAACCAACAGCGACCCCAAAGTTGTGGCTGGATACTTCATGAATGAAGTGAATCAGATGCAAGGGACCCCTGCGAGAATTAGGACAGACTTGGGTACAGAGAACGGTGTCATGGGCGAGCTGCAGAGATTTTTGCGGAGTAACCATGATGACAATTATTCTGAAAACTGCTACATTACTGGGTCTAGTAACCACAACCAAAGGATCGAGCAGTGGTGGGGCTTCTTACGAAAGCAGCATGCCCAATATTGGATGGATGCTTTTCATCTTTTGAAAACCGTGATCAGTACTCTGGGGACTTCCTTGACAAGAATCTAATTCAGTTCACATGCCTGGAAATCATAGAGGTAGATCAAATGCACACACGCACGCGCATATATAGGACACACACCACAAAGGTCAACAAAAACAGTTATTCATATCTATCCACTTCAACAGTCAAAGTACACCATCTAGTGGCCACTCCCCTACACATGTTTATGTACACATGTGGATGTATAAAAGTGTATACATACATATATGTATATTTATATTAACATACATTGTAGTACATATACGTATATTTGATCAGTATTGCTTCTGTAGTGCTTTATTTCATTTAATTCATTGATTTGCTTTTCCAGAGAGAACTTCAGGAAGTTTCTCGTCTCTGGAACACTCACACTATCCGGCGCTCTCGAAATGCTGTCAGTCCACCTGGAAAGCCTATCGTTATGTATAGACTGCCCCAACTTTTTGGATGCACAGACCACCTAAAACAAGTAGGCAATGAACAAATTGAACTCTGCAGAGAAGAGTGTCTCCCTAGAGGCCCCCACCCTTGTGATGAGACAGTATTCGAAATTAGCTGTTTAGCAATGGCCGAGAACAATCTTCACCCTCCTACTTCTTCAGAAGAGGCTATTGAACTGTATCTTTTTCTAAGAGATTGTATTCATATGTACATGGAGTGAATGCAAACATGGCATCTGAAGCTAGCTTTTGAAAGTAACCATCATCTACTCTGTGTAGTGAAATTACTGTTGTACACAATAAATGTTTTTGCACACTTCATTTTTTATGTATTATCTTGTACTAGGCCTGTACAGTAGCTTGGCTACTTACATTAATGAAACCATAAACCAAACATCTGGGAACAACGACTCGATTTTTATCCAGTAAGAGTCCATATAACATTAAACCCCTGTAGAAATAATAATAATAATGGACACAAAACAAATTAAGATATGATAATTCTGCAACAGGACCAATTTAATAAAAATGGTGAATATAAACATGCCTTTCAAATGGTAACATCGTTGAAGAATGGTATTTGAAAAATATTATTTTTTAGCATATTGAATTATGTAACTACTGGAAAGGCTAAAACCATTTAACACTTTTAACCATGTTAACAGAATGTAACAATGAATTTTATAAGAACAAACCACTTGATACAGTTAATCTTTTTACCAGTATGGGGATACTTCTGCCTGCATTTTAATACAGTTCATATCAGATCCATGGTAAAGTAGTTACTGCTCAGTACACTATCCATCTCCACACGTACTTCTGGGAAGGAGGTGTATGTAGAGGGCAACTCCAAAACTGCTCCACATGTGTGCGCAACAGGTCTACGTGCCAGGCCATCTAAAAGTGTAAACATCACTTTAATCTTAGCCACATTGATGATATCTGAGCCAGTAACAAACCTCAGAAAATTTCTGAGACCTACTTTGTCGAGTTCACGGACATACTGCATTAAGTACTTCAGACATTGCTGCTCGGATGGATTTGCCGGTGTGGCTTGTATGAGTCTCAAAACTTTTTTGCATGAAGGCTTCTTCTCTTCATACATTACTTGGACCTCTTCTACAGTAGCCATTCTGGTTCTCAGCCACGGCCGCGAGGCAATCGACATGTTGTCTAGTGCGTACTTTGGAGTCTGGATGAACATTTTGTGGGCTGCTTGAAGAAGAAGTGCTTTAAGGTTATCCTGAGAAGGAACTGCTGTCACTCCAAGCCGATCAAGTAAATCTAGCAACTCCTCCTCGACACTACTATCAATTTGTTCCTTTAAAGCGGTTGCAACAAGATCTCTGTCACAGCGGCTCAAATATAACAGAAATGAGTCAAAGAGCAAATCTGTAGAAACGGCATGTTCTCCATGAATTAGTGCTATTGTAAATGCTGGGGCCAGGCGCAGTGGAAAGTACCCATGATCGATATATCCTTTTGCCAAGATTTTCCCAATGGCTTTCCATTCCTCCTCTTGCCATTTAGGAGTTAAGACTGGAACTCTCAGCTCCGCACCTTCAGCTGCACGCTCCACAAACTCACTCCAAAATGCAGAATATACATCTCTTGCCAAGCCATCTGCATCTGCACCCTTTTCATGTACAAATTTGAATTTGAGTCTGAACGTCATAATTTCCTCATTTTTTAAATGACTGCAGCACATTTACCCGATGAATTTCCACTGTGACCTTATGCTCCAGCTCGCTGTTTAAGACAGAAGGAAGTTCCACAGGGAATACAGGATCCCTTTCTTCAGCCTGAGCTGTGATTGCTTGAAATTGTTCAGCTTCTCTATTGATGGGTGAGGATTCTGAAGATCGATTTCTGTTCTGAGGGACCAAAACTGGCAATGTGTCATCCAGATCAAATATTTGGGGCTCAGGGATGCCTTGGCCAATCACAAAGACCTCTGCTTCCTCATCATCGTCAAAGATGACGCTTATTGATTCATTATCATTCAGTCCATTGAAGACTTCTAGATCCACAGTTTCACATGGAACATTATACGGATCTTCATTGTCCGTGGCTATGGTTTCCAAATCTGTGTCAGTGGGAGTTGCATTCTCTGTCACAAATCGTGTGCTAAGATAGAACCTTAATATGCCAAATTTATGCATATTGTATAGTTCCCCAACAGTAACATGATCATTAATCGGTGACTCCTTGAAATCCTCTATGCTTGCATAAAACTCCTCCCATTTCCCCATTTGCGATTCTCCATTTTGAAAAAATAAATCTTTACCAGTTTTAAGAAGATCTTCTTTTGTTGAGTCCTTTGACACAGACAGAAGTCTTGTGCCCCCACCTGAACGCTTTCTAATTTGTTTTCCTTCATGGAGCCATCCAAATTCAATTTTGCGTGTTGTCTTTACAGCATTCTTTCTTGTATTTGGATTTGTTGTTGATGGTTCCCCACAGCTGCCAGAAGCTGTCTTCATTTTTTTTTGCAACCTATGAAGTATGGACATTTTTTTCGCATCCTTTATTTTGGGACTTTTCTTTTCCATACAAAAGCGCCTTGTAGCAATCCTGTCCCCATAGGCTGGTATGTATCGGGCCAGGTATGAATCCTCCACTTCACTAATGATTTCAATGTGGAGCTGTGAAAACATGAACAAAACAAATTAGAATTGGAAATGCTGGGGACACTTAAAACCATACAAAAACAGCCTAATAAATTCTGAGGCTAAATATGCACAAATAGGATGTTAATGCACATGTTGTTCGCTGATATTTTATTTCTTTATGTTATTATTCTTATAGCACGTAATCAGCCTTTATAGGTCCTCAAAGCTCACCGTCATTGAGCACGGGGTCACCACAGTGTTCTATGATGTTCTGAGTCTCCACACAACCTCCCTATTTTAACTCTTCATCTTTTGTTTATATCCGCGGACTCAATGTCCGCATCAGAATACATCACCTTTTGCAAGCATTGCTCGAGTTTTACAATTAAAATGAATAAAAAGGAAAAAATATGATATGTACAGTTACCATGAAACTAGTGGAAGTGGAACTCAGTACATTCAAATGTCTTTTGATGAGCTAATATGATGCGCTGTTTGTAAGGTGAGCCTAAGGCGTTACTAGGGCACGAACAGTGGCATCATAGGCTGATCTTTTATTTTTTATGTCCAAAAACTTACAACGGTGTCACAGCGGGTTTACTATAATCCTAACCCCCAATCCGGTCCACATTTGCTAGCAGTCTATAGTTGCTAGCGGATTTGGAACGGGGCTCCAAGTTCTGGGGGCAATCCACAAGGATACCGGCTCCACGAGCACTGAGCTATCTTACGACCACGGCAACTGTGAGAAATAAGCTAAAAATAGATCGTGGACTGATCGTAGCTGTCGGTTACGCGTGACACTGGGAAAGTGTTGTGTTGTGTGAAACTAACAAATGGCTAGCTTAACGCATTAGCGGTTAGTCAGACAGAATGCTATTCAAATGCAGAAAAGAATCATAACGTCAAACTTTAAACGTTGGAAGTACCTTATCTTGTTGCATTTCCCTAATGCCACTTTCAGAGACACCTCGACCTCTCAAGAAATCCCATAGAGTGGTGTCCGTGGTGTCTGGTCCACCCGGTCCTGCTGAAGCCATCGTGTGGATAATGAAGCTAGCAATGACAGCAACTTTGTGACTATGACAATTTTTTGACTAATAAGGAAGAATTTCATAATAGATGGTTAAAATATTTCTTAATATAATCAAATATTTACCTGTACTGTTGGTGAAAGTTGTAGATGAAACAATGAACTGCATGCAGCCTGCCTCATGAGATTTTTTTTTTATTTCATTTTTTATCTCATAATTATGAGATAGTATCTCATAATGAGATACTATCTCATAATTATGAGATCTTTATTTTTTTTTATTTTTTTTAACAATCTTTTTTTTTTTTTTTAAGTGACAACAATGCTCTTCCGTAACATTGCACTTGCGATCACCAGCAAAATCAGTATAAACAAACATTCCTGTGGACACAAGATAAAGTTCATATTCTTTATAAAAAATACTGCTCGTCATGTAAAATTAAAGAAAAGTTAATGCAACCTACTTTTTTCCGCCGCTTCTTTATTATCTTAGACCAGGGGTCGGCAACCTAGGGCACGCGTGCCACATGTGGCACGCAGCGGGATAAACACTGGCACGCCGGCACCTCCGCATTATTCTCACTGTATCTGTCTAAGGCTATATCCACACGAAGACAAAACGCTTATAATTTCAGAAACTTTTTCTGTAAACACGGAGTTAGCTCAGTAAATGTGTGCGTCCATATGAATGTAGTCAATACGCCTGAAAACGCTGTGAAACTATGCCAGACCTGTTGGTGGCGCTGTGACGCAATGACGGGATCAAGCCCAAACTTCCGTGGGCATGCGCGGAATTTTGTAAACAGACAACATGGCGAGTGGGCGAGCTGGTACTACATTAGTATGGACGGACGATGAGGTTGAACTGTTGCTTCGGGTCGCACTGGATTACAAAACCAACAAGCTACATTGTTGTTGTCATTATTTTCTGAGTGCGGCGCATGCTGCTTTAACAAGAGGCGGGGCGATGACGCAAGCGTCTCAGATACATTGCGGAGAGGCAGTAACCACGGAGCGGCATATACGGAGTTTTGAAATCTTTCCACTCTGGGACCTAGTTTCAAAAATGTTCGTTTACACCCCCCCAAAACGCCGGCCTCGTATGGACGATACACTGGATTGACAAAGTATTTTTGCGTTTAGGCCTGAGCTTGACTTCGTGTGGACAGGGCCTTATGGCGCGTTCACACCGGACTTAACTTCGGCGTCAAAAGCGTCAGGTTTGCATTGAAAGTGAATGGTGAAGCGCGTCAGGTGAAGCCGTAAG
>OZ035840.1:32853254-32855754 GCA_964034765.1 Knipowitschia caucasica
GTACTTATAAACATATTAATAAGCTGCTCATTTCACTATTCTCTAAATGATGTTGTTCTAGTTATATGCTTTTAAGCATTTAATATAAGTAATTAGTAAGATACTTATTAAAGGAGGAATATGTTTATAAATATATGAATAAGCTGCTTATTAAACTATTATTGATACCATGTTAATAGGCCACTAACAATATGCCTATAAAGATATTAATAAGCTGCTTATTAATAGGCAATAGTGGTAATAGGCCACTAAAAATATGCGTTAATAAACTGCTTATTACACACTTTTGCAGTACCCTAATCTAAAGCGAGGAGCATTTTTGTTAATGCAGAAAAAAACACAACATTGACCTAAGATGTTTTTATTTATTCAAACAGCAACAATTACAGTCTAAATGAAAAAAAAAAATCAAAATGAAGTTTGTGCCAAAAGTTTGTTAGTAACTTCAGGAGCCATGATGCCCCCACTCATGCTCCGACCTGCTCTGTTCATGAATTTGGCTTTGGCAAAACAGTGAATCAACTGACTTCACGAGCCAGAGATTAGCGGAACTCGCCTATTTTTGGGCATCGTCTGGTCCTCCCGGTTCTGCGCAGTGGACGAGCTCCCATGATGCTTTGCGGCAGATACGCGTGCGTGGCTGTCATGCACGTGCACATAGGGGCAGCTCTGACCAATCAGAGCTGCTGATCAGAGTGGGAGTTAGAGCGGGAGTAAGAGCCAGATGAGCAGAGTTTGTGGCAGTAAAGTGTGGATTTAAAGAAAACTGAAGGATTTAAGAAGAAAAAAGTTCAGGATGACAAGGGACACTAAAATCCCCACAAAATCCGACCTTTATGAAAGCTGTAGGTTCTCTGTCAGCTGAGGTCGAGCTGTTTTAGTTTACATTGAGTTCTATGGGACAATTTCTGGGTAGCCCACGTGAATTTAGTCTGCAGTACCACGAGAATCCCCCGAGCTACAAGCTAGTAATACCCTATCCAGTTATTATAATAGATCCATGTATACAACGCACCTGTGGCACAACCATGGAACTATAATAATAACTGGATAGTGTTTTCCTAGCTTATAGCTGTCCCACCCATGGGCACAGGGGGCGCTGTGGTACTGCAGACTAAATTCACGAGGGCTACCCCGAAAAAGTCCCATAGAACTCAATGTAAATTAAAACAGCTCGACCTCAGCTGACAGAGAACCTGATAGAGAACCCACAGCTTTCATAAAGTTCGTATCTGGGGATTTTAGTGTCCCTTGTCATCCTGAACTTTTTTTCTTCTTAAATCCTTCAGTTTTCTTTAAAGTGGTTCTCACCCCCGCTCCTCGGAGCTTACGTCACTCACATTTCCTGTTCAAATCTTCCTCTAAATGGGCGTGGCCTGGAGGACTGAAGGGGGCGTGAACGAGACTGGGCCGTTTACATTGCTCTGGGCGGGGGGCTGCTGACGTCAGGTCTCAGGCGCCAGATTCAAAATTCAAATGTAGTAATACAGGTCGCCAGCAGATGGCGCCTCACAGACGGTTTTAGGCAGAAAGTTTAACTTTCAACTAATTTGCACCAAAGTGACAAAATTATGACCAGGATATGCAGTGTTGTGCGTGAACGAGTTCAAAAGAACGCGTTCATTGAACACGCTCATTTTTTCGTGAACGTTGAACTGAACGCAACACATTTTCAAAAAAAGAACTTGAACGTGAATTAGTTCATTTTATGTGTCATGAACGGCAGACATCACTATGAACGTTGGAATCTGTTTTCTCTTTTAAAACGCGACGAGAAAAAGTTCCTCCCTCCTGTATTACCGCACTTTTTCCGCCGAAATCTAAAAATTCCTACGGTTTCCACCGTCTGTGAACGCACCCCGACTCCGTGTTACGGTGCGGCGCTGTGAACTGGTGCTTTTCACATGTGCCCGAGTCGTGATGAAAACACAGGGTGAGTTAGCGACAAAGTTTACACCGTTTACATTTGACATAAAGTATAGACACACGCACTGCAGCGCATTACTGTCTGTAGTTTATGAGCAGAGATGGAGCAACTCCGTTTGGCTCCCATTGAAAACCATGTAAATCTTGTCTGTTTTCTAGTCAAAAGGCTCTCCTCCTGTGGGTGTACAGGATATATATATACTATATATCCTGTATATATATCTATATATATATAGATATATATATATTATACATATATATATATATATATATATAGCTTGTAGTGTGAAAAAAATATTTATTTAAGTATCTCACAAAAAAAGTTAAATGAACTGAACTTTGAACTAGTTAATAAATAAAAATGTGAACTTTGAAAGTGAACTGTTCACTTTGAGCATTTTTGAACTGAACTTGAACTAGTTCAGAAAAGCTGTGAACTGGCACAACACTGAGGATATGTAGACAACACCATTGGACACTAATTTATACCGTTTATAAGCAAAAAAAAGTGGATTTGAGGGTGAGTTGTCCTTTAAATCCACATTTTACTGCCACAAACTCTACTCGTCTGGCT
>OZ035840.1:32860754-32880754 GCA_964034765.1 Knipowitschia caucasica
TTGTTTTCCCGTATTTCAGATTCAAACTTGAAATTTGGTGGTGATGCTTCTATTAAAACTGCATTTTCTGAATTTTGGTCAAGCCAAGTTTCAGCCATGAACATAAGATCAAGATTATGAGAAGAAATAAAATTATTGATTAAAAAAGACTTGTTACAAAGAGATCTGACATTAAGCGTAGCAAGTTTCAAAGTTTCAGTATCAGCGGTTGCGGTCGGCTGATTCTTACACGGAACAAGAATTAGATTTTCCAGATTAGACTGATTAACTCCAGATGTTTTTCTGTAATGTATTCTTTGTGTTATCACTAAGGGAATGGCACAGGTGGCTTCATGACAGGGCCCCAGCCGGGTCTCTCCTCTAACTAGACTGCCAGTGGCTGCGAAGCAGAGATCCTGTGCATCCTAGTGTTTAGAGAAAAGAGGGGTAGGGGAAGGCGGGGGAGGAGGATGGAGAGGTGGGTGGCTTTTGGGTGTTGAACGAGGGGGGCAGGGAGGTGGATGGGTTTTTGGTGATGGGTTAGGGGAGGGGCAGGCTGAGTTGGGTGGTGGACGAGGGGGGAGTGGAGGTGGAGGGTTTCTTGGTGCTGAGTTAGGGGGGGGGGAGGTGGGCTAAATGAGCAGGAGGGGGGGGTGGAATACTTATGGGGTTAGAGGAGGGACGGGTGGATTTTGTGGGAGAATTTGAGTTGGACGCCCTAGGTAGCTTTGGAGGTACGTATGGGGAGTAGTTTTGAATGTTAGATAGGACTCTTGATCTGGCTACAGTGGGTGTGAGAGGAATAGTCTTCATCGCCGATCTTATCATGCCTGCAGAGTGTTCCGGTAAATCCAGTAGTGAAGGCGGGGATAGAAAACAAAGGGAAAGGTCGTCCTCATTTTCCCTAGATGGAGTGGATGTAGCGGGGGGGACCCAAGCCGGGTCCATGGAAGGTGATGAGGGAGTCTTTGGTGGAGACAGAGGTGGTTGAGGAACCCCCAGTACAGGCCTGACTGTAGCCTGGAGTAATGGGGGAAGCTTCACGGGAGCTGTAGGTGGGGAAGGTGCTGCTGAAGATGACGGAGCAGCCACTGCTGCTGCTGAAGATGATGGAGCAGCCACTGCTGCTGCTGTATCCACTGCTGCTGGTGAAGATGATGGAGCAGCCACTGCTGCTGCTGAAGATGATGGAGCAGCCACTGCTGCGGCTGTATCCACTGCTGCTGCTGAAGATGATGGAGCAGCCACTGCTGCTGCTGTATCCACTGCTGCTGCTGAAGATGATGGAGCAGCCACTGCTGCGGCTGTATCCACTGCTGCTGGTGGTGCTGTATATGCGGATGGCGCTGATGAAGATGTGGCAGCTGCTGATGATGCTGGGGGTGGAGGCGTTGAGCTCTTTCGAAGCCGTGGAGGTGTTGAGTTCTTTTGGAACCTTGGAGGTGTTGAGTTCTTCATGAATCGTGGAGGTGTGGAGTTCTTTTGAGGCGGTGGGGGTGCAGAGACCTCGGGAGTCGGTGGAGATGGTCGTGATGTCTGTGCCCTTTGCTTCTTCTTTCTCCCTTTCAACGGCTGCACGCGCTGCGCAGGCTGAGGTCTTAGGGCAGATGCAAAGTTATCCATCAGCACTTTTACTCCGTAGTTGTTCAGATGTGGGCCTTTTTCTTCAAAAAGCTCGTGCCTATTCCATAACAGATTAAAGTTTTCAATGAAGCCAAGTCCTCTGCGTGAACACTCATTGAGTAGGAATGTGTTTAGCTGATACAGACGGCTAAACTTCTCCATTTTTCCATCTATATTTGGCAGTGGGCCACTAAGAAAAATTGTTATGTCCATTTTCTTGAGGTCATCCAGTAACAGCGTTAAATCCATTCGTAACTTCTCGCTTGCCTTCTCATAGATATCTACCGCCCCCGTGTGGATCAATAATGTACGCACACCACTGTTCTCAGATAACACTTTAGGCAGGAGAGTTCTTATCTCAGCAACTTTAGCAGAGTGAACTGAGACAGTGAGCATGGACTCCATGTTTACATTTTTCACCGAGCCATCTCCGATAAGGACACAGTTTGTCCTTGGTGGAGGCGCTGCAGTTTTTAGCAGCTTTGTTGTAGAGACTACTGCTGATTCATCTTCCAAAAGTGGTGAAAAGCGGTTTCTTGTAATTAAAGATTTTTGCTGTGGCATTATGACACTCTTGTTATCATTAGCTTTGCCTTGTTTGGGCTTGGCACCATATGTGTTCCAACAATTGTCTCTGTTGATTTTGGGAAATGAAATAGCGTCATCATAACTTACGTTCTGTCCATGTGGTCCATTTCCTTTCACTGGTATTGTTGTGTTCAGCCCCAATTCTGATTCAAGCACAAACATTCGGTCTTGAAGAAGTTTTAGCTCCTGTTTGAGTGAAAAACAGCCATCGCAAAGTTTTGTTCTTTCCCGTCCTCCCGACATGCTGTAAGTTAGGTAAATTCCACAAGTCTTGTGGAAGGGGAAGAAAAAAATGGATGGAACAGCACCCCCTACAAAAGTCAGTTTACATTGCGCCGATGGGAGCGGGTCCGAGGTCAAGTTTGTCATTGAGCTACAAAATTTGGTACACATGTTCCTCAAGTCATGACATGAAAAAAAGTTATTATGGCTCCGCCTCCTAACAAACAGGGAGCTCATTAATTTCAATGGGAAATGGAAAAATTAAAATTGATATTTTTCACACATGTCTAGCACAACCGACATGGTACATGTCTAACACATGTACCATCAATAGCTGATCATAGAATTTGGATGAGTTAAACGTTGTCCGAGCAGCGGAGCGGCAAAATGGGACTTTTTTTTTTTCAATTTTTGACAAAAGCAAATTTGCTCCCGTAAATCTGTGATTTATTGAATCACAGATTTACGACAGTAGCTCAGTTGGTAGAGCATTGGCCTTAAGGCCAGAAGGTCGTGGGTTCAATTCCCACCTCTACACCTTCTCCACCGACTCCCACTGATGACTGCTGTCGTTGTGTCCTTGGGCAAGACACTTAACCCCACTTTGCCCAAAAAGCCCCCACTGAAAGATCAAGGCTCTCACAGTCAGAGAGCAGCCGTCCTCCTGTGGACTCACCACCTGCAGAGGATCAGTGAGGGGCTGGTGCTATGAGACTTGGGTGGCATCTCTGACTGCCACCCCCCTGACCCAGAAATGGATTAAAGGGTAGAAAATGGATGGATGGAAATCTATGATTGTATCCCAAGACTGTGTTTCATTCATTTATTATTATTGTAGCTGAGGTTTGGGTATCGATTGTTTGTCTGGTCTCGGAGTCTGCTGTAGTCCAGACCCGAGTCCGGACTAGCCTAGCTTAGCCTAGCCTAGCCGCTAACTCGCTACCCCTATGGCTGCCGCTGTCTCTCCCTCGGTCCTTTACTGCTCGAGTTGCCATATGACGAGTTTAAACCCTGGATCCTCCTCTGATGGCAGTGATAGATGTGTTAAGTGTAGTACAGTTGTAGCTTTGGAATCCAGGGTTAGTGAGTGAGCTGAGTCTCAAGCTAGCGCTAGCATTAGCTTTAGCCTAGCAGTATCCTCGGACATGCATGCTCTGCTACACAGGCCGCTGTTGCTAAAGGTATGTCCCATTCAGATTGTACAGAGCAGTCGGCACCATTGACTTCACAGTGTCCGAGTCATTCTTTTAAGACAAAAGCATTTTCAAAAACTACTCGTGCTGTGCTGAATTTTCTATTAAACACTTGCTCTGGTATTATAATAAATCCAAGCACCGCACCAGTACTAGTTACGCGCCACACGTAAATGACGTGGTCTGACAACGCTGAGGACATACTGGGGGTACTATTTTTGATGGAAAAGCACGCGAACTGGGCCATGGCGCGCCGTGTAGAGTCAAAACGTGCCGTACTCGGACTGTGGAAAAACGGCATTAAGACTGGTTTGAAAATTATCCGAATCAAGTGGTTTTTAACACACTCCACATTCAAACAAAGAACCACAAAAACATAGGAATAACACGTTTTATTTTTTAAATAAAAGTCTATCGTTTTAGACATCCCCCAGACCCACTTAATACATATAGTTTCATTCACATTTAAATAAAATAATCCATTAGTCCACACAGGAGTTGGCCTTTTGTTAGTTCTGAGTTCAAAATCAAGACCAAATCCCGTCAGTCCAAGAGAAAAAAATAAATAAATCAAATAGTCTTTGAAAGATCCAGAAAGAAACAAATAAACGGCTGCAGCTCTAGATCCCAACTTTGGCAGAGTTCATGTGCACAGTGGCAGACATGTTTGTAGTCTTTAGTAAAGCTGTGCTTGTAGTCCTCACTTCAGCAGCCACTGGTTCACTGAAACGAGAAAAGAGAAAAAACCATTAAGTGTTTTTGTGGGACACTTTCAACAACAACATGACATGGAACTAAAACAAAAGTGACTGTGTTGAGTTGTTGATCCACCCTCGCTGAGGTGTGTCCATCCTGCTGCTGTCAGACTGTACAACGAACAATGAGGACTAATGAACGCTGCCGACCTGACCTTACATGTCGTGCATCTGTGCAATCATCTGAACAATGTCAGAATGTGCAATATACCAGAGCCTCATGCTGCTAATGTACAGCTGTAAACATACGACTGTATATGTCTGCACTAGATTATACAGGGTTTATACCTGCTTCTTTATTAGGCAAGGCAAGGCAAGTTTATTTATATAGCACAATTCATACACAAGGCAACTCAAAGTGCTGAACAAAATAAGAAAGCATTAAAATCATAAATAATCACAGAACATTAAAAAGAAAGATAAAAATATTAAATCCCTCAGTTGTATGCACAGCTAAACAGAACTGTCTTTAACCTGGTTTTAAACATTGTCAGCGAGGAGGCCTGTCTCACATCTTCACCAGGACTAAAACAGGACTAAACCAGGACTAAACCAGGACTAAACTAGGACTAAACCAGGACTAAACCAGGTTTAAACCAGGACTAACCTGTTGAAACTAATGTGAAAGAACGCATTTCTGCGTCACCTTCACGAGCCCCATTCATTTAACAAGCGCGTTCAAAAGTCCACAGCGACTAAGCTAGACTGGTCCAAAAACATACACTCCCCTCAGTATTGACACACATTTGGAATTTAGCTTTGGAACGAGAACCCCTTTAGGACCAAGAGCCACTTTAGGACCATCCTGTACAGCCGTTTTCCAGAGGTAAGAAGATGCTATACATTAGCATTGGATAATTCTTATTCCGGGTCCAACCCCACAGGCCCAGGGTGGTATTGCAAGTATGTCAGCGCATGTCCTTTTTGGACATTTTTGAGATAATTTTGACAAAAAGTACTTGTCTAGTGAGTACTGAGAATAGTGAGATTACTTGAAATTAATTGAAAAGTAATCTGATTACTTTTCCGTATGAGTTTGACCAACATTGTTCACAACATAAATTGGCTTGGTTACCATGGCAACAATCTGTCTAATGTGGGTGATGTCATTGGAAATACGGAATCCAATGACTTCAAACCTCTATGACGTGTTACGAGCACAGGAGATATCTGGAACAGGAGACCTTTGGGCGTCGCTGTGGACAGAGGCTTCTCTGGGTCACAGTGAGGCCCAGCAGTAGTCACATATCTGTGGATTTAACATCATGGATAGTGATAGCAGTACTGACTCCTCAAATGAGGATACCCATTGTCCTCTGGACCAGGCTCGGAAACATGTGAGTGCCTCTCAGAAGATCGTCCTGGATCACATGTCTGGACCTTCTGTGCCTCATGAAGATCATTCCAGTCTCAAAGTCACCGTCCAACAGACGTTTGGTGAAAGCAGTTGCAGCAAAGACACATGTGTAAGACACCTGATCGATAGTTTAACTGCGAGGAACAATGTGCTCCAGTATCAGATCGCCAAATTGAGAGAGAAATGTGAGAGAACCCACCAGCAGAGAGGAGCAGAGCACTTGTCAGCAGCAGGAGAGAAGGCAACAGGAAGAGAGTCAGGCCTGTGCTGCTGAGCTCCTCTCTGAGGTCACACAAGGCTTCCACAGTGATAATGAAGAGGTTTGTGACATTCTCAAAGACTGTGTGGTCAAAACCAGGCAACTTCCACACAAAGCTGAGAAGCTAATGGAGAAAGTTGTGGCACAAGAACAGCTGCTCGAGGAGCTGCAGAAGTCCTTAGTAGACAAAGACCAATTCATTGCGAAAAGAAAAAGAAAAAGGGAAGAACTGGAGGAAGAGGTCAACACCTTGAGGGACTGTAACACATCTCTCAGAGCACAGATGGACCTCAAGGATCAGTCATCTTTGGAGGAAAAGACCAAACTGTCCAATGACTTTACATTAGAGATTAACAACCTCAAGGAGCAGTTGGCGAAGCAGCAGCAGTCCATACAAGAAAAGGACAAAACATCGCGTGAGCTGAAAACACAGTTACAGTCAGTAAACTTGGCCACAGAACGTCCATTTGTGAATACAGATGAAGCTGAGGACGGTCTGACTGTGGATTTACTGAGGGAGCATGATTACAAACTCCAGATAGAGGTGATCACTTTTAGCGACCCCTCTCTCACAGAAGAGAGGGTCCTCGAGGATCAGTCCTCTGTGGAGGAAAGGACCACAACATCCAATGGTTTTACATTGAAGGTAAGCGAGATACAGGGGCAGATGGAGGCGCTGCAGCAGTTCCCACTAGAAAAGGACCAAACAATTAGTGACCACCTGCCCACAGAACTTCCATCAGATGAACTGGAGGATAGTCCCAAAGCAGTTCTACAGAGAGACTGTATTCACAAACTGGAGATGGAGGTCAACACTTTGAGCGACACCTCTCTCACAGAAGAGAGGGTCCTCGAGGATCAGTCCTCTGTGGAGGAAAGGACCACAACATCTAATGTCTGTACTTTAAAGGTCAGAGCTCTTCAGGTGATGCAGAAGTATTTAAGAGAAAAGAACCAAATTATTGCGGCAAATCAAAACAAAACATTAGAACTCGAGAATAACATCAAGACACGTGACCAAATGATTAGTGAGCTGAGTGCTGAGGTAGAGTCACTAAAGCTGGCCACAGAACTTCCCTTTGCGAAAAAAGATGAACTGGAGGATAGTCCGATCTTAGATTATCAGAGAGAACATATTCACAAACTCGAGAAAGACCGGAAAGCTTTGAGGGACTGTAACACCTCTCTCACAGGAGAGAGGGTGCTTGAGGATCAGTCCTCTTAGGAGGAAAGGACCACAACATCCAATGTCTGTACTTTAAAGGTCAAAGCTCTTCAGGTGATGCAGCAGTACTTAAGAGAAAAGAACCAAATTATTGCGGCAAATCAAAACAAAACGTTAGAACTCGAGAATAACATCAAGAGACGTGACAAAATGATTAGTGAGCTGACTGCTGAGGTAGAGTCACTAATCCGGGCCACACTACTTCCCTTTACGAAAACAAATGAACTGGAGGATAGTCCGAGTGTAGATTTAATTTTAGAACTAGAAAATAACAATAAGACACGCGACAGAAAACTGTGTGAGCTGACTGCTGAGGTAGAGTCACAGGAGTCAACAGATGGACTGGAGGATAGTCCAAGTGTAGATTTACGGAGGGCGCGTATTCACAAACTAAAGATAGTGGTCAACACTTTGAGAGGCCGTAACAACGCTCTCACAGCAGAGAGAGAGATCATGGATCAGTCGTACCTGAAGGAAAAGACCAAGAAGAAGGATCTGGAGGAGGAGCATTTCTATGATGCCCTGGACTTTGTTTCTGAGGACAAAGATGTGGAAACATCTGCTTACAGAACTGTAGGAAAATATCTCATCAGGGGACTCATCGTGTTGAGTGCAGTGATTTTGCCTGCCACCGGGGGCTTCCTTCTGGGCAGTTCTCTCTGGAGTGAAGACGCTGGCTGTCACTATGACTTTGGTGGGAGTCCGGTTTTCTTCTAAACCCTAAACCTAACACTGTAATACCACCAGAGCACAGAACAGTGGGGGATAAAGGTATTCAGCAGTTACTGTCAATCAGAAACTGTCACATACCTTTGTGGCCCACTGTGGCACCAGGGGTCTGTGGTTATGAGGATCATCGCAGCAGGGTTGATATATTTTTTGCCACATACTGCCAGCAGAAGACTGTGGTCGAAAGTGTTGACACGTTTGTCTCATGGAAAGAGAATTCCATGATCCAAACCTCTCTTTAGTCTCTTGAGTCTCTTTATCCCACTCAAAAAAGGGCTGCAGCTATAGATTATTTTGGTTCTATTCATCTAGAACTTTATTGATCGAGTAACAGGATCATTTGTGTTCACAATTGTTTGTCTTGTTGCACTAAATGTTGACACAAGCATCTAAGCAGAGACGCCCAGACTTCCCTCTCACACACTTCCTCCAGCTCATGTTGCAGGTCCCGGGTTCGTTGGAGCCAACAGGACAATATCCGGGACAAACCACTCCTGAATCCGAGACTCGACCCTCGGTTGAAGTCTTCTCTCCAGTACCTTGGAGTAGACCTTACCGTGGAGGCTGAGGAGTGTGATCCCACAATAATTATACATACCCTTCAGTCCCCCTTCTTGTAGACGGTGGTCCCTCTCAGACCACCCCGGTCAGAGAGGGACCACCACCCCGGTCTGCTACTCCACTGATCGCCACGCGATGTTGCAGAGACGTGTCGGAGACACTTCCACATCATCCAGAGACCTTAGAGTCAGGATGGATCTCATCCACTCCTGGAGGCTGCCAACCACCATTGTGACCTCAGGGAGGTGGAAGTATCCGCCCCAACATCCTCAGCCTCCACCTCGTGACGGGGGGATTGAGGATAACCTCGAAGTATTCCTTCCACCGCCCGATAATATCCCCAGTTGACGTCAGCAGCCCTCCACCCGCACCGGACCGTACCGTTGGCAAAGAACTGCTTCCCCCTCCTGAGGCGCCGGACGGTTTGTCAGAACCTCTTTGAGGCCGACCAATAGTCCTGCTTCATGGACTCTCTAAACTCGTCCCAGTCGTGGGTTTATGCCTCTGCAACAGCCCGGGTTGCGGCACGCTTGGCCTCCCGGTACTGGACAGCTGCCTCAGGAGTCCCATGGACCATCATGGCTCGATAGGACTCCTTCTACAGTCTGACGAAAACCTGCAGCCACAGCTGCCCTTTCTGGACCGGTTTGGACAACGGCATCACATGTGATAATGTGGACTCTGAAGGGTCTATCTCTCAATACACAATATCCATAAACCTTACTATAAATAGTTAAAAGGGACCTAATCTTATTTTGTTCGTATATTGTGGTATTTTTTTGTGTTAAATAAAACTCATTTTGACAGATAGAAACTGCTAAGGGTGAAACTATCAATAATAATCATGAAAAAACATTTGCGGAAAAATTGCCAAGACCGGAAGTGACGTACACATAGGTGTCGTTGGGCTTTGTTGATAACGTTGTATACGGACGTTTTAAACAGATATTTGTCATTCAGTGATGGACAATACAAGTCAGGGGCTTTTATTTACAAGCCCTTGTATACTTGTTATGAAAGTAATTATGATTTTGAGGACTCTGACTCGGTTCAGATGAGGAGCAATCTGCAAGAAATGGACATTTGCGGACATTAGGGCCGTTTCCACGGGCTGGAGTATGGCTCTATGGTCCGACCGGGTCCGAACCGTCTCGACCCGGTTTGCGGATGCGGTCAGTTTGAGCTCGATGGTGCACCCGAGTGAGTTTAAGTAGCTAACGCTAAGTGTTAGCAAAGGTAGCGCTATGGACGAAGGAATGGATATCACGGACATCGCAGTGCAGAGAAAAGTTTAGAAGCGTATAAGTGACTACCGTGAAATGAAAGATCCCAGCCGTAAAAGTGACAGAACTGAAAAGTCTGGAGGTGGTTTGACAACAAGAATTTACGCTATTTTTACGGACATCAGCAAACAAGCAAACATCAGCTAACAAGCTAACACCAGCTAACAAGCTAACACCAGCTAACAGCTAACACGTCAATACCCGCAACTCAGAAGCCTCAACTCTATGTCCCAGCTCCAGATGCTGAGTTTGAGAGAAATGGTGAGTGTCTTCAATCAAATGCAAACATGTAGTGTTATGGTCTTATTCCGAACGTGTGTCTGTGGTTCTAAAGTCTTATTCTGAACGTGTGTCTGTGGTTCTAAAGTCTTATTCTGAACGTGTGTCTGTGGTTCTAAAGTCTTATTCTAAACGTGTGTCTGTGGTTCTGAAGTCTTATTCTGAACGTGTGTCTGTGGTTCTAAAGTCTAAAACATGTTGGTATGTGTCATATCTATATCTTTTACTAAACGTCGTTAGAGTGAAACATGGATTTATGGTTCAATGACAGTTGTTGTTTTTTCTTCTGAATACTGGGTTGAAACTCGTTAAATTGGTTTTAGTTGGAGCTTGATGGAACTAATTTCATGGACCTGGCGCTGGTGTCTTCTCTCAGTTTGTTTGGACCTTCTCTGAATAAGTCAAAGATCGTAGGGACTGCTGTTTACTCTCTTCTTTTTGTTACTTACATTGCTGCATCCCGGGGCCGTACAAAATACACCCATTTTAAGGTTTATTTGTGTCAAAGCGGCAGCAGGAGCAATGCCATAAACAGCGAGGCGAGAGCTGCGACCCCTCTAAGTACGTCTTCATTTTTCTGGCCAATCAGAGGCGTTGATATTAAAAGGTTATTTTACTGATTTATTACTTATCTATAACACAAAAACACGTTGCAAAGGTGGGAAATACATGCTTTTAATGTGTTTTATCAGAAAAAAAATAGTTTTTTAATAACGTTAGTGCCCTTTTAAGTTGATAAAAGTGTATAAATGTATTGTCTCTCTTTTTACTGTTGTGTTGGTCCCCCATAGTCCACACCAGCGGACTGTTGTGTTGGTCCACCATAGTCCACACCAGCGGACTGTTGTGTTGGTCCACCATAGTCCACACCAGCGGACTGTTGTGTTGGTCTCCCATAGTCCACACCAGCAGACTGTTGTGTTGGTCTCCCATAGTCCACACCAGCGGACTGTTGTGTTGGTCCCCCATAGTCCACACCAGCGGACTGTTGTGTTGGTCCCCCATAGTCCACACCAGTGGACTGTTGTGTTGGTCCCTCATAGTCCAAACCAGCGGACTGTTGTGTTGGTCCCCCATAGTCCACACCAGCGGACTGTTGTGTTGGTCCCCCATAGTCCACACCAGCGGACTGTTGTGTTGGTCCCCCATAGTCCACACCAGTGGACTGTTGTGTTGGTCCCCCATAGTCCACACCAGTGGACTGTTGTGTTGGTCCCCCATAGTCCACACCAGTGGACTGTTGTGTTGTCTCTGAAACAGTTGTTTTGTGTTTTACAATTTTTCTTTTTCTTGTTTTTTTCTGCCTGAGATGTTGCTGCAGTTCAGTGTTCATGGTTTTACACTGGTCCAGACCACAGCAGAGAGGATTAATGGTCCGAACCAAGTGGATCAGTCTCACTCAGTCTAACTCAGTCTAACTCAGCCTGACTCAGTCTAACTCAGCCTAACTCAGTCTAACTCAGTCTAAGCCTACACTGGTCCAGACCAGAGCAGTCTAACTCAGCCTGACTCAGTCTAACTCAGCATAACTCAGCCTGACTCAGTCTAACTCAGCCTGACTCGTAGAAGTAGTCATTCACCACATTAGCATTGTTTAGCATGAGAGAGAAAGCTATTAGCATTAGCACTGCTCAGAGCACAATTTGCGCCATACAAAATGGCGGCCAACAAGGCTAAACCAGGCTGGTCCAAACATGGCTAAACAAGGCTGGTCCAAAAATGGCTAAACCAGGCTGGTCCAAACATGGCTATACCAGTTTAAACAAGTTTAAAATGCTTCTTTTGGCATACAAAGCCAAAAGGGCTTGGCTCCCTCTTATCTTCAAGACATGTTAATGTCTTATCAACCAAGCCGAGCACTGCGCTCGCAAAACGCCAGACGTCTGTGGCAGAGCATTTAGCGCCAAGCTCCTCTACAGTGGAATCAACTCCCCACACACTTTAAGGAAGCAGACACTGTCTCTACATTTAAGGCCAGGCTTAAAACACTATTTTTCAACTTGGCATTTGGTTAGGTTGTTGTCCGGTCAGGTTTCGTCCGGTCTTGGAGTCTGCGTGTGGGACCCGGTCCGCTGCATCTTCAACCCTACGTTCTAGGCTAGGCTAAAACAGTCCTCTTTAGTTTAGCATATGGCTAGGAAGGTAAGACTCAGGGAAGGCTAAACTCCTCAGACTGTCAGTCAAGCTGCATAGGGAGCCCCCTGCTGGAGAAGTATGGTAACTTGAGCACTATCCTCTCCTCTTTCCTACTTTATCTGTTTAGCATTATTAGGATTTTGACTGTAGTCTGTTCATTGCTATTCACCCGTTGTCCCATTGTCTGTTCCATGGTACTATGACGGGATCTCTGAGCCTGGCCTCCTCCATCTACACCTGCGGACTGCCCCGCCCGACCCGCCTGGGAGTGCTTCAGTCCTGCACCGGACCTGTCCACGTTCAGCGGCCAATGGTCCACGTTCTGTAGCTAGCTTAGGTCCTGGATCTACAGCCCGTCCGTGGGAGCGGATCCATTTCTCAATATGGGTTTCTCCGAGGTTTCTCAATTTTTCCCGCTGGTTTTTTAAATGAGTTTTTCCTTGCCGATGCAGGAGCGTCTGTTGGGCAGTTAGTGTCCAACTAGAAGGACTGTGATGATCCAGGACACTTTAACATTCTACAACATGTGTTTTATATTCTTCATGTGTTTTAACTGTTGATTCTCTGATCTGTGTTGGTGATTTCAATGGTTTTGTTAAATCTCTGAGAGGACTTTTGTTGTGATTCAGGGAAATACAAGAATAAATTATTCAATAGTAATTGTAATTGTTGTAACCAGGCTGGTCCAAACATGGCTAAATCAGGCTGGTCCAAACATGGCTAAACCAGGCTGGTCCAAACATGGCTAAACCAGGCTGGTCCAAAGAATCCCACTCCCTCATCTTTGACACATGGAGCAGCTGTAAAGACACTACAACACTACAATAACACAACTCTACAACAATACAACGCTACAGCACTACAACACCACAAGCTGAACCACTAAAGTCCAGCTTTAGTGGTTCAAAGTTAAAACAGTCGAACAAAAGGTTTTCCAATCAAAATGGCGGCTCTGGGAGTAACTGTGGGAGTCCTGGTGTTAAATGGGCAGTTTTTTATTATTATTAGTATTCATGAGGAAGATGAAGGACACAGGAATCAGGAACAACTTTCACAAACACCATTCTCACAGAAACAATTCTAAATTATTCACATCAGCAAAGCGTATATGAAGTATCTCAAACTACATCTTGCGGCATTATGAATAAATAAATAGCCCAAACTTCTGTTGGATTTACGGTTTGGTCGAGGCGCGGCCGAGGCTGGATGGATGCTTCAGCGCGGTCGGAATAATCACGACCGCTGCAGAGAAACTGAAGCCTCTAATGAATGAGGGCCGTGCATGGGCAATTAGTTCAAGAGCCGGTTATTAATCACTTAAGGCGGACTGGAGAGAACGTTTGCTTTCAAAGAACTCAGTGGGAAAATGTGAAAATAAGTTCAAGCTTATGAATTAGTTTTTAACTGGATTTTAGTGTTTTGAACGTCTTGGAATCAACAAAGTCATTCAGAGAAGATCATGGTAATACAGTGTCGTGGGGTTTCTGCACAGGCCTGGAGCCACACAAGGAAAATGAACTAAGAGCTGTAATACAATCAAAGTGTGAGTTTATTCATGAGTAAATGTGACAAATACAATGAAAAACAGAACCACCTGCAGCTCTGAAGCCGTCTGCTCCGAATGAGGAAACTACTGGACGTTAAATAGACCAGAGTAAACAACATCTACTCTAGATACGTAAGTGAAGTCTGTACTGACATGTGTGAAGGAGAGGTTCTGCCGGTCTTTCCTTCCTGCTGCTGTCAGACTGCACAATGAGAACTGCTGAGCCTGTACATGTCATTTATCTGCAAATCAGTAAATACTGCAATGGAGTGCAATACTGCATTTCAGAATGTCACTTAACTTTATCTACTTATTACCCTGCCCTATGTGTACAGTATGGAACTTTATATATATATATATATATGTATATATAGAGGGATAACCGCCTGCGGAGGGCCAAAGGTGAGTGGACAATTTTTTTTATATATACTGTATGTATAAATATATACATATATATAAATACACGTTTGGGGTCACATTGAAATGTCCTTATTTTTGAAGGAAAAGCTGTAGATAACTTTAAACTAGTCTAAACTGTAAAGAAATACACTCTGTACATTGCTTATGTGGTAAATGACTATTCTAGCTGCAAATGTCTGGTTTTTGGTACAATGTTGTAATTGCTGCAAATGGAGGATTCTTTGAAGAAAGCAAAGTTGGATGTAAAACAAATCTTATTTCAAATACAAATGATTATTTCTAACCTTGTCAATGTCATGACTTGGAACTTTTGAACGGTAGTGTATATATATAGAGAGATAGATATTTTGAAAGATTGTTATTGAAGCATTTACAGCTAAGAAACAAAGCAGCTGCTTATTTTGTCTATTCTGTGTGCTCCTGTATCTCTACTGTCCTGTCTGTGCGCTGCAACATTGAAATGTCTCCACTGTGGGAAGAATAAAGGACACATGTAATAATCTGCTCTATCATGGAGCGTTCTGTCTTTGACACAGATATTGCTGAAAATCTGCTGAAACATATTTCCTATCTGTGATCTGAGCTACTGCCAACAGGAAGTGTAGAGGATTAGCTAATAAGCTCTTAATGTTTTAATGTTCATTCAGATTTCTGTAACTTAATTTTGTACTTTATTTTTATCTTCCACATTCTCCTGTTTAGCAACCTTTTTGTATTTTTTTTCTTTCTTCCCTTTAAATGAAAATGAAAACACTTATAATATATAAATAAAAAATAAAAATGTAAAGACATTGTCAGACCTGGCGACGCGCGGCTCCTTTCACTCCTCACAGATTTACATGTTCTTTTCAAACGCAGCAAATTAAAAACCAGATTTTAGTGCAATCAAAATAAAGTTTCCCTTTTTAAGCAAATCTGTTCAAATGTGCTGCGAAAAACAAAATTAAGAAAACCACTTTTTACAAAGTTCGGGAATTTAACTCTTCACATGTTTGATGAAGCCTAAAATTGTGTTAAATGGAATAAAAAAGATTAGAATCTGAAAAAACCAGACCCAACCTGTGTTATGTGTAAGGTTTAAGCATATAGCGTGTGCGTGTGTGTGTGTGTGTCTGTGTGTACCTCTGAACTGGGGCCTCACAGCGCGGTTGTGTGTGTGTACTTCTGTACTGGAGCCTCACAGCGTGGCTGTTGGGGCAGTGTGTGTGTGTGTGTGTACCTCTGTACTGGGGCCTCACAGCGCGGTTGTGTGTGTACCTCTGTACTGGGGCCTCACAGCGCGGTTGTTGGGGCAGTGTGTGTGTGTGTGTGTGTACCTCTGTACTGGGGCCTCACAGCGTGGTTGTTGGGGCAGTGTGTGTGTGTGTGTACCTCTGTACTGGGGCCTCACAGCACGGTTGTTGGGGCAGTGTGTGTGTGTGTGTGAACCTCTGTACTGGGGCCTCACAGAGCGGTTGTTGGGGCAGTGTGTGTCTGTGTGTACCTCTGTACTGGGGCCTCACAGAGCGGTTGTTGGG
Organism: Knipowitschia caucasica; assembly: GCA_964034765.1. Classification (NCBI taxonomy): domain Eukaryota; kingdom Metazoa; phylum Chordata; class Actinopteri; order Gobiiformes; family Gobiidae; genus Knipowitschia; species Knipowitschia caucasica. Next base: position 32,876,427 of record OZ035840.1, read on the forward strand.
GCAGTGTGTGTGTGTGTGTGTGTGTACCTCTGTACTGTGGCCTCACAGCGCGGTTGTTGGGGCAGTGTGTGTGTGTGTGTACCTCTGTACTGGGGCCTCACAGCGCGGTTGTGTGTGTGTGTGTACCTCTGTACTGGAGCCTCACAGCGTGGCTGTTGGGGCAGTGTGTGTGTATGCGTGTACCTCTGTACTGGGGCCTCACAGCGCGGTTGTTGGGGCAGTGTGTGTGTGTGTGTACCTCTGTACTGGGGCCTCACAGCGTGGTTGTTGGGGCAGTGTGTGTGTGTGTGTACCTCTGTACTGGGGCCTCACAGCACGGTCGTTGGGGCAGTGTGTGTGTGTGTGTGTGAACCTCTGTACTGGGGCCTCACAGAGCGGTTGTTGGGGCAGTGTGTGTCTGTACCTCTGTACTGGGGCCTCACAGAGCGGTTGTTGGGGCAGTGTGTGTGTGTGTGTACCTCTGTACTGTGGCCTCACAGCGCGGTTGTTGGGGCAGTGTGTGTGTGTGTGTGTACCTCTGTACTGGGGCCTCACAGCGCGGTTGTGTGTGTGTGTGTGTACCTCTGTACTGGGGCCTCACGGCGCGGTTGTTGGGGCAGTCCGGGCCCTGTTTGCTGAAGTGGATGTTGGTCCTGATGCAGCGCTGCAGCAGTGACTGCGTGGGCCTCGTGTTGTCGCTCATACTGGAGAAGATCTTATACGGCTCGTTCTGGCTCAGCAGTCGCAGAGAGTGCATCTGCGGACACACAACACACACTCACACACAACACACAACTCAGCACACAACTGAACACAGTGTGACGTCCTAGGAGTATGTTTTAATGTTGGATTGAACCTTCTACTCTCCGCTGTAACTGTGTAAACTAGAGACTACATTAAAGCACATTGGTCCCGCCCCCTTTGGACCATTGGTCTCTTCAACTAGATTCAGCATCAATCAATTATTTTGTGGCACAGTGGGGCGGCTGCGGCTGTAAAGTGGCAAACTGTGGTTGTGTCCTTAGGCAAGACACTTCACCCACATTAGAATGAGTCTGGTGTGTGTGTGAATGGTTGGTGGTGGTGGGAGGGGCCGATGGCACAGACTGGTTGCCTACCTTCTGTCAGTGTGCCCCAGGGCAGCTGTGGCATCACTAGTTTTCAATGTGACTTTTGCTCTGTATCTTCTCACTTTTGCAGTTTTAACATTTAAATCCAATAATTAGCCGAACAATATTTTAAAATGTGAATTGCTGTCTGCAGATTGACAGCGATGGTGGAGATGAAGCTAAAACACAACCACAGCTGTTTTTGATGAGAGAAAATGACATTAAGTCCAGTTTTCTGCCAAAATTATGAAATGATATCAGAGTCTGCGGTCCACCTCAGACATCTCTCTCTCTTCTTCTCCACCTCAGACATCTCTCTCTCTTCTTCTCCACCTCAGACATCTCTCTCTTCTTCTCCACCTCAGGCATCTCTCTCTCTTCTTCTCCACCTCAGACATCTCTCTCTCTTCTTCTCCACCTCAGACATCTCTCTCTCTTCTTCTCCACCTCAGACATCTCTCTCTCTTCTTCTCCACCTCAGACATCTCTCTCTCTTCTTCTCCACCTCAGACATCTCTCTCTCTTCTTCTCCACCTCAGACATCTCTCTCTTCTTCTCCACCTCAGACATCTCTCTCTCTCTTCTTCTCCACCTCAGACATCTCTCTCTCTTCTTCTCCATCTCAGACATCTCTCTCTCTTCTTCTCCACCTCAGACATCTCTCTCTCTTCTTCTCCACCCCAGACATCTCTCTCTCTTCTTCTCCACCTCAGACATATCTCTCTCCTCTGCTCCACCTCAGACATCTCTCTTTCTTCTTCTCCACCTCAGACATCTCTCTCTTCTTCTCCACCTAAGACATCTCTCTCTCTTCTTCTCCACCTCAGACATCTCTCTCTCTTCTTCTCCACCTCAGACATCTCTCTCTCTTTTTTTCCACCTCAGACATCTCTCTCTCTTCTTCTCCACCTCAGACATCTCTCTCTCTTCTTCACCTCAGACATCTCTCTCTTCTTCTCCACCTCAGACATCTCTCTTCTTCTCCACCTCAGACATCTCTCTCTCTTCTTCACCTCAGACATCTCTCTCTTCTTCTCCACCTCAGACATCTCTCTTCTTCTTCACCTCAGACATCTCTCTCTTCTTTTCCACCTCAGACATCTCTCTCTCTTCTGCTCCACCTCAGACATCTCTCTTTCTTCTTCTCCACCTCAGACATCTCTCTCTCTTCTTCTCCACCTAAGACATCTCTCTCTCTTCTTCTCCACCTCAGACATCTCTCTCTCTTCTTCTCCACCTCAGACATCTCTCTCTCTTCTTCTCCACCTCAGACATCTCTCTCTCTTCTTCTCCACCTCAGACATATCTCTCTCTTCTGCTCCACCTCAGACATCTCTCTTTCTTCTTCTCCACCTCAGACATCTCTCTCTTCTTCTCCACCTAAGACATCTCTCTCTCTTCTTCTCCACCTCAGACATCTCTCTCTCTTCTTCTCCACCTCAGACATCTCTCTCTTCTTCTCCACCTCAGACATCTCTCTCTCTTCTTCTCCACCTCAGACATCTCTCTCTCTTCTTCTCCACCTCAGACATATCTCTCTCTTCTGCTCCACCTCAGACATCTCTCTTTCTTCTTCTCCACCTCAGACATCTCTCTCTTCTTCTCCACCTAAGACATCTCTCTCTCTTCTTCTCTCCACCTCAGACATCTCTCTCTCTTCTTCTCCACCTCAGACATCTCTCTCTCTTTTTTCCACCTCAGACATCTCTCTCTTCTTCACCTCAGACATCTCTCTCTTCTTCACCTCAGACATCTCTCTCTTCTTCTCCACCTCAGACATCTCTCTCTCTTCTTCTCCACCTCAGACATCTCTCTATTCTTCTCCACCTCAGACATCTCTCTCTCTTCTTCTCCACCTCAGACATCTCTCTCTCCTTCTCCACCTCAGACATCTCTCTCTCTTCTTCTCCACCTCAGACATCTCTCTATTCTTCTCCACCTCAGACATCTCTCTCTCTTCTTCTCCACCTTAGACATCTCTCTCTCTTCTTCTCCACCTCAGACATCTCTCTCTATTCTTCTCCACCTCAGACATCTCTCTCTCTTCGTCTCCACCTCAGACATCTCTCTCTCCTTCTCCACCTCAGACATCTCTCTCTCTTCTTCTCCACCTCAGACATCTCTCTTCTTCTCCACCTCAGACATCTCTCTCTCTTCTTCTCCACCTCAGACATCTCTCTCTCTCTTCTCCACCTCAGACATCTCTCTCTCTTCTCCACCTCAGACATCTCTCTCTTCTTCTCCACCTCAGACATCTCTCTTCTTCTCCACCTCAGACATCTCTCTTCTTCTCCACCTCAGACATCTCTTTCTCTTCTTCTTCACCTCAGACATCTCTTTCTCTTCTTCTTCACCTCAGACATCTCTCTCTCTTCTTCTCCACCTCAGACATCTCTCTCTCTCTTCTTCTCCACCTCTGACATCCCTCTCTCACAGATCTGACGCCAACTGAAGCCGATCGTGGTCATTATTCATCTCTGATTGGTTTATCCAGTGAGATGTCACTTTCCCGCTGGAGCAGGCGGACGGAGCGTGCAGCAAATCCTTGGGAAGTCTCAGCGAGCGTTTGTAAGTCATCGCTGTAGTGTTTTCACGTGTCGAGAATTATGTAAATGGACTTGTATTAAAGCCTGGAGCCGTGTTTTAATCCCTCGCTGGATCAAGGCTCGCTGCTCGCTCTGGGCGGGAAACTGCTGCTGTTTGTTTGATAAGGACAATGTTCTCACACAGAGGAATACTGTTGCTACTGATACTGCTGCTGCTACTGCTGCTACTGCTGCTACTGCTGCTACTGCTGCTGCTGCTACTGCTGCTACTGCTGCTACTGCTGCTACTGCTGCTGCTGCTACTGCTGCTGCTGCTGCTCCTGCTGCTGCTGCTGCTCCTGCTGCTACTGCTGCTGCTGCTTCTGCTGCTACTGCTGCTGCTGCTACTGCTGCTGCTGCTGCTACTGCTGCTACTGCTGCTACTGCTGCTGCTCCTGCTGCTACTGCTCCTGCTGCTACTGCTGCTGCTACTACTCCTGCTGCTGCTGCTGCTGCTCCTGCTGCTACTGCTGCTGCTGCTCCTGCTGCTACTGCTGCTGCTGCTGCTGCTGCTACTGCTGCTGCTGCTACTGCTGCTGCTGCTGCTACTGCTGCTACTGCTGCTACTGCTGATACTGCTGCTACTGCTGCTACTGCTGCTACTGCTGCTGCTGCTCCTGCTGCTGCTGCTGCTGCTACTGCTGCTGCTCCTGCT
>OZ035840.1:32883254-32888254 GCA_964034765.1 Knipowitschia caucasica
AAATAAAAACATGTGAAAACTGGAGAAAAAAACCAAACGATTTTCAGCCAAAAACTATTGACAGGGATTTTATTACATCGCTACAGTTTGAAGTTAGGTCCCTCAGCTTTAATCCAGGATCAGTCTGGACCCTGAAGTCTGTGGGGCCTAATGCCACGTTCAGACCGGATCATGCTGCGTCTGCTTTAATGCAAAGTCTATGGTGACTCGCGTTCGAGCGTCACAACCATAGACTGTATATATTAATGGACAGAGTCACGCCTATCTCCGCCGTTCTAACAAATGGGCCAAAAAATGTGCTCTACTGGAGCAATCCAAAATGGCAGCGAGTGGTCCTGCCCACAAGAAAATTGTGAAAAAACGCATCTGCGCATGCGTCAGCCCGAGCAGCTCCGTTCATTTGAACGAGAGACTTCAAAAATCCACCCCCCTCAGCATTGACACACATGTGGAACGGAGCTTTGGGCCAAGAGCCAACTTTTGGTCCATCCTGTAAAGACGTTTTTGACAGGTCTGCCAACGCTATATGTTAGAATTGGCTAATTCTTCTTCTGGGTCCACCCCCATCGGCCCGGGGTGGTATTGCAGTATGTCGGCGCACGTCATTTTGGCCACTTTTGAGCTGGGACCCGCCCCCACTGGTCACAACGCACGGACCGCTCGGCACGCACGGACGGACTGTTCAGTAGACACGCACGGACTTGGCGAGAAAGTTAAAGGGAGGAGGAGGAGCGAAAAATCAACGCCCACAGGAGATGGATTCTGCTCATCCTTTCCTTGGGACGTTCATGCGACAACCAATCAGAGAACAGCAAAGTGGTCACGGGGACATTAGCGGACTGAGCGAGCAGACTGAAAATACTGTAAACAGCCAAAACAGGACCCACACCAGATTTCACCAGAACTCAAACCAGGGTTGACAATGGGAGACTCTGTGCTTGTGAAAATATGCGTTGTCATGATCCGTGACTTTATGCAACTGCTTCGAGTGTGTTCGCAGATGCGGAAATACCGTTTAATAATACAAAAAACGTATGGCGCACCTCCGTGAACACATACAGAGCCTTGCGAAAGTATTCGCAACATTTCAACATTTTGCCACATTTCAAGCTTCAAACATAAAGATATACAAATTAATTTTTTTGTCATGAATCAACAACAAGTGGGACACAATCGTGAAGTGGAACAAAATGTATTGGATAATTTAAACTTTTTAACAATATTATTCGGCCCCCTTGCGCTAATACTTTGTAGCGCCACCTTTTGCTGCAATTACAGCTGCAAGTCGCTTGGGGTATGTCTCTATCAGTTTTGCACAGCGAGAGACTGGAATTCTTTCCCATTCTTCCTTGCAAAACAGCTCGAGCTCCGTGAGGTTGGATGGAGAGAGTTTGTGAACAGCAGTCTTCAGCTCTTTCCACAGATTCTCGATTGGATTCAGGTCTGGACTTTGACTTGGCCATTCTAACACCTGGATACGTCTATTTGTGAACCATTCCATTGTAGATTTGGCTTTATGTTTTGGATCATTGTCCTGTTGGAAGATAAATCTCCGTCCCAGTCTCAGGTCTTTTGCAGACTCCAACAGGTTTTCTTCCAGAATGGTCCTGTATTTGGCTCCATCCATCTTCCCATCAATTTTAGCCATCTTCCCTGTCCCTGCTGAAGAAAAGCAGGCCCAAAGCATGATGCTGCCACCACCATGTTTGACAGTGGGGATGGTGTGTTCAGGGTGATGAGCTGTGTTGCTTTTACGCCAAACATATCGTTTTGCATTGTGGCCAAAAAGTTTGATTTTGGTTTCATCTGACCAGAGCACCTTCTTCCACATGTTTGGTGTGTCTCCCAGGTGGCTTGTGGCAAACTTTAAACCAGACTTTTTATGGATATCTTTGAGAAATGGCTTTCTTCTTGCCACTCTTCCATAAAGGCCAGATTTGTGCAGTGCACGACTGATTGTTGTCCTATGGACAGACTCTCCCACCTCAGCTGTAGTTATCTGCAGTTCATCCAGAGTGATCATGGGCCTCTTGGCTGCATCTCTGATCAGTCTTCTCCTTGTTTGAGATGAAAGTTTGGAGGGACGGCCGGGTCTTGGTAGATTTGCAGTGGTTTGATACTCGTGACTTTTTAGGTTCTTCTAATAAGACAATTAAAGCAAAACCAAGCTAGTGCTGCTTAATTACCTGACATGTTTCGGCGGTACACTTCCGCCTCTGATGAAGGCGGAAGTGTACCGCCGAAACATGTCAGGTAATTAAGCAGCACTAGCTTGGTTTTGCTTTAATTGTCTTATTAGAAGAACCTAAAAAGTCATAAACATAAGAAGACAAAATGAATTTTCTACATTTAATTGGTTTGATACTCCTTCCATTTCAATATAATTGCTTGCACAGTGCTCCTTGAGATGTTTAAAACTTGGGAAATCTTTTTGTATCCAAATCCGGCTTTAAACTTCTCCACAACAGTATCTCGGACCTGCCTGGTGTGTTCCTTTGTCTTCATGGTTCTCTCTGCGCTTTAAACAGAACCCTGAGACTATCAAAGAGCAGGTGCATTTATACGGAGACTTGATTACACACAGGTGCATTCTATTTATCATCATCAGTCATTTAGGACAACATTGGATCATTCAAAGATCCTCACTGAACTTCTGGACTGAGTTTGCTGCACTGAAAGTAAAGGGGCCCAATAATATTGCACGCCCCACTTTTCAGTTTTTTATTTGTTAAAAAAGTTTAAATTATCCAATACATTTTGTTCCACTTCACGATTGTGTCCCACTTGTTGTTGATTCATGACAAAAAATAAAATTTTATATCTTTATGTTTGAAGCCTGAAATGTGACGAAATGTTGAAAGGTTCAAGGGGGCCGAATACTTTCGCAAGGCACTGTATTACTGTTGTATAAAGCCCGTGGAAGGTCTCTGTTCAAAGACACGCTGCAAAGCTGCATATTTTAGAAGATCTGTACACAAGAAGCCGCTAGCATAACTCTGTTAGCATCAGAGCCCGCCGGCTACTTCCGGCACTTCCGGCGCTGGCCAGGACGTTCTGGTGTGAAGATCCCTGCATCTGAAAACTAGAGAATGTGCGTCTGGTGAGCGAGGCTTCAGCGTTTGAGCGTTTGCGGTCTGAATGCACCACTAGACCTTAAAACCCGGGGACAGGGCCTTCTCTGCTTCTCTGGACTCAGGTCTGGACTCGGGTTTTATGAATAATACAAACACTGATTGTACTGGGGCGACAGTTGCTCAGTTGGTAGAGCGAGATTTCACCACGACCACATGATCTGCTCTCACTGATGTCTGCTGTCGTTGTGTCCCTGGGCAAGACACCTAACCCCTTCGCTGACATATCAAGGCCATGTCTTCATTGAAGGAGCAGCCTCCTGTGGACCCACCTCCTGCAGGAGGATCAGAGACTGGTGCTGTGTGCATTGGGTAGCTCTGACTGCCGCCGGTCCACACAGAAATTGACTAATAAAGGGATGAAAAGAAATGAAACAAACACATAATATCTGAGTCCGGTCCAGAAGCCGGTCCTGAGTCCAGTCCTGAGTCCGGTCCTGAGTCCGGTCCTGAGTCCGGTCCTGAGTCCGGTCCTGAGTCCGGTCCTGAGTCCGGTCCTGAGTCCGGTCCTGAGTCCGGTTCTGAGACCGGTCCTGAGTCCGGTCCTGAGTCCAGTCCTGACTTTTCTAATGGCTGCAGATTTATTTCCAAAGCGGATCATTTGTTTTGAGAGTTTTGGCTTTTTCATTTTGGAGAAAACCATTTGTTACGAAGCAGTGTTTGTGAAAGAGATGTGTTTAATTATGTATAGGGCTGCAGCAAGAGGAGGCACAAGAAGAAGGAGGAGGTGGGGGGAGGAGAGAGGAGGTGTCAGGAGGAGGTGTGAGGAGGTGTCAGATCCAGAGGAATGGTACAGAGGTACATTCTGAGGTTTAGAATCCTCTGAAACTGTTGTTTTGTGTTTTATAGAAAATATAAATGTTTCTGTAGAACAGTGTTCATGGTTTTACACTGGTCCAGACCAGAGCAGAGAAAGGTGCTGCTGCACTTTATTATTATTGTTAGAAACTTTTACAAATATGTGTTTATTTATTTATATGTTTGGATGTTTCTGCTGCTGGACACATTTCTCCTTCATCCATTCATCTTTCTTCCCCTTAATCCATTTCTGGGTAGGTGGTGGTTGGAGCACCAGCCCCTCACTGACCCTCCTGCAGGAGGTGAGTCCACAGGAGGCTGCTCTTGTCTGTGTGATCTTAGCCTTGATCTTTCAGCGGGGGCTTCAGGCAAAGTGGAGTTAAATGTCTTGCCAACAACAGCAGATATCAGTAGGAGTTGTGAAGGTGGGATAGAACTGTTGTGTTGATGGTGTAGGTGTTGGTGATGTAGATGGTGTAGTTGGTGTAGGTGTTTGTGATGTAGTTGTAGGTGGTGTAGGTGTTGGTGATGTAGGTGGTGTAGGTGTTGGTGATGTAGATGTAGGTGGTGTAGGTGTAGGTGGTGTAGTTGGTGTAAGTGGTGTTGGTGATGTAGATGTAGGTGGTGTAGGTGTATGTGGTGTAGGTGTTGGTGATGTAGATGTAGGTGGTGTAGGTGTATGTGGTGTAGGTGTTGGTGATGTAGATGTAGGTGGTGTAGGTGTTGTAGGTGTTGGTGATGTAGATGTAGGTGGTGTAGGTGTATGTGGTGTAGGTGTTGGTGATGTAGATGTAGGTGGTGTAGGTGGTGTAGGTGTTGGTGATGTAGATGTAGGTGGTGTAGGTGGTGTAGGTGTTGGTGATGTAGATGTAGGTGGTGTAGGTGTATGTGGTGTAGGTGTTGGTGATGTAGATGTAGGTGGTGTAGGTGTTGTAGGTGTTGGTGATGTAGATGTAGGTGGTGTAGGTGTATGTGGTGTAGGTGTTGGTGATGTAGATGTAGGTGGTGTAGGTGTTGGTGATGTAGATGTAGGTGGTGTAGGTGTATGTGGTGTAGGTGTTGGTGATGTAG
>OZ035840.1:32890754-32960754 GCA_964034765.1 Knipowitschia caucasica
CTGAAGTTGTCCACATTATAATAGTCTGAAAGGACTTTTGTAATCATACCGTTGCGTCAGCATTTTCGGACAATACGACTTTACATTGTGTTTATTCAGGGACAGAGCGAGACGCTGCTGCTTAAAGCTCATGTCTCATCCACAGTTATTTCCCCACAGACTGCAGCGGCATCCAGCGGCCTCCAGGGGCAGCAGCGAGCACAGGCCACAACCGTGTCTGTGGCTGGTGTTTGAGGAAAAGCAATAAAATGTCAAGTATGTTGTCATCTCTTCAGTTCCACAAACACCACGTTCCCTCTCTCCTCTGGGTCCACACCTCATTATGGACTTTTTACAGAAATGTCCAAATCTATGCAGCAGTTTTTATTTGTGGATTAATGTCTTTATAAAAGGACACACATAGTTTCTGCTGCTCAGATATTTAAAGAGCCTCTGCTTTCTTCAGATCACACTCTCATTAGATCACACAGACAAACACAGACAAATACAGACAAATCCAGACATTAGCGCTGTCTTTATATTGGATCCATTCATTTCATGCTTTACACGCTGCAGCTAAATGAAAAACATCAGTCACAAGTGAACGCTGAGCCACAAGTAAGAGCTGTGAGCCACAAGTAAGAGCTGTGAGCCACAAGTAAGACCTGTGACATGGATCTATAATAATAACTGGATAGAGTATTACTAGCTTACAGCTGTCCCACCCATGGCCACAGGGGGCGCTGTGGTACTGCAGACAAAATTAACGTGGGATACCCAAAAAAAACTCCCATAAAACTCAATGTAAACTAAAACAGAGAACCTGACAGAGAACCTGACAGAGAACCTACAGAGAACCTGACAGAGAACCTACAGCTTTCACAAAGGTCAGATTTTGTGTGGATTTTAGTGTCCCTTGTCATCCTGAACTTTTTTTCTTCTTAAATCCTTCAGGTTTTTAAAAAATCCACACTTTAGTGAAACACACTCTGATCGTTTCCTTCCTGCTCTAACTTTGCTCTGATCAGCTCTGATTGGTCAGAGCGCTGCCCTCTGATTGGTCAAAGACAACGTGCACTTGCATGAGAGTCACACACACGTATTTGGTGCAAAGCATCATGCACAGAACTGGGAGGACCAGACAATGATCAAATATGGGCGAGTTCTGCTAATCTCTCGGTGCCCATGGGGGGCGCTACTGAGCACAAGCCATTCATTTGAATTGCTTGCTTGCAATTGACGTCACGTCCGCCTCATTACTTATGCGTATCACGAAGTGGTGGTCAGCCGAGCTCGTTGTTCACTAGAGCAGCGTGTCTGAATCTGCCTTTTGAATTTGTTGTTTTACGTTTTCTAACCGATCGAATCGCGAAACCTTTAATGGATACTTTAGGATTCCTCGTGAAGAGATTAATAATGATCCTCGCACTAAGGACTTTACGAAAAGGCGCAGGAAAAGTGGCTCGCTAACATTTCACTAGCAAACGCTTTTACCTCAAAGGATTATTTATTTACCCAGACATGGAGTCACAATGCTCAGTTATTACATCCCCATCTTTATTTAATGAACTTTCAGGTGTGAGTTGGCGTTTTAAATAAACACTGTGAATGTTTGACCTGAAATGAACACAGCCACAGACGCATTGTTTTGTTGAGAATGACAAGTTCATACCATGGAGCTATAATAATAACGGTTCATACACCAATCATTACTTATACGGATCTTTACGATGCAGGATTTGTCCTTCAGGACCTTAGCTCTAAGTTCCTTAACCCACAGACGGAACAGTTGTAACATTCCAAAACAGTTGTTATTCCAAACCTTCAATTGTTTAGCAGTGCAAAAGCTTGATTGTAACTCTAGCTAGTTTGAGATATCCAGGAACTGAACTGATATTTTTCTAACTCGCAAATCAAATTATACTCCGATAACGCATTAGGATCATATTAGGGTCTTTGCCGTTACACAATTTGATCTTGAGAATTAGGATCTAAAGTGAAAAAAATGACAGTCTACGTGTCTTTAATTCAGACAGAATGTTTTATTGTCGATGGTAGAGGCAGCATAAACACAGATGTTACAGAATGTAAATGATAATATACAGCGGAGGAATGGAGACCTCCTATCAGCATTCGCCGCGGTGCCAGCAGCTTCAACCTTGATATTACCAAAACATGTAGTGGAAAAATACTGCCTTGTGCATAGAGTTAGAACGTCAACTAGCTTCAAAGTGTCATGAAATATCCAAAAAAGCACAAAAATACTTGGAAGAAGAGTCGCATTTTCTTCGCATATCAGCAGCATTTTTTGTTGGCCTGACCACCATTTCATTAACCGGGAGTTGATGCGTCAACTGACGCATTTTAATTGTCATCTCCCTTTTGGCACCGCGGAACGTTTCTCACTAGGTGAGTTTCAGACGGACCGATTGTACTGGAGCAGACTTCCAGGCTTGTTCTCCGCAAATCTAACCGGTCCCCGAACCTCCCAATGACAGAAGTGACTCAGAGAAACACTGTTCCCACTGACTCTGTGCAAAGTGTCTAAAGTTTGTGTTTGGTGCGGTACTACCCTCGCACGCTGCTGCAGCTGCACTCGCTTCGCTATGGTGTCCGCACTGGTTTGTGGCAGTGAACATGAACAAAGACGCTGATGTGAACGCGTTGGTTCACAGTAACATCAGCTACAGATGGAAAGTATATTTCTAAATATAGCAAAAATTGCACTGCGTTGTTGGACAATATTTTTGTTGCTTAAGCTTATATATTCAGTCATTATTCAATGGTATACTAAAAATCCATGTGAAAAAAAATACTTCTCACTGTTCTCAGGTCAAATATTTGTATAAGATTAAAATGTGATTAATTAATTAAAAAGCCTCTAATTAATTCGATTTTTTTTTTTATCAAATCCCAGCCCTAGTATCTAAATGTATGTTTGTGTATCTGTATGTATCTATTTGCATCTATATGTATCTATATGTATGTATGTGTATGTATATGTATGTATGTGTATGTGTATGTATATGTATATGTATATATGTGTATGTGTATATGTATGTGTATGTATATGTATATATGTGTATGTGTATATGTATGTGTATGTATATGTATGTATGTATATGTATGTATGTGTATGTATGTATGTGTATGTATATGTATGTATGTGTATGTATGTATGTGTATGTGTATGCATGTATATGTGCATGTATATGTGTATGTATATGTATGTATGTGTATCTAGAGTATATGTATGTATGTATGTGTATCTGTATGTATGTATGTGTATTTGTATGTACAGTATGTATGTGTATGTATATGTATGTATGTGTATCTACAGTATATGTATGTATGTGTATGTATATGTATGTGTATCTGTATGTATGTATGTGTATCTGTATGTGTTCCTTTGTAAAGAACACCATGTCAGCAGGGTGTGACGCGGCTCCATCTCTGGGTGAATCCTCGAAGAACACAGCGTCTGCAGCGAGATCTAAAATGAGCGGCCGTCAGATGGACGCCGCTGATCGTTGGTGGCAGGTTATTTCAGGAGCTGTAAACGCTTCTGTCATTCTCACAGTTTAAATAAAGGATCGTGATGGTGCTCATCAAAGCAGCGACGGCAAAAGCACAATGAGACACTTTAGAAAACAGTTCAAATGTGGACAAAAAGTTAGTCTCAGAGAAATAAGTTTAACAATGAAGAATGTTAGATTCAATGCTTTCAATGCTTCACTGTGGGACATTCTGACGGACCCACGTCTGGTCTTACCATGTGTAAACTCTGGTCCATGATCATTTCCTACATGTACGTCTGGTCTTACCATGTGTAAACTCTGGTCCATGATCATTTTCTACATGTACGTCTGGTCTTACCATGTGTAAACTCTGGTCCATGATCATCTCCTACATGTACGTCTGGGTCTTACCATGTGTAAACTCTGGTCCATGATCATTTCCTACATGTACGTCTGGTCTTACCATGTGTAAACTCTGGTCCATGATCATCTCCTACATGTACGTCTGGGTCTTACCATGTGTAAACTCTGGTCTATGATCATTTCCTACATGTACGTCTGGTCTTACCATGTGTAAACTCTGGTCCATGATCATTTCCTACATGTACGTCTGGTCTTACCATGTGTAAACTCTGGTCCATGATCATCTCCTACATGTACGTCTGGGTCTTACCATGTGTAAACTCTGGTCCATGATCATCTCCTATATGTACGTCTGGTCTTACCATGTGTAAACTCTGGTCCATGATCATCTCCTACATGTATGTCTGGGTCTTACCATGTGTAAACTCTGGTCCATGATCATCTCCTACATGTACGTCTGGTCTTACCATGTTTAAACTCTGGTCCATGATCATCTCCCACATGTACGTCTGGTCTAACCATGTGTAAACTCTGGTCCATGATCATCTCCTACATGTACGTCTGGTCTAACCATGTGTAAACTCTGGTCCATGATCATCTCCTACATGTACGTCTGGTCTAACCATGTGTAAACTCTGGTCCATGGAGAATGTGATAGTAAAATAATCTGTTCCGGTTCAATGCAAATATCAAGAAACTGAAGCCGGAGCAAGAGGAGTGTTTAGTAAATGTCATTGAAGCAAAGAAGTTGTGGCTCTGCTCCCTTAACCCACTGATACTGTAGAGTACTGATACTGTAGAGTACTGATACTGTAGAGTACTGATACTGTAGAGTACTGATACTGTAGAGTACTGATACCGTAGAATACTGATACTGTAGAATACTGATACTGTAGAGTACTGATACTGTGGAATACTGTACTGTAGAGTATACTGTAGAATACTGATACTGTAGAATACTGATACTGTAGAGTACTGATACTGTAGAGTACTGATACTGTAGAATACTGATACTGTAGAGTACTGATACTGTAGAGTACTGATACTGTAGAATACTGATACTGTAGAGTACTGATACTGTAGAGTACTGATACTGTAGAATACTGATACTGTAGAGTACTGATACTGTAGAGTACTGATACTGTAGAATACTGATCCTGTAGAATACTGATACTGTAGAGTACTGATACTGTAGAGTACTGATACTGTAGAATACTGATACTGTAGAATACTGATACTGTAGAGTACTGATACTGCAGAGTACTGATACTGTAGAATACTGATACTGTAGAATACTGATACTGTAGAGTAGTGATACTGTGGAATACTGATACTGTAGAGTACTGATACTGTAGAATACTGATACTGTAGAGTACTGATACTGTAGAACTCTGATACTGTAGAATACTGATACTGTAGAATACTGATACTGTAGAGTACTGATACTGTAGAATACTGATACTGTAGAGTACTGATACTGTAGAACTCTGATACTGTAAAATACTGATACTGTAGAATACTGATACTGTAGAGTACTGATACTGTAGAATACTGATACTGTAGAGTACTGATACTGTAGAGTACTGATACTGTAGAATACTGATACTGTAGAATACTGATACTGTAGAATACTGATACTGTAGAGTACTGATACTGTAGAATACTGATACTGTAGAATACTGATACTGTAGAATACTGATACTGTAGAGTACTGATACTGTGGAATACTGATACTGTAGAGTACTGATACTGTAGAATACTGATCCTGTAGAATACTGATACTGTAGAGTACTGATACTGTAGAGTACTGATACGGTAGAATACTGATACTGTAGAATACTGATACTGTAGAGTACTGATACTGTAGAGTACTGATACTGTAGAATACTGATCCTGTAGAATACTGATACTGTAGAGTACTGATACTGTAGAGTACTGATACTGTAGAATACTGATACTGTAGAATACTGATACTGTAGAGTACTGATACTGTAGAGTACTGATACTGTAGAATACTGATACTGTAGAGTACTGATACTGTGGAATACTGATACTGTAGAGTACTGATACTGTAGAATACTGATACTGTAGAGTACTGATACTGTAGAACTCTGATACTGTAGAATACTGATACTGTAGAATACAGATACTGTAGAGTACTGATACTGTAGAATACTGATACTGTAGAGTACTGATACTGTAGAGTACTGATACTGTAGAACTCTGATACTGTAGAATACTGATACTGTAGAGTACTGATACTGTAGAATACTGATACTGTAGAGTACTGATACTGTAGAATACTGATCCTGTAGAATACTGATACTGTAGAGTACCGATACTGTAGAATACTGATACTGTAGAGTACTGATACTGTAGAACTCTGATACTGTAGAATACTGATACTTTAGAATACTGATACTGTAGAATTCTGATACTGTAGAGTACTGATACTGTAAAATACTGATACTGTAGAGTACTGATACTGTAGAATACTGATACTGTAGAATACTGATACTGTAGAGTACTGATACTGTAGAATACTGATCCTGTAGAATACTGATACTGTAGAGTACTGATACTGTAGAATACTGATACTGTAGAGTACTGATACTGTAGAATACCGATCCTGTAGAATACTGATACTGTAGAGTACCGATACTGTAGAATACTGATACTGTAGAGTACTGATACTGTAGAACTCTGATACTGTAGAAAACTGATACTGTAGAATACTGATACTGTAGAATTCTGATACTGTAGAGTACTGATACTGTAGAATACTGATACTGTAGAGTACTGATACTGTAGAATACTGATCCTGTAGAATACTGATACTGTAGAGTAATGATACTGTAGAGTACTGATACTGTAGAATACTGATACTGTAGAGTACTGATACTGTAGGGTCACTAATGTAAAGCAGGTCTCTGCTCTTGGACTCAGTGAACTGAAGCCTCTCTGCAGCTGCTTCTATGCAGCATCTGCTCCTGACAACCTCACTATTTATACTGCATCTGTACTGCAACTGTACTGCATGTATACTGCATGTAAACAGCATGTTTACTGCAACTGTACTGCATGTGTACTGCATGTATACTGCATGTGTACTGCATGTGTACTGCATGTATACTGCATGTATACTGCATGTATACTGCATGTATACTGCATGTGTACTGCATGTTTACTGCATGTGTACTTCATGTTTACTGCATGTATATTTTATGTTTACTGCATGCATACTGCATGTAAACTACATCAGTACTGCATGTATATTGTATGTTTACTGCATGTATACTGCAACTGTATTGCATCTGTACTGCATGTATGTTGCATGTATACAGCATGTGTACTGCATGTATACTGCATGTTTACTCCATGTGTACTGCATGTGTACTGCATATTTACTGCATGTGTACTGCATGTATACTGCATGTTTACTGCATGTATATTTTATGTTTACTGCATGCATACTGCATGTAAACTACATCAGTACTGCATGTATATTGTATGTATACTGCCTCTGTACTGCATGTATATTGTATGTTTACTGCATGTGTACTGCATGTATATTGTATGTATACTGCATCTGTACTGCATGTATATTGTATGTATACTGCCTCTGTACTGCATGTATATTGTATGTATACTGCCTCTGTACTGCATGTATATTGCATGTTTACTGCATGTGTACTGCATGTATATTCCAAGGCTCCATGAGTCCTAGTAGGACTTAACATAAAGATGAAGCTTAAGCGGAGGTTCAGGATGGTAAACTACCTCTGTCACACCAGGCTGGACCATGCCTTTCTCATGTCATAATCAACTCATCAACTCCCTGCAGATGGACAGACTCCATTATTTAGAGTTTGTTAAAGATGTGGAACATAACAGTTAAGTTCATGTTCAAACCAAAAGCTCTGTCAGCCTCAAGCTAGCATCACAAGTTTGTATTTATATATTTACATATATAGCTTCATAAGTCTGGGGCGACAGTAGATCAGTTGGTAGAGCAATGACCTTTGGGCCTGAAGGTCATGGGTTCGAGCCCACCATAAGACCAACTTCATGACTCCTACTGATGACTGCTTTTGTTGTGTCCTTGGGCAGGACACTTAACCCCACTTTGCCTGAACCCCCTGCTGAAAGATCAAGGTTCCTGTGGGCTCACCACCTGCAGGAGGATCAGGGAGGGGCTGGTGCTCTGTGGACTGGTGCAGCTCTGAGTGAGTGAGTGATGATCCTGGGACACATTGTGAAGTACAAACTGTAACGGTTGCCAGCGCAGACCAACAATATCGTCTCGCAAATAGAATCCCAATAACCTTAATCCATCCCATCCATCTCCAACTCAACGAGCCGCCTGCAATATCCTCCGCTTTATAAATCACCAGGAAATGAAACGCACCAATCATGTCCTTCCTCACTGCCTCCGTCTCTGCTTTGACCAATCAGCTCGCTGCTCTGCAAAGGCCACAGTCGGGGGTCGTAAACAGACAGTGCTCTTCAGATGCTAAGTGATGCTACACAGTGTCCGCCGTGACAAACGTGGCATTTGGAGAAGAGAGAGCGGCTGACGGTGCGTTCAGGGACCGCGGGACCGACAGGACATTTGTCTTTCTCTCAGACGTTTGTAATAGGCCGGGACGTCAACGTGTAAATGAAGATGAATTAATTACACAAAAATAACAGTTTTTTTTTTAAACGCATTTTGTCACATTTTGCAAGGGGGAACCTTTCTCATGGGAAAGTGTTCCAGTGGAACTGTTATAATGAAACACCTCCTGAAGACAACAATGAACCCCACTGAATATGAACCAATAATCTGAGTTTACGTGTTCGTCTCGCGGGAAATGTTATAAAAACAAACATTGATAAGAACAGGTTTATGTATCACCGCAGCACCTGGAGGATCACCTCAATGCTAAACATAGAGCAGCTAGCTGTTAGCACGCACGCTAGCTCCAGTACAGAGACCCACACACTGCACCAGGGACTGCTTTAACCCTTTAATGGTTTCCTCATTTGGGGAGTTAACAGTTTTCTCTAGAACCAGAACTAGAACTTGACTAGAACCAGGAAGTACCATCACATTAGTCCTGGTCTCAGGTCTCTGTTTCCTGTGGCTCAGAGAATAGACTTTCCAGTCTCTGGAGACATTACAGTCTCCGAGGAGCACAGGGACTGGGCTCCTGCTGGGACTCTTAGGAGCACAGGGACTGGGCTCCTGCTGGGACTCTTAGGAGCACAGGGACTGGCCTCCTGCTGGGACTCTGAGGAGCACAGGGACTGGCCTCCTGCTGGGACTCTTAGGAGCACAGGGACTGGCCTCCTGCTGGGACTCTGAGGAGCACAGGGACTGGCCTCCTGCTGGTCCCAGAGTCAGGACTAAACATGAGGAGGCAGCGTTTCAGATTTTGCTAAAACCTGGAACAGTCTTCCTGAAAACGTGAGACAGACTTCTTCTCTGACAAATCCAGGTTCAGTGATTTTATTTTACTCTTTTTCATGAGCTGTGATTGTTTTTTATGTTGATGTGTGGCTCTGGTTTGGTTCATCACGGTTTGTTTCCGTATAAACTGTGCTGAACAAATAAACTTGTCTTTCTTCTCCACCAGTTCTTTTATCTATATATTTATTTTCAAACACATTTTCCTCGAGCCAATCAGAAGCAGCGCCAAAGTCTGGGACTGAAATAACCCTGTCCTCGGAAATACTATGTGGGAGTGTTCCATCTGGAGACCGGCAGGAGACTGTAGAGACCCAGAGAGAGACTGTAGAGAGACTGTAGAGACCCAGAGAGAGACTGTAGAGACCCAGAGAGAGACTGTAGAGACCCAGAGAGAGACTGTAGAGAGACTGTAGAGACCCAGAGAGAGACTGTAGAGACCCAGAGAGAGACTGTAGAGAGACTGTAGAGACCCAGAGAGAGACTGTAGAGAGACTGTAGAGACCCAGAGAGAGACTGTAGAGACCCAGAGAGAGACTGTAGAGACCCAGAGAGAGACTGTAGAGACCCAGAGAGAGACTGTAGAGACCCAGAGAGAGACTGTAGAGACCCAGAGAGAGACTGTAGAGAGACTGTAGAGACCCAGAGAGAGACTGTAGAGACCCAGAGAGAGACTGTAGAGACCCAGAGAGAGACTGTAGAGACCCAGAGAGAGACTGTAGAGACCCAGAGAGAGACTGTAGAGAGACTGTAGAGACCCAGAGAGAGACTGTAGAGACCCAGAGAGAGACTGTAGAGAGACTGTAGAGACCCAGAGAGAGACTGTAGAGACCCAGAGAGAGACTGTAGAGAGACTGTAGAGACCCAGAGAGAGACTGTAGAGACCCAGAGAGAGACTGTAGAGAGAGACTGTAGAGACCCAGAGAGAGACTGTAGAGACCCAGAGAGAGAGACTGTAGAGACCCAGAGAGAGACTGTAGAGACCTAGGGAGAGACAGTAGAGACCCAGAGAGAGACTGTAGAGACCCAGAGAGACTGTAGAGACCCAGGGAGAGACTGTAGAGACCCAGAGAGAGACTGTAGAGACCCAGAGAGACTGTAGAGACCCAGAGAGAGACTGTAGAGACCCAGAGAGAGACTGTAGAGACCCCCAGAGAGAGACTGTAGAGACCCAGAGAGAGACTGTAGAGACCCAGAGAGAGACTGTAGAGAGACTGTAGAGACCCAGAGAGAGACTGTAGAGACCCAGAGAGAGACTGTAGAGACCCAGAGAGAGACTGTAGAGACCCAGAGAGAGACTGTAGAGACCCAGAGAGAGACTGTAGAGACCCAGAGAGAGACTGTAGAGACCCAGAGAGAGACTGTAGAGACCCAGAGAGAGACTGTAGAGAGACTGTAGAGACCCAGAGAGAGACTGTAGAGACCCAGAGAGAGACTGTAGAGACCCAGAGAGAGACTGTAGAGAGACTGTAGAGACCCAGAGAGAGACTGTAGAGACCCAGAGAGAGACTGTAGAGAGACTGTAGAGACCCAGAGAGAGACTGTAGAGACCCAGAGAGAGACTGTAGAGAGACTGTAGAGACCCAGAGAGAGACTGTAGAGACCCAGAGAGAGACTGTAGAGACCCAGAGAGAGACTGTAGAGACCTAGGGAGAGACAGTAGAGACCCAGAGAGACTGTAGAGACCCAGAGAGAGACTGTAGAGACCCAGAGAGACTGTAGAGACCCAGGGAGAGACTGTAGAGACCCAGAGAGAGACTGTAGAGACCCAGAGAGACTGTAGAGACCCAGAGAGAGACTGTAGAGACCCAGAGAGAGACTGTAGAGACCCCCAGAGAGAGACTGTAGAGACCCAGAGAGAGACTGTAGAGACCCAGAGAGAGACTGTAGAGACCCAGAGAGAGACTGTAGAGAGACTGTAGAGACCCAGAGAGAGACTGTAGAGACCCAGAGAGAGACTGTAGAGAGACTGTAGAGACCCAGAGAGAGACTGTAGAGACCCAGAGAGAGACTGTAGAGAGACTGTAGAGACCCAGAGAGAGACTGTAGAGACCCAGAGAGAGACTGTAGAGACCCAGAGAGAGACTGTAGAGACCTAGGGAGAGACAGTAGAGACCCAGAGAGACTGTAGAGACCCAGAGAGACTGTAGAGACCCAGGGAGAGACTGTAGAGACCCAGAGAGAGACTGTAGAGACCCAGAGAGACTGTAGAGACCCAGAGAGAGACTGTAGAGACCCAGAGAGAGACTGTAGAGACCCCCAGAGAGAGACTGTAGAGACCCAGAGAGAGACTG
Source organism: Knipowitschia caucasica (assembly GCA_964034765.1). Lineage (NCBI taxonomy): Eukaryota > Metazoa > Chordata > Actinopteri > Gobiiformes > Gobiidae > Knipowitschia > Knipowitschia caucasica. Next base: position 32,902,358 of record OZ035840.1, read on the forward strand.
TAGAGACCCAGAGAGAGACTGTAGAGACCCAGAGAGAGACTGTAGAGACCCAGAGAGACTGTAGAGACCCAGAGAGAGACTGTAGAGACCCAGAGAGAGACTGTAGAGACCCAGAGAGAGACTGTAGAGACCTAGGGAGAGACTGTAGAGACCCAGAGAGAGACTGTAGAGACCCCCAGAGAGAGACTGTAGAGACCCAGAGAGAGACTGTAGAGACCCAGAGAGAGACTGTAGAGACCCAGAGAGAGACTGTAGAGACCCAGAGAGAGACTGTAGAGACCCAGAGAGAGACTGTAGAGACCCAGAGAGAGACTGTAGAGACCCAGAGAGACTGTAGAGACCCAGAGAGAGACTGTAGAGACCCAGAGAGACTGTAGAGACCCAGGGAGAGACTGTAGAGACCCAGAGAGACTGTAGAGACCCACAGAGACTGTAGAGACCCAGAGAGAGACTATAGAGACCCAGAGACACTGTAGAGACCCAGAGACAGACTGTAGAGACCCAGAGAGAGACTGTAGAGACCCAGAGAGACTGTAGAGACCCAGAGAGAGACTGTAGAGACCCGGAGAGAGACTGTAGAGACCCCCAGAGAGAGACTGTAGAGACCCAGAGAGAGACTGTAGAGACCCAGAGAGAGACTGTAGAGACCCAGAGAGAGACTGTAGAGACCCAGAGAGAGACTGTAGAGACCCAGAGAGAGACTGTAGAGACCCAGAGAGAGACTGTAGAGACCTAGGGAGAGACAGTAGAGACCCAGAGAGACTGTAGAGACCCAGAGAGAGACTGTAGAGACCCAGAGAGACTGTAGAGACCCAGGGAGAGACTGTAGAGACCCAGAGAGACTGTAGAGACCCACAGAGACTGTAGAGACCCAGAGAGAGACTATAGAGACCCAGAGACACTGTAGAGACCCAGAGACAGACTGTAGAGACCCAGAGAGAGACTGTAGAGACCCAGAGAGACTGTAGAGACCCAGAGAGACTGTAGAGACCCAGAGACAGACTGTAGAGACCCAGAGACAGACTGTAGAGACCCAGAGACAGATTGTAGAGACCCAGAGAGACTGTAGAGACCCAGAGAGAGACTGTAGAGACCCAGAGAGACACTAGAGACCCAGGGACAGACTGTAGAGACCCAGAGAGAGACTGTAGAGACCCAGAGAGAGACTGTAGAGACCCAGAGAGAGACTGTAGAGACCCAGAGAGACTGTAGAGACCCAGAGAGAGACTGTAGAGACCCAGAGAGAGACTGTAGAGACCCAGAGAGAGACTGTAGAGACCCAGAGAGACATTGTAGAGACCCAGAGAGACACTGTAGAGACCCAGAGAGAGACTGTAGAGACCCAGAGACAGACTGTAGAGACCCAGAGAGAGACTGTAGAGACCCAGAGAGACTGTAGAGACCCAGAGAGACTGAGCGGTAGAAGATAAGGGTACTACTGCTACATAATGACAAAATTAAAACATATTTTGATGCTTACGCGTCTGTATTTAGTCATTTCTCAAAGATGAAAGATTAAAGACTAAAAATCCTTGCGAGAAACAACAACACTTCTCAGTGTTTTCAGGTCAAATATTCATGTGATTAAAAAGCTATTAATTTAGACCAAACAAAGCCTCATTAATTAGATTCTTTAATGAATCCAGTCTGGCCTCAGTAATGACTCATGAACTGCAGTTTGGGCTCGAGCCTCACATGAGAAAACACCATGTCTGTGGTCCGTGAGCAGCGGCTGTGGTCCATGAGCAGCGGCTGTGGTCCGTGGGCAGCGGCTGTGGTCCATGAGCAGCGGCTGTGGTCCTTGGAAAGCGGCTGTGGACCGTGAGCAGACGCTGTGGTCCTTGGGCAGCGGCTGTGGTCCGTGGGCAGCGGCTGTGGTCCTTGGAAAGCGGCTGTGGACCGTGAGCAGACGCTGTGGTCTTTGGGCAGCGGCTGTGGTCCTTGGGCAGCGGCTGTGGTCCTTGGGCAGCGGCTGTGGTTCATGGGCAGCGGCTGTGGTTCGTGGGTAGCGGCTGTGGTCCTTGGGCAGCGGCTGTGGTCCGTGAGCAGCAGCTGTGGTCCTTGGGCAGCGGCTGTGGTCCTTGGGCAGCGGCTGTGGTTCGTGGGCAGCGGCTGTGGTCCTTGGGCAGCGGCTGTGGTCCGTGGGCAGCGGCTGTGGTCCTTGGAAAGCGGCTGTGGACCGTGAGCATCGGCTGTGGTCCTTGGGCAGCGGCTGTGGTCCGTGGGCAGCGGCTGTGGTCCGTGAGCAGCGGCTGTGGTCCTTGGAAAGCGGCTGTGGACCGTGAGCAGCGGCTGTGGTCCTTGGGCAGCGGCTGTGGTCCTTGGGCAGCGGCTGTGGTCCTTGGGCAGCGGCTGTGGTTCGTGGGCAGCGGCTGTGGTCCTTGGGCAGCGGCTGTGGTCCGTGGGCAGCGGCTGTGGTCCTTGGAAAGCGGCTGTGGACCGTGAGCAACCGCTGTGGTCCTTGGGCAGCGGCTGTGGTCCTTGGGCAGCGGCTGTGGTCCGTGAGCAGCAGCTGTGGTCCTTGGAAAGCGGCTGTGGACCGTGAGCAACCGCTGTGGTCCTTGGGCAGCGGCTGTGGTCCTTGGGCAGCGGCTGTGGTTCGTGGGTAGAGGCTGTGGTCCTTGGGCAGCGGCTGTGGTCCGTGGGCAGTGGCTGTGGTCCTTGGGCAGCGGCTGTGGTCCTTGGGCAGCGGCTGTGGTTCGTGGGCAGCGGCTGTGGTTCGTGGACAGCGGCTGTGGTTGAGTTTTCCCACCGCAGCAGAGACTGACAGTGTCTGGTCTCACTCAGACAAACACAGAGGACCCAGATCAGATAAACACATAACAATAAGTCTCTGCTGTGACTCTGGCCTCAGACACTTCTCTTTTATAAAATTGTTTTTGCTCAATATTGATCCTTAAAAAGAACTGAATATTTAATGAAGAATGTTCAAGAATCTCTGTGAAAAGCAAAGAAGAGTTTTCACAAAAAGTGAAAAGAGTATTGCATCAATCTATACTGCTCCACCTCCTCCTCCCTCACCTCCTCCTCCAACTCCTCCTCCCTCAACACCTCTTCCTCCCTCACCTCCTCCACCTCCTCCTCCCTCACCTCCTCTCTAAATTCCTCCCTCAACTCCTCCATCACCTCCTCCTCTGCCTCCTCCTCCATGCCCTCCTCCCTCCCCCTCACCTCCTTCCTCAACACCTCCTCCTGCTCCCTCACCACCTCCTCCTCCTCCCTCACCACCTCCTCCTCCCTCACCTCCAACACCTCCTAACCACTTCTTCCTCCCTCACCTCCTCCACCTCCTCCTCCCTCACCTCCTCTCTAAATTCCTCCCTCAACTCCTCCATCACCTCCTCCTCTGCCTCCTCCTCCATGCCCTCCTCCCTCCCCCTCACCTCCTTCCTCAACACCTCCTCCTTCTCCCTCACCACCTCCTCCTCCTCCCTCACCACCTCCTCCTCCCTCACCTCCAACACCTCCTAACCACTTCTTCCTCCCACACCTCCTCCACCTCCTCTTCCTTCACCTTCTCCACCTCGTCCTCCACCACATCCTCCCTCACCTCCACCTCCTCCTTCACCACCATCACCTCCTCATCACCTCCTCTGCGAGACATGAGCAGAGGGTCAGATTCCAGTCTCTGTGTGGCATCAGCAGAACAGATCCTTTTGCTGATGTGACAAAAAGAGCAGTGACTTCTTTATCTCTGTGTGAAAATATATTTGTTTTTCCTCCTGAAACTTTGAGGTGCTTCATGAAAAGAGACTATTTTAAAACAGTGATAAGTGAATCTCGGTTTAACCCGTTTGTGCCGGAGTGGATCAGGTCCAACTGAGCGTGAGGACAGATGGCGGTGAGTGACCCGACAGATCTCCACAGATTGGTGTCAGGGAGCAGCCGCTGCGCTTTGTTCCAGGTCACAGAGAAAAAGTTTAAACCCAGAAAAGACGGAATTTTATCTGAATGTCTACATCCTGTCAGTGTCACCACCTCTGCCACAATCACCACCATCACCACCATCACCACAATCACCACAATCACCACCACCACCACCCACACCCCTGCTGTGCTGCTGATGTAGAGCCATGTTTTTTCAGTGCAGTAATAGACTTTCAAGTGCAAGGACAAGGTCTCCCTGAGGACTTTTTGATTACTTTTCCCTGCGTTAGCTTGATATTGGTTCTTTAAAGGTCCCATATTATGCTTTGAGTTTTCTCTGCTTTAAACGTCATTACAGCTATTTGCCAAAAGTAGTTTTTTTAATGATTCTCTAAAGCTTTGAAAACAACTTGCTTCAATTCAGTGACATGGCAAGGCTCAGGACTGTGAGGACTGGAGTTTGGGACTGTGAGGACCGGAGTTTGGGACTGTGAGGACCGGAGTCTGGGATTGTGAGAACCAGGTTCTGGGACTGTGAGGACCAGGGTCTGGGACTGTGAGGACTGGAGTTTGGGACTGTGAGGACCAGGGTCTGGGACTGTGAGGACCAGGGTCTGGGACTGTGAGGACCAGGGTCTGGGACTGTGAGGACCAGGGTCTGGGACTGCTGAGCTCCCCCTGGAGCTTAAGTCAGAACTTTTTGTTATTTACAGCTCAACAAATCACCAAAATGACGATAAATGGTCGTATTTCTTGCCTCAAATGTTGTGAAAAGTAACATTTGTAATTTATTGTATTATTGATCAGAATCATCATCTCAGACGTGGTTCTGTCGATCCCTGTTGAAATTGTTTCCACTCATAAAAAGAGTGATACTTAGCCGCGAAAAGTTCCTGTTGTGTTTGTATGTTGTGTTTGTATGTGTTTATACCCTGTGTGTGTTTATACCCTGTGTGTGTTTATACCTATGTGTGTTTATACCCTGTGTGTGTTTATACCTGTGTGTGTTTATACCTGTGTGTGTTTATACCTGTGTGTGTGTTTATACCTGTGTGTGTCTATACCGTGTGTGTGTTTATACCTGTGTCTGTTTATACCTGTGTGTGTTTATACCTGTGTGTGTTTATACCGTGTGTGTGTTTATACCTGTGTGTGTTTATACCTGTGTGTGTTTATACCTGTGTGTGTGTTTATACCTGTGTGTGTCTATACCGTGTGTGTGTTTATACCTGTGTCTGTTTATACCCTGTGTGTGTTTATACCTGTGTGTGTTTATACCGTGTGTGTGTTTATACCTGTGTGTGTCTATACCGTGTGTGTGTTTATACCTGTGTGTGTTTATACCCTGTGTGTGTCTATACCTGTGTGTGTTTATACCTGTGTGTGTTTATACCGTGTGTGTGTTTATACCCTGTGTGTGTTTATACCTGTGTGTGTTTATACCCTGTGTGTGTTTATACCTGTGTGTGTTTATACCGTGTGTGTGTTTATACCATGTGTGTGTTTATACCTGTGTGTGTCTATACTGTGTGTGTGTTTATACCTGTGTGTGTGTTTATACATGTGTGTGTTTATACCCTGTGTGTGTCTATACCTGTGTGTGTTTATACCTGTGTGTGTTTATACCGTGTGTGTGTTTATACCCTGTGTGTGTTTATACCTGTGTGTGTCTATACCGTGTGTGTTTATACCTGTGTGTGTTTATACCCTGTGTGTGTTTATACCTGTGTGTGTCTATACCGTGTGTGTGTGTTTATACCTGTGTGTGTGTTTATACCTGTGTGTGTTTATACCCTGTGTGTGTCTATACCGTGTGTGTGTTTATACCTGTGTGTGTTTATACCCTGTGTGTGTCTATACCGTGTGTGTGTTTATACCTGTGTGTGTGTTTATACCTGTGTGTGTTTATACCCTGTGTGTGTCTATACCGTGTGTGTGTTTATACTCTGCTTTTCCCACTTGTTGTTCGTCCATTGTTTCTATAATGAATCTTAAGTGAAACTTCAGACTGGTAGACTGCTCACACTGCACCAGGCCCCCTCCTTCCTCGGCCAATCACATCAGCTTTGTTAAGCCGCCAATCAAGCAGGACACCAAACACCCTTTCAGGCAGTACCTACTCTTTGCTTTTTCTATTGTTTGTCACATTGCGCCGGAAGTCGGCACCGTGGGAGGAGCAACAACCACACTCTCCATCTGAAAATCAAACCCTTAAAACTGTAATGGAAAGACAGCCACAGTCCCCACACCACGAGGCGCCCGCCGCAGCTCTCTGAGCCGCTGCTTCTCTGAGCCGCTGCTTCTCTGAGCCGCTGCTTCTACTACAGACGTTTTTGGCTGAGTTCTTTTGATGAACGAGGCGGAGGAGCCGAGACGCGAACCCAAATAACAATCGTCAGTGCGAGTGCCAATGAAATGTGTGCTTATAAAACATGATTTACGAGGCTTCCATAACGACTGTATCTCTGTCTCTGGCTCTGCATGAATATTTCATTGTTGAGAATAGTACGTCGGATGCACGGCTGATTGTGTTGTGTATTAAGCCATAAATCAGTTCCATTTGATATTAAGTCGCTGTCTGCATTTGCACAACAGCAGGGAGCAGGAATAGGACGGATTTATTTATGTAGACGGGACAGTTACAGATAGTCTCGGACACACATCATATTATTGTGTTTCTATTAGTTTTTTAACAATGTTTCAATATCACCTGGAGTTGTTCTCCATTCAGGAAAAGACAAAAAAAATGACAAAAAATGAGTTTGTTTGTGTTACTGACGTTTTGAATGTAGGAAAATATATATTTACTAGTGTTTTGGGAAAATGTGTAAAACCAAAGGAGGTAAATGGATCAAGAGAGAGGATTGCTGTGGGTCTGTGTGACGGGGTGAGCCCGTCCCTGAGCACGCTGTCCCACGGAGCGCATGTGACGATGCGCCCGGTGCCATGGTGGCTGCGCGCCGCGCCCAAGCCCATTCATTGACTACTTCTAGTTTAGGGTCTGTGTTTGTGAACGCGGCTTCAGGGTGCACACTTGGAAGCAGGAGCGAGAGTGAAAGCTGAGGGAATAGAGACTTATGGTAGAAGTCATGTTTATTTTTATCAGAAAAATATCCTTTTTGCCCGAAGACTTTTCTTTGTGCTCTGTAAATTCACTTTAGTACATTTCCCACTGTTTTGTACTTTGTACCAGCACTTTCTATCACTCCTGATCCGGCACTTTTAGAACTAAACCATCTAAAAGACACTGTGCAGAAAAGGAACATTCTCCATAAGCGACAAAGTAAATACTTATAGAATAAAACTGATCGTGTGCTTCAGGAACTTTTTATCTCAGACTAAGCACCGAAAACCTCAGAGGAATCTACATTTAAAGACTGCAACAACACGTGTGTGCAAATGTTAACCTTATGTGATGGTTTCCAACACAGAACCAGAACCAGAAGCAGTTTAATCACATTTCAGACACATATTTGAAAGTCTTGTAATGTTCAGATGAAAAAGTAGTAAACTGCTCCAGAAAGTCCTGCTCTGTGCACACTTGAAGGATGGACACAGGTTCAAACAACACGCCCTCCTTTCCAACCCCTTAGGACCAAGAGTCACTTTTGGACCATCCTGTTAAGACGTTTTTGAGAGAAAAGAAGACGCCATAAAAAAAGGAGGACAGTATCCTGAGTTTTTCTTAAACATGAGATATTTCCTATTTCATGGACCTCGACCTTCGGGATCAGATCAGTATTTACACGACAACGTTTCAGAAAGGCTTTTAGCACCACTGGTCCCTGAGGCCTGTGTGTGTGTGTGTGTCTGTGCGTGCGTGCGTGCGTGGGTGTAAAGAGGAAAGCTAGATTGGTCCTGGATTAGTCCTGGACTGGTTCAGAACCATATCAGCTTGGAGCAAGTGCTAGTTACCATAGCAACACACTGTTTTAGCATCTGCTGAATATAAAAAGTCAAAAGCCAAATTCCAAATTCCATTAATTTGTGAGAAGTTTCTGAGTGGAGTTTGCATGTTCTCCCTGTGTCTGCGTATGTTTCCTCCAGGTGCTCCGGTTTCCCCAAACACTAATAACACGAAGGAACTGAGAGTCTTTGGGAAAATATCTGTTCTCCAAAAACAGTGTAAAGAGCTTTGTCCTCAGTCTGTGGACTGTGCTATATAAATAAATATGTATCTATAAAGATGACTTATTCATGATGTCCTATTTTAGAGGCGTGATTATTGTGCTAACACCATGATGTGTGAATAGTCATGATTTTTGACACGAATATGAATGACACGTGTATGAATCATTTAAATTATTGAACAGAAACAACATATGTGAATCTGTGGTCGTGGAAGTGGCCACAGGAGGCAGAGACCTGAGACCAGGACTAATGTGGTACTTCCTGGTTCTCGTCAAGACTCAAGAAGACTAACATGCTGGACCCTGTGCTCTCCTGACCCTCTCCTGTGCTCTCCTGGCCCTCTCCTGTACTCTCCTGTACTCTCCTGTACTCTCCTGACCCTCTCCTGTACTCTCCTGACCCTCTCCTGTGCTCTCCTGACCCTCTCCTCTACTCTCCTGACCCTCTCCTCTACTCTCCTGACCCTCTCCTCTACTCTCCTGATCCTCTCCTGTGCTCTCCTGACCCTCTCCTGTGCTCTCCTGATCCTCTCCTGTGCTCTCCTGACCCTCTCCTGTGCTCTCCTGGCCCTCTCCTGTGCTCTCCTGACCCTCTCCTCTACTCTCCTGACCCTCTCCTCTACTCTCCTGACCCTCTCCTCTACTCTCCTGACTCTCTCCTCTACTCTCCTGACCCTCTCCTGTGCTCTCCTGACCCTCTCCTCTACTCTCCTCTACTCTCCTGACCCTCTCCTGTGCTCTCCTGACCCTCTCCTGTGCTCTCCTGACCCTCTCCTGTGCTCTCCTGACCCTCTCCTCTACTCTCCTGACCCTCTCCTCTACTCTCCTGACCCTCTCCTCTACTCTCCTGACCCTCTCCTGTGCTCTCCTGATCCTCTCCTGTGCTCTCCTGACCCTCTCCTGTGCTCTCCTGACCCTCTCCTGTGCTCTCCTGACCCTCTCCTCTACTCTCCTGACCCTCTCCTCTACTCTCCTGACCCTCTCCTCTACTCTCCTGACCCTCTCCTGTGCTCTCCTAGCCCTCTCCTGTGCTCTCCTGACCCTCTCCTGTGCTCTCCTGATCCTCTCCTGTGCTCTCCTGACCCTCTCCTGTGCTCTCCTGACCCTCTCCTCTACTCTCCTGGCCCTCTCCTGTACTCTCCTGACCCTCTCCTGTGCTCTCCTAGCCCTCTCCTGTGCTCTCCTGACCCTCTCCTGTGCTCTCCTGTGCTCTCCTGATCCTCTCCTCTACTCTCCTGGCCCTCTCCTCTACTCTCCTGACCCTCTCCTGTGCTCTCCTGACCCTCTCCTGTGCTCTCCTGATCCTCTCCTCTACTCTCCTGGCCCTCTCCTCTACTCTCCTGACCCTCTCCTGTGCTCTCCTGACCCTCTCCTGTGCTCTCCTGACCCTCTCCTGACCCTCTGCTGTGCTCTCCTGACCCTCTCCTGTGCTCTCCTGACCCTCTCCTGTGCTCTCCTGACCCTCTCCTGTGCTCTCCTGACCCTCTCCTGACCCTCTGCTGTGCTCTCCTGATCCTCTCCTGTGCTCTCCTGACCCTCTCCTCTACTCTCCTGACCCTCTCCTGTGCTCTCCTGACCCTCTCCTGTGTGCTCTCCTGTGCTCTCCTGACCCTCTCTTGTGCTCTCCTGACCCTCTCCTGTGCTCTCCTGTGCTCTCCTGACCCTCTCCTGTGCTCTCCTGACCCTCTCCTGTGCTCTCCTGTGCTCTCCTGACCCTCTCCTGTGCTCTCCTGACCCTCTCCTGTGCTCTCCTGTGCTCTCCTGACCCTCTCCTGTGCTCTCCTGACCCTCTCCTGTGCTCTCCTGTGCTCTCCTGACCCTCTCTTGTGCTCTCCTGACCCTCGCCTGTGTGATGTGAGGTCAGAGTGGTCCCCAGAGTCCTGCTGTTATCCCCATAATCCTCCATCACAGCGGTTCCATCAGAGCAGATGGTCTCTGGGTCCAGACCCGTCACAGCGGTTCCATCAGAGCAGATGGTCTCTGGGTCCAGACCCGTCACAGCGGTTCCATCAGAGCAGATGGTCTCTGGGTCCAGACTCGGCCGTGGGCTGTGATGCGGTGACGCGCTGCTGCTCTGAGGTCTGTGCTGAGGGTGATCTCACTCCCTTCAGGAGCGCTCCATACGTCAGTCAGGATCTACCTCTGGATCATGAGGCGGGTGGGAGCTCCCTGTCTGTGGCACTCGTGGCAAACCCAAGGCCCCCGAGCCAGATGCGGCCCACCAGGCCCTCAGAGTGGCCCCTGATATGATTTTCAATTATGACTATCATGATATTGCAGCATTAAAGGTGAGGTATGAGCTAGCATAGCATGCTACTCCCCAACAACCATCATTTATTTATGTCTAACATTTGAAACCAACAAGTGATTATAAAGTGTTGGTTTAAAAACATAAATTCATGTCCATGTCAAATCCAAAGTTTTTTTGAACCAACAGTTTGACCCAGTCTTAGTCCAGTCCAAACACATTCCCTGAACTAGTTCTGTTCAGAAACATCCATCCATTTTCTTCCGCTTTATCCGTTGCCGGGTCGCGGGGGCAGCAGTCTAAGCAGAGACGCCCAGACTTCCCTATCCACACACACTTCCTCCAGCTCGTCCGTGGGGACCCCAAGGCGTTCCCAGGCCAGCTGAGAGACATAGTCTCTCCAGCGTGTCCTGGGTCTTCGCCGGGGCCTCCTCCCGGTGGGACGTGCCCGGAACACCTCCCCAGGAAGGCGTCCAGGAGGCATGCCGAACAGATGCCCGAGCCACCTCAACTGGTTCCTCTCGACGTGGAGAAGCAGCGGCTCTACTCCGAGCTCCTCCCGTGTGACTGAGCTCCTCACCCTATCTCTAAGGGAGCGCCCAGCCACTCTGCGGAGGAAGCTCATTTCAACCGCTTGTATCCGCGATCTCGTTCTTTCGGTCATTACCCACAGCTCATGACCATAGGTGAGGGAGGGAACAAAGATTGACCGGTAAATCGAGAGCTTCGCCTTTCGGCTCAGCTCCCTCTTTACCACAACGGTCCGATACAGAGACCGCATCACTGCGCACGCTGCACCAATCCACCTGTCAATCTCACGCTCCATCCTTCCCTCACTCGTGAACAAGACCCCGAGATACTTGAACTCCTCCACTTGAGGAAGGACCTCTCCACCCACCGGAAGAGGGCAAGGCACCTTTTTCCCGTCAAGCACCATGGCCTCGGATTTGGAGGTGCTGATTCTCATCCCAGCCGCTTCACACCCGGCTGCAAACCGTCCCAGTGCATGCTGCAGGTCCTGGTTCGTTGGAGCCAACAGGACGACATCATCCGCAAACAGCAGAGATGAAATCCTGTGGTTCCCGAACCGGACTCCCTCCGGCCCCTGGCTGCGCCTAGAAATTCTGTCCATAAATACAGTGAACAGAACCGGTGACAAAGGGCAGCCTTGGCGGAGGCCAACATGCACCGGGAACAGGTCTGACTTACTGCCGGCAATTCGAACACAGCTCTGACTCCGGTCATACAGGGACCGGACGGCCCTCAGCAGAGGACCCCGGACCCCGTACTCCCGGAGGACCCCCCAAAGGACACCCCGAGGAACACGATGTGGACAGGTTGGGCGAACTCCCATGAACCCTCGAGTATCCTATTTACAAGACAGAAAGTTTTTTGTGGAGATCGAAAACTGTACCTCAGACCACTTGGCCCTGACCTGCGGAGTGCCACAGGGGTCAATCCTGGGTCCTCTTCTGTTTAATATTTACATGTTGCCTCTAGGTCAGTTGATTCACAGTAATAATGTCTCTTATCACAATTACGCTGACGATACTCAGGTCTATGTGTCCCTGACAGCAGGAGAGTATGAACCAGTGGACTCGCTCCTTCACTGTGTCCAGCAAATCGGTGATTGGATGCAAAATAACTTTCTCCAACTAAACACCGACAAAACTGAAATAATTGTTTTCGGACCCCAGAAACAAAGAGAGAGCGTTATTTGTCACCTCCAGGCTCTCTCTCTACAACCCTCAAATCAGGTCAGAAATCTAGGAGTGATAATGGACTCAGACTTAAATTTCAAAAGCCACATAAAATCTGTAACATCAGCAGCTTATTACCACCTAAAAAACATTGCTAAAATTAAAAACATAGTGTCTAAGGCAGACTTGGAGACTCTTATACACGCTTTTGTCTCCAGTCGGTTAGACTATTGCAATGGCTTGTTCACAGGTCTCTCCAAGCAGGCTGTAAAACAGCTGCAGTACATTCAACATGCAGCAGCTCGAGTCCTGACCAGAACTAGGAAGTGCGACCACATTAGTCCAGTTCTCAGGTCTCTGCACTGGCTTCCTGTTCCTCAGAGAATAGACTTCAAAGCAGCTTTACTTGTGTACAAGTCTCTCCATGGTCTCGCGCCAAGGTACATCCATGACATGTTTGTGCCATATGAACCGACCCGGACTCTGAGGAGCACAGGGACTGGACTCCTGTTAGTGCCCAGAGTCGGTACTAGACATGGGCAAACTGCATTTCAGATTCATGCGGCTAGAGTCTGGAACCGTCTTCCTGAGAATGTGAGACAGGCGTCTACTCTGGCATCCTTTAAATCTAGGCTCAAAACAATTCTGTTTAGCTGCGCATATACAACTGAATGATTTTATCTTTTCATCTTTGTTTTTATCTTTAATCTTTTTAATGCACTGTGACTATTTATGATTTTAGTCCCATCTGTGATTTTAATGTTTAAAGGTTTTTAATTTTTGTGATTTTATTTTTAATGTTTTTAATATATCTTGTGCTATTAATGTGTTTGATTTATGCATGATGTGATAGGGGATGTGAAGCGCTTTGCGTTGCCTTGTGTAGGAAAGGCGCTATACAAATAAACGTTGATTGATTGATTGATATCCGATGGAGAGTATAGAGCTGGTCCAGTGTTCCGCGACCGGGACGAAAACCACACTGCTCCTCCTGAATCCGAGATTCGACCATCGGACGTAGCCTCCTCTCCAGTACCTTGGAGTAGACCTTACCGGGGAGGCTGAGGAGTGTGATCCCACGATAATTGGAACACACCCTCCGGTCCCCCTTCTTGTAGAGAGGGACCACCACCCCGGTCTGCCACTTCATTGGCACCGCCCCTGATCGCCACGCGATGTTGCAGAGACGTGTCAGCCAAGACAGTCCTACAACATCCAGAGACTTTAGATAATCAGGACGGATCTCATCCACACCCGGAGCCTTGCCACCAAGGAGGCTGCCAACCACCTTGGTGACCTCGGCCAGGGAGATGGAAGTATCCGCCCCAACATCCTCAGCCTCTAAGTAAGTAAGTAAGTAAGTAAGTAAACTTTATTTATATAGCGCCCCTCACAGACCAGGGTCACAAAGCGCTTCACATAGAATAAAAACAGACATATAAATTAGACATACACATTTTTAAAGGCCAAGACAACCATGTAAAAGAATACAGCAAGACAAACTTACGCAAAAGCCTGAACAAATAAATGGGTTTTAAGTTGACTTTTGAAGCACTCAACAGACTCAATAGAACGCAGAGAGAGCGGGAGAACGTTCCAAAGCTTGGGAGCAACAGCCTGGAAGGACCTGTCTCCTCTGGTCTTGAAGCGAGTGCGTGGAACCATCAGGAGGTTCTGATCCACAGACCTCAGAGCCCTGGCTGGGGTGTAAGGCTGGATCAGGTCACTGATGTAAGACGGGGCCTGACCGTGCAAAGCTCTGAAGGTTAAAACCAGAATTTTAAAATGTATCCTGTAGGACACTGGCAGCCAATGAAGAGCTTTCAGGACAGGGGTGATGTGCGACCTCCTGCTGGTGCGGGTCAGGATTATCGCTGCAGAGTTCTGCACTAACTGCAGGCGAGACAGTTCTTTCTTGTTTAAACATGAAAACAGAGCATTACAACAGTCTAAACGCGAAGACACAAATGCATGAATAATCACCTCCAAATAATTCTGTGAAACCATTTTCCTGACTTTGGAGATTCTCCTCAGCTGAAAAAAGCAGTTCCTGGTCAGCTGTTTACAGTGCTGCACTAACGACATGTCCTTATCAAAAATAACACCTACGTTTCTGAGGCTCAGTTTAACTGACTGGCCTAAGTCACCGAGGCCCTGGTTTATCCCTGGGATGTGGTCATCAGGGGCAATCACCAGAGTTTCTGTTTTGTCAGTGTTGAGCTGAAAAGTGTTGTCACTCAGCCATTGTTTTATCTCGACCAAGCAATGGACCAAGGAGTTTAGCCTCTGGAGCTCGGTAGGCTTGAAAGAGCAGTATAGCTGGATGTCATCAGCAAAAATGTGGAATGAGATGCCAGGAAATCTCCGGACGATCTTTCCCAAGGGGGTCAAGTACAACAGGAAAAGTAGCGGACCCAAAACGGAACCTTGGGGGATACCACACAACAACTCTGCCGACTCAGAACATATCTGGTTTGTTGCGACACTAAAACTGCGTCCAGATAAGTACGAAGCAAACCATTTAAGCATTGACCCCGACAGTCCCACTCCATCCCTCAGTCTTCGCAGGAGGATCTGGTGGTCGACGGTGTCGAACGCCGCGGACAGATCCAGAAGAACCAGAACAGTGCACTCTCCAGAATCTGCTGCCATCATAATATCACTGGACACTTTCAGTAAGGCCGTCTCCGTGGAATGGTGTCGGCGAAAACCAGACTGAAATGTCTCGTGGATGTCATTTTGATCCAGAAAAGCTGAGAGCTGTTCAGACACTACCTTCTCTAGGATCTTGGACAAGAGTGGAAGTTTAGAGATCGGCCTAAAATGATTTAGATCAGTTGGATCTAAGCCTGTCTTCTTTAGTAACGGCTCCACTGTGGCATGTTTAAATGCTTTAGGAAACACGCCTGTGGAAAGGGAGAGGTTAATCATTTTGATAACCTAGGGGCCAATTACATCAAACACTATCACAAAGAGTCTTGGTCACCAGTGTTTTGTTTTTTTGTCTTAAATCAGTTCATCAATTGAAGATTATATTTTTGTTGTATATAATTCATGGACTACTCAGGATTATTTAACTATGGAAAACAATGATTTAAGAGAACATAGAATGCATGACTTTGACATGGATCTTGACCCCGACAGCCACCTGTGGAATGATATTGGTAGCGCTTGTAAATATTATTCTGATGATGAATTTAATTCACACTTCAATTCATGTGATGGTACAGGCCTATCTTTTGTTCATTTTAATGTTAGAAGCCTTTATGCCAATTTCAGTCAAATGAAAGACTATTTGAATTTACTTTCCTGCCGATTTAAAATAATTGCCCTTTCCGAAACGTGGCTTAATGATGAGAAAGGTGCAGATTTTGAAGTGGATGGATACAACTTGTATTATACAAACCGCCCAGGAAAGAGAGGGGGAGGTGTGGCGTTGTATGTTGATAATAATTTGAAATGCAACATTAGTGAAACGATGTCTATTGCTATAGATGGTATTATGGAAAGTGTGGCTGTTGAGATTGAGATGGAGAAAGGCAGGAATGTGATTGCTGCGTGCATTTACAGAGCACAAGGCTCAAATCTGGATGCTTTTCGGAATTGTTTTGAAAGTTTACTCGATATCTAGAATAATCAGAAGACCCTTTTAATAGGTGGTGATTTCAATGTTGATTTTTTAAATCCATCCAAATGCAAAGTTACTTGTGATTTCTTTGCTGCATTATATTCACGGTCCCTCTTTCCATTGATTTCACATCCAAGCAGAATCACCAGTTCTTGTTCTACATTAATTGACAATATTATCACAAATGATACAAATCACATTGTTCAAAGTGGCTTATTGATAAATGACATCAGCGATCACTTGCCTGTTTTTACCTTCTTTGATTTTCAGCCTACAAAACATGAGCGTTTAAATCAGCCCACATACTTCAGAGTCAGAACTGAGGAAGCGATTCGTGGATTTAGAAGCGAACTTGCAAAACAAGACTGGTCTGAAGTTTATGTGGCTGATGTGAATGAGGCTTATGGATCTTTTTTAAATACTTTTTTGTCACTTCATAACAAATGGTGTCCAATGAAGCTTTCTAAAAAAATCTTTAAAAGGGAAAAACCTTGGTTTACTAAAGGAATAATAAGAGCATGCCAAAAGAAAAACAAACTGTATAAAAACTATTTTAAAAAACGGACCTCAGATAGTGAGATCAAATACAAAACATATAAAAATAAATTAACGGGCATTATAAGAAATGCAGAGAAGGACTATTATAATAGAAAACTGAGAGAAAATCATGGAAACATGAAAGCAACATGGAATGTACTAAATAAAGTAATAAGACCAAACTCTAGACAAGAAAAGATACCAGATCATTTCATTGAGAAGGATGTTGTGCACAACAACAGCAAAAGTATTGCCAATTAATTTAATTTGTTTTTTTACAAATATTGGAGCCAATATTGCGAACACTATGAATGCAACTAACGGAAATAAAACGTTCAAATTGGGAAGCAGAATCATTCAGTCCCTGTTTGTTGAAGAGATCAGTGAATATGACATCTTATCTATTGTAAATAAATGTAAAAATAAAACCTCCACAGACAGTGATGGACTAGACATGACAATTATTAAAAGAACTATTGACTGCATTGTTAAACCACTGACTTTCATTTGTAATCTGTCCATACAAACTGGTGTTTTTCCTGAACAAATGAAAGTTGCTAAAGTAATTCCGCTGTTTAAAGATGGAGACAAGCACCTATTTAGCAATTACAGACCAGTGTCGCTGCTCTCACAGTTTTCTAAAGTCCTTGAGAAATGGTTTGCTCAAAAATTAACAAACTTTTTAGACAAACATAAATTACTCTCTGACAAACAGTATGGATTCCGATCACAAAGATCCACAAGCCTAGCGCTCTCTGCACTGGTGGAAAATATTACAGCTGCAATTGAAAGAAAAGAGTACACTGTAGGTGTGTTTATTGACCTACGCAAAGCATTTGACACCATAAATCATGATTTGTTACTGTCAAAATCTTCCAACTATGGAATTAGGGGTATTACACATCAGTGGCTTCAAAGTTATATTACAAACCGTAAGCAGTATGTACATATCAACGGGTTAGATTCTGAATGGAGAGAGGTCATATGTGGTGTTCCGCAAGGGCCTGTTTTAGGGCCATTGCTTTTTATTTTGTTTATTAATGACATTTGTGACTCAACAAACAGGTTACATTTTTTGTTGTTCGCTGATGACACCAGTATATTTCAATCAGGAAGTGATTTGTTGGAGCTATTGGAAAGAATTGAAGAAGAAATGTTAAAAGTGAGAAATTGGTTTAACGAAAATAAGTTATCTTTAAATTGGGATAAAACAAACTATATGATTTTCAGTAAACATAGCAAAATTTATAATGTGAAAATTACAATTGATGGAGTCGGTATAACAAGAGTCAAGGAAGTTAAGTTTCTAGGTGTTGTTTTAGACGAAAAATTAAAGTGGAAAGCTCATATTGAGTATGTAAAAAGAAAGGTTAGCAAAAGTATTGGCATTTTATATGAAGTTAGAGATTTGTTTGATTGTAGATTGTTGAGGATGCTTTATTCCTCAATGACTCTCCCATATCTCAGTTATTGTGCTGAGGTCTGGGGTAACACATATACTTGTACCACCAAGCCCTTGTTCCTGCTGCAAAAAGAGCAATTAGAATCATCAGTAAGAAAGGTTATAGAGAGCACACTAATCCTTTATTTATTGAAAATACACTTCTTAAATTTAAGGATCTCGTCGACTTAAAAATGTTGATTATTATGTGGAAAGCTAAACAAAAAAAAATGCCAAATGATGTTCAAAGTAATTTTGTTGCACATGACGCTTCCCATAGAAGAAAATATAATTTTCGGAACATGTTTGCAGGAACATTGGTGAAACGGAAATGTCCGTCTGTTTATGGAGTCAAATTGTGGAATTCTTTAAGTGTGGAATTTAAATGTTGTACAAGTGTTTACAAATTCAAAAAAATGTACAAAGACAAAATTCTGAGTGATTACGAAAAAATTGAAAACAACTGAAGTGAACTGTAAGACGAGCTGTTTTGTTATGTTTTGTGACCTGGTGATGAGTTGGGGTATAATGATGGGGATTTCTGATTTTATTTTGTAAATTTGCTAATGGGAACTGTTGTATTAAATATAGACTAAAAAAAACAGATGTGACAATGACTGACCCTGATTTGACCTCTGTCTTTTTCCTAAGCAAAAAGACCTGGTCTCCCCTTCTCCCATTGTAGTCCAAAGTGCAGAATATGAGTTAATGATAGTTAATCTGGAAGGCCAAGAGGGATCTGCATTCCTAGATTCTGTTAATCCTTTCCGTTGTTTGGAGAAGGAGATGGAGGCCAGAATATGGAGAAATAGCAGCCTTGAGAGCCTCCTGCCTTATCTCAAGGAAGTAATAATTCTATAGAATTAGGGAGGGGTAGTGTGTGTGAATGATTTCTGTTTAGGTCTGGTGAGACGGAGGAGACCTGATGGAGGCCGGACCCGTGACCCGAGAGCTGCCTGATACGACACGCCCCTTCTTCCTGCACATTTACTTAAGGAATAGCTTGAATGTGTTAGTTTTTTTTAGTCCGGATCAGGGTTTAGCTGTGTGACTTGGTGGAGCGCCCAACCAATGTTACACTTTATATAGAGGATAGGGATTAGATACTTTTTGGTCCGGACAAGCTGTCTAGATTCTTTTTGTATTAGGGAAATAAACCTTTTTGAATTTAACTTTCTGAATCCTGGTCATCTTTATAAGGGATTTTGAACACGTCATTTTAATAAAAAAAATGGTGTAATGGCCTGACATGACATGAGCAAATAAATAAACAAATAAAAATAAAAATGTTTGGTGCGTGGGCACAGAAACATGCTGCTCAAAGTTAAAAGCCTCAGTCAAAGTTAAAAGTTCCATTGCAGAGCAACATGAGCAGTCATCAATGTGAAGGTTAAAATCTCCAACGATTAAAACCGATTCCAAATTTATAATGGAGGATAAAAAGTCACTAAAATCCTTCAGAAATGCAGCAGCAGGGCCAGGGGGGCGGTAGACTGACACACAGTAAAATGGGTTTAAAGAACCCACCTTTACCATCAGGAACTCAAATGAAGGAGATTCCTGGGTCTGTGACACTTTGCATGTGCAACTGTCCTTGTAGACAACAGCCAGGCCTCCTCCACGACGAGAAGGGCGGGGCTTCCCCACGACAGAGCATCCAGGGGGACAGAGTTCATTTAAATGAATAAACTCATCCACTTTCTGCCATGTCTCACATAGACACAAAACATCCACATTTTCTCTTTCACAAAGCTCATTCAAAGAGAAGGATTTGTTTGTAATAGACCTAGTGTTCAACAGGCCGATATGCAACGGAGGTGACGTCACAGGTGAAGTTTCCGCGGGGTTCAGCGTGATTGGACGAAGGCATGTCCAGCGGTCACGTGCAGGGAAAGCCGGTGTAAACACGGAAGCGCGTGGACACGATGAGAGCCAGTACTGACCACTGCTCCAGTGCTGAGAAGGCTCCAGGACACCCCTCGAAGTATTCCTTCCACCGCCCGACAATATCCCCAGTCGAGGTCAGCAGCCCTCCACCCGCACCATACACGGTGTTGGCAAAGAACTGCTTCCCCCTCCTGAGGCGCCGGACGGTTTGCCAGAACCTACCTCTTGTCAGAAACATCTACAGAAAAAACTCGTCAAAACACCTTCACGTGTGAATAATGCAAAGATTCAAACACTTTTATACTTTTTCCTTTAGAGGCAGTTTCTGTGGAAACATGGGATGATTTTAGAACAAATGTGATTAAAACAGTATAAACTTCTGCATCAAACCAAACTTAAACCACTCAGATCTGGAGCAGACTGTGTAAAAGTGTGGACACCCTGCTTCACACAAAGAGGATTTTTTATGTTTCTCATCGTTCTCTTTGAAGTCAACGTAAACTGGACTAAACAGCTCTAAATGTGTTCGTTGTACAAACTGACTCCAGGACAGAGCTGATCAAAGACTGAGGAAACAGAAGTGTTTTTGTCCAAAGTTTAGAACTGCTTTAAATCAGTTTGTTTCTGTTGAATGTTATTAGGTTTCTATCAATAATGACGTGGTTTTGGGCCAAAAGTAAAACGTTGTGAAGAAATCAAACTGAACAAAACTCAATCGTTAGATTTTTCCAAAGATGTAGAAAGGGGTGGAGCTGAAACACTGTAGCACTTTACACAGCACTTTACACTGCACTTTACACTGTACTTTACACAGCACTTTACACTTTACTTTACACTGCACTTTACACTGAACTTTACAATGCAGTTTACACTGCACTTTACTCTGTACTGTACACTGCACTTTACTCTGTACTTTACACAGCACTTTACACTGCACTTTACACTGTTCTTTACACTGCACTTTACACTGTACTTTACACTACACTTTACACTGTACTTTACACTGCACTTTACACAGCACTTTACACTGTACTTTACACTGTACTTTACACTGCACTTTACACTGTACTTTACACTGCACTTTACACTGTTCTTTACACTGTACTTTACACTGCACTTTACACTGTACTTTACACTGCACTTTACTCTGTACTTTACACTGCACTTTAAACAGCACTTTAGCTCGAGTTCATTTTATTAAAGGAAATATACACAGACACACACACCCCACACAGACACATGGAATTGTGATGGAAATGTGTGGAAGGAAAATGAATCTTAATTTTGATCTGAGCAGCGGGCCATAAACAGTGTCTTTATGTGTGTGTGTGTGTGTGTGTGTGCGTCTGAGTGTGTGTGTGTGTGTTCTTCAGGGAGAGTGTGTGACAGGTGTGACTGATCAAATATAAAGGACGAGGGAACACAGGGATTTATGAGGAAATTGAGAATATGTAAATGAGATGAGAACAGCTTTTCGACTGAGACTGGTTTTGAACAGATCTCAGAAATAACATCTTTTAGAACAGTGGTCCCCAACCCTCGGTCCACAAACCGCGGTCCCCAATCTCCGGTCCACAAACCCCGGTCCCCAACCTCTGGTTCCTAACCCCCGGTCCCCAACCTCTGGTCCCCAACCTCTAGTCCCCAACCACCAGTCCCCAACCTCCGGCCCTCAACCTCTGGTCCCCAACCCCCGGTCCCCAACCCCCGGTCCCCAACCCCCGGTCCCCAACCCCCGGTCCCCAACCCCCGGTCCCCAACCTCCGGCCCTCAACCCTCGGTCCTCAACCCCCGGTCCCCAAACCCCGGTCCTCAACCCTCGGCCTCCAAACCTCGGTCCCCAACTTCCAGTCCCCAAACCCCGGACCCCAACCGCCGGTCCTCAACCCCCGGTTCCCAAATCCCAGTCCCCAACCGCCGGTGTCCACAACCCCTGGTCCGTGGGCCAGTACCGGGTTGTGGGACATTTGATCCGGACCAATAAATAATTTCCATATTTATTATACCGAGTCTAAAGGATCCTTTATTTTGAAAAATCACAGAATTTTCTGTAACGACAAATGAATGCTGTCAACCGCTGTTAGCGCCACCTGCTGTTGTGGAGGAGCACGACTCTACACATCCTGCAAAAGCAGATTTCTCTCCTTCTCTTCTTTAGAACAAACCTTTCCCATCCTTATCCTTGACCTTTAGAATCTTTGTTTTGTTGAGTTTATTTGTATAGAACAACTTATCCACAGGGAACTTCACAGTAAAGTCATAACCACAAACACAGGTGCTGTTCTGCACAAACACAGCCGTACCTTGCGTCCCGCGGCGTGGACCTTGATGGGCGACAGATGCGGGTCATAGATCATGTGACTCGTTTCCACGTCGATGGGAGACTGTCTCTTCCCGATCGCACAAAGGTTCCAGGCCGAGTTCACCAGACCCCAGAAGGACGGCACTGCACACACAACACACACACTTTACACACAAGACACACAACAGACCCCAGAAGGACGGCACTGCACACATAACACACACGCATTACACACAACACACACATTACACACACAACAGACCCCAGAAGGAAGGCACTGCACACACAACACATTACACCCACACAACACACATCACACAACACACACATTACACAACACACACATCTGTGAGACATGGGCCTGGAGCTCAGGGGGAGGAGCTTATGAGGGATGGATCACCAGTAGATAAATAGATTTCATGAACCAGTAAATGAAACCTGAGCAGAACCATGGGTTCTGAACCCATGAATGAAACAAACGAACACACAGATGTGAAATGTGCTTGAACCAAAGTATCGCATCGTTGATAAACACAATTCAGCTATAGACACTGTTCACAAAACCCATCCCCTTTTTCTTAAAACTCTAAACACATTCTGCCTTTGCTAAAACACATGTTGCATGTACTGTATCTCTGCTCCAACATGTATTGTGAAGGTCATGTGATGCAAAATGTCTCCCACAGTCAGAAAAACATGAACTCTATGAACAGACCTGGTGTGATTCAGTAACACAAGCACTCCACACTAACAAAGGATGTGACCAACTCCAATAGTGCTCGAACTCAACACTATTCAACTTTAATAGAAGCGAATAAAAATAACAGTAGATTTTTGTTTAGCACCGTCGCTAAACTCACAAACTGTCATAGCGCAATCGAGCCTAAAATTCCAAGCTCACTGAGCAGTGTCGACTTCCTCCACTTCTTTAATAATAAAATGACATCCATCCGTGACAAACTGGAGGAGGTTACTCCTGCTGTTGGTAGTGGACAAGCTGAAGCGGCATACGTGACTTCCCACTTAGACTCTTCAGTGGGCCTCGATAAATTCATGGCTGTGAGCCAAGCAGAGGTGATCTCTGTGGTCACATCCTCAAAAGCCTCAACTTGCATGTTAGACGCAGTCCCGACATGGCTCTTCAAAGACATACTTCCTTTGATAATTGAGCCTATCGTAAATATAATAAACGCATCCATACAATGTGGCTATGTCCCACAAGCTTTTAAAACCGCTGTAATCAAACCCCTTCTGAAGAAAACAAACCTGGACCCAGAAATACTTACAAACTACAGACCGATCTCAAACCTCACTTTCATATCTAAAATCCTGGAAAAACTTATAGCTGAGCAGCTTCGCTGCCACCTGCAGGAAAACAATATGTTTGAAGTCTTTCAATCTGGATTCAGAGCTCATCATAGACTGAAACGGCACTAGTCAAAGTCACAAATGACTTACTACTAGCTGCTGATAATGGACAAGTGTCAGTGCTGGTCCTACTGGACCTTAGTGCTGCATTTGACACAATAGACCACAGCATTCTACTGCAGAGGCTAGAATGTGATATAGGTCTGAGAGGAACAGCCCTTGGCTGGTTTAAATCCTATTTATCAGATCGGTATCACTTCGTCAACGTAAATCAGAACTCGTCGCCTTATTCTGGAGTAGAATTCGGTGTGCCGCAGGGTTCGGTACTCGGACCGATTCTTTTCACTCTCTACATGCTGCCGTTAGGAAACATTATTAAAAAGCATGGAATTAATTTCCACTGCTATGCAGATGACACACAGCTTTATCTGTCGATGAAGCCAAATCAGACAGATCAGCTAGAAAAGCTCAGTGCCTGCATAAAGGACCTTAAAATGGTTCTCACCCCCGCTCCTCGGAGCTTACGTTACTCACATTTCCTGTTCAAATCTTCCTCTAAATGGGCGTAGCCTGGAGGACTAAAGGGGGCGTGAACGAGACTGGGCCGTTTACATTGCTCTGGGCGGGGGGCTGCAGACGTCCGGTCCAACTTCTGTGCCAGTGTTGGCGCCAGATTCAAAATTCAAATGTAGTAATACAGGTTGCCAGCAAATGGCGCCTCACAGACGGTTTTAGGCAGAAAGTCTAACTTTCAACTAATTTGCACCAAAGTGACAAGATTATGACCAGGATATGTAGACAACACTATTGGACACTCATTTATACCGTTTATCAGCAAAAAAAAGTGGATTTGAGGGTGAGTTGTCCTTTAAAATGTGGATGACTCTTAACTTCCTACTTCTCAACCCGGAGAAGATAGAAGTGATCCTACTCGGTCCGAAGCGCCTGCGTGA
The DNA here is from genome assembly GCA_964034765.1 of Knipowitschia caucasica. Lineage (NCBI taxonomy): Eukaryota > Metazoa > Chordata > Actinopteri > Gobiiformes > Gobiidae > Knipowitschia > Knipowitschia caucasica. Next base: position 32,926,419 of record OZ035840.1, read on the forward strand.
CTCCCTCACTAACCAGATAATTACTCTCGATAATGTCAGTATTATACCCAGTAACACTGTGAGGAATCTTTGAGTCATTTTTGACCAAGAACTCTCCTTCAAGGCTTATATAAGCCAAGCAACCAAAACGGCGTACTTCCACTTACGGAACATCGCTAAAATTAGGAATTTCCTTCCTAAAAGTGATGCGGAAAAACTTATTCACGCGTTTGTCACCTCAAGGCTCGACTACTGTAACGCTTTACTGGCAGCGTGCCCTAAAGCCTCTTTGAAGAGCTTCCAGCTCGTTCAGAATACAGCAGCTAGGATCTTAACAGGTACCAAAAGGAGGGAGCACATAACTCCGGTGTTAAAATCACTCCACTGGCTCCCTGTGGAGTACAGAATAAAGTTTAAAATCCTTCTCTTAACATATAAAGCCATAAATGGCTTGGCTCCTTCTTATCTCCAAGACACGTTAGTGTCGTATCAACCAAGTCGAGCGTTGCGCTCACAAAACGCCAGACGTCTGGTGGTTCCTAAGGTCTCAAAAATCACTGTTGGCGGCAGAGCATTTAGCTCCAAGCTCCTTTACTGTGGAATCAGCTTCATTTATGTTAAAGCAGCCATTCCCAAACTCAGTAACACCGAGGCCCCCTTAAAAATCTGACGAGTCTGCGTGGCCCCCCAAAATAATAACCAAGAAGACAACATTAAGAATAGGCTCTTCTGGTTATTTTATTTTGGGGAAAATACAAACATTGTAATACAAAAATGATTACAGTGGATTATTCAAGTCAAATAATGAACACAAATATTTTTATATTACAAACAAAACATTATAAATTTAACATTAAATAATTATATTATTTTTTTATTTTTTTTATGACCTCCCGCGGCCCCCCTGCAGTACCCTCGCGGCCCACCAGGGGGCCGCGGACCCCACTTTGGGAGACACTGTGTTAAAGGAATAGTTCACCGTTTTTACATACTGACATATGTTCTTACCTTACCTTAGACTAGTTAATATGTACCTGTCTGGTCTTAGTCCGTGCGCTCTGTCATGCAAACGGAGCAAAAACGGGAGCACAACCGCAGCCTCCTCTGTATACTGTATAGTACCCAAAAGGTAGCTCCCGCTAGAAGCTACCAAACTCTTCCAAGTGTTCCCTATTAAATGTATATAGTTACGTGACGTGTTACACTGCAAAGTATAGTAACACAGAAATATAACTGTCGATTTTCTCAGCGGATAAAACGGGTACTATATTGTGAGGCGTAGTAATCTGAGGAGCGCTACGTCCGCGCACTAACTTCTCTCCGTACTACAAGTCACTTCTCTCTCGCTGCTACTGTGTGTACTACAAGTCACGCTGCTTCTATTGACGGAAGTGAGCGAGAGAGAAGTCTCCGGAGAGAAGTTAGTGCGCGGACGTAGCGCTCTTTATATTCTAACTGTTGATTCTCTGACCTGTGTTGGTGATTTCAATGGTTTTGTTAAGTTTCTGAGATGACTTCTGTTGTGACCTAGGGCTATACAAGAGGGGAAAAAAAAGAGGGAGAGGAGCAGGTTAAAGAGGGAGAGGAGCAGGTTAAAGAGGGAGAGGAGCAGGTTAAAGAGGGAGAGGAGCAGGTTAAAGAGGGAGAGGAGCAGGTTAAAGAGGGAGAGGAGCAGGTTAAGGAGGAGGAGGAGCAGGTTAAGGAGGAGGAGGAGCAGGTTAAGGAGGAGGAGGAGCAGGTTAAGGAGGAGGAGGTGCAGGTCAAAGAGGGAGAGGAGCGTTGTTTGGCTATGGACAATATTGCCTGTGATGTTGATGAGGTCCTGTGGCCCGACCCAGCCCGATGATGTCAGTGTCAACACACTGTACAACACACTGTACGACACACTGTACAACACACTGTACAACACACTGTACGACACACTGTACAACACACTGTACAACACACTGTACGACACACTGTACAACACACTGTACGACACACTGTACGACACACTGTACAACACACTGTACGACACACTGTACGACACACTGTACAACACACTGTACGACACACTGTACAACACACTGTACGACACACTGTACAACACACTGTACGACACACTGTACAACACACTGTACGACACACTGTACAACACACTGTACGACACACTGTACAACACACTGTACGACACACTGTACAACACACTGTACAACACACTGTACAACACACTGTACGACACACTGTACAACACACTGTACGACACACTGTACAACACACTGTACGACACACTGTACAACACACTGTACGACACACTGTACAACACACTGTACGACACACTGTACAACACACTGTACAACACACTGTACAACACACTGTACGACACACTGTACAACACACTGTACGACACACTGTACAACACACTGTACGACACACTGTACAACACACTGTACAACACACTACAACACACTGTACGACACACTGTACGACACACTGTACAACACACTGTACGACACACTGTACAACACACTGTACGACACACTGTACGACACACTGTACAACACACTGTACGACACACTGTACAACACACTGTACGACACACTGTACAACACACTGTACAACACACTGTACAACACACTGTACGACACACTGTACAACACACTGTACGACACACTGTACAACACACTGTACAACACACTGTACAACACACTGTACGACACACTGTACAACACACTGTACAACACACTGTACGACACACTGTACAACACACTGTACAACATACTTCTTACTGTACTGTTGTATCTATTGTGTGTCATTGTTACTGTACTGTTGTATCTATTGTGTGTAGTTGTTACTGTACTGTTCTATCTATTGTGTGTAGTTGTTACTGTACTGTTGTATCTATTGTGTGTCATTGTTACTGTACTGTTGTATCTATTGTGTGTCATTGTTACTGTACTGTTGTATCCATTGTGCGTCATTGTTACTGTACTGTTGTATCTATTGTGCATCATTGTTACTGTACTGTTGTATCTATTGTGTGTCATTGTTACTGTACTGTTGTATCTATTGTGTGTCATTGTCACTGTGCTGTTGTATCTATTGTGCGTCATTGTTACTGTACTGTTGTATCTATTGTGTGTAGTTGTTACTGTACTGTTGTATCTATTGAGTGTAGTTGTTACTGTACTGTTGTATCTATTGTGTGTAGTTGTTACTGTGCTGTTGTATCTATTGTGTGTCATTGTCACTGTACTGTTGTATCTATTGTGTGTCATTGTTACTGTACTGTTGTATCTATTGTGCGTCATTGTTACTGTACTGTTGTATCTATTGTGTGTAGTTGTTACTGTGCTGTTGTATCTATTGTGTGTCATTGTCACTGTACTGTTGTATCTATTGTGTGTCATTGTTACTGTACTGTTGTATCTATTGTGCGTCATTGTTACTGTACTGTTGTATCTATTGTGCGTCATTGTCACTGTACTGTTGTATCTATTGTGTGTAGTTGTTACTGTACTGTTGTATCTATTGTGCGTCATTGTTACTGTACTGTTGTATCTATTGTGCGTCATGGATCCTATGGCGTTACTCATGTTCTGCATTATGTAACAATTCTCATGAAACGCACAAATCTATAGTAAATGCCCAAAACATATTTGAGAATAAATAAGTGTTGCCCAAATGCATCCTGGGAGTTGTGACACTGTAAAAAGAACAATCTCACACTCTGAAAATTGTGTTTCCAGTGGTTGTGTTGTAGTGTGGTGAATGAGGCTCAGTAGTGTTCACAGGTTTGCAGACATTGAGAGGTTTTGTGGCGTCAGAGTTTGCTTTTGAGAAGATGTGTTTAGAGTTTTGTGAAAAGGGAGGACAGTGTCGTGAAGTGTGTTTGAGCGAGAAGAGAGAAAAAGTGTAAATCTCTAAACACAGCAGTCTCAGAGGACTTCACAAAGTTTTAGATTCTTCAGCAACAAATCAGAGAATCTAAGGTTGGAACGCATTCCTGCGTTCCAACGTTAACAAACATCAGGAGGAGCAGGAGGAGCAGGAGGAGGAGGAGGAGGAGCAGGATGAGTAGGAGGAGCAGGAGGAGCAAGAGAAGCAGGAGGAGTAGGAGGATCAAGAGGAGCAGGAGGAATAGGAGGAGCAGGATGAGTAGGAGGAGCAGGAGGAGCAAGAGAAGCAGGAGGAGTAGGAGGAGCAAGAGGAGCAGGAGGAGCAAGAGAAGCAGGAGGAGTAGGAGGAGCAAGAGGAGCAGGAGGAATAGGAGGAGCAGGATGAGTAGGAGGAGCAGGAGGAGCAAGAGAAGCAGGAGGAGTAGGAGGAGCAAGAGGAGCAGGAGGAGCAAGAGAAGCAGGAGGAGTAGGAGGAGCAAGAGGAGCAGGAGGAGCAAGAGAAGCAGGAGGAGTAGGAGGAGCAAGAGGAGCAGGAGGAGCAAGAGAAGCAGGAGGAGCAGGAGGAGCAATAGGAGCAGAAGGAGCAGGAGGAGCAATAGGAGCAGAAGGTAGGTTTCCTCTGGGTGCTCCAGTTTCCCCTACCACTTAAAACACCAGAGACTGATGACTCACAGGTACAGAATAAGGTACTTCTGAGATACCTCTGAAGTATCTCTGAAGTATCTCTGAAGTATCTCTGAGGTATCTCTGAGGTATCTCTGAAGTATCTCTGAAGTATCTCTGAGGTATCTCTGAAGTATGTCTGAAGTATCTCTGAAGTATCTCTCTGAAGTATCTCTGAGGTATCTCTGAAGTATCTTCAAAGTATCTTCGAAGTATCTCTGAGGTATCTCTGAAGTATCTCTCTGAAGTATCTCTGAAGTATCTCTGAAGTATCTCTTTGAAGTATATCTGAGGTATCTCTGAAGTATCTCTGAAGTATCTCTGAAGTATCTCTGAGGTATCTCTGAAGTATGTCTGAAGTATCTCTGAAGTATCTCTCTGAAGTATCTCTGAGGTATCTCTGAAGTATCTCTGAGGTATTGTCATGGTGTGGGTTTTATTGTTGTATTTTTGTTTTATTTTGACATTGTTCTCTGTGGTTTGGTTGTACTTCCTGTCCTGTTTGCCCCTGTCTTGCTTGTCTGCCCCGCCCTGATGTGTTTCACCTGTGTCTGTGTCTGTGTGTACCTGTGCTCCTCTCCACATGCTGCTGGTCCATTGTGTTGTTCATGTTTGTCTGTTCTGTTCTGCCCTGTTCCTGGTTGCTTGTGTTTTTGGATTTTTGAGTTTTGACCTGGACTTTTATTTTGTTATCATTAAATAATTATTTTTTGGCATTCCTGCATTTTGAGTCCTCCATCATCTCACCACATGACAGGTATCTCTGAGGTATCTCTGGAGTATCTTCGAAGTATCTCTGAGGTATCTCTGAAGTATCTCTCTGAAGTATCTCTCTGAAGTATCTCTGAGGTATCTCTGAAGTATCTCTGAAGTATCTTCGAAGTATCTTCGAAGTATCTCTGAGGTATCTCTGAGGTATCTCTGAGGTATCTCTGAAGTATCTCTGAGGTATCTCTGAAGTATCTCTGAGGTATCTCTGAGGTATCTCTGAAGTATTTCTGAGGTATCTCTGAGGTATCTCTGAAGTATGTCTGAGGTATCTCTGAAGTATCTTCGAAGTATCTCTGAGGTATCTTTGAAGTAGAGCTGTCTGTAGCTTCTGCTTCACTGAACACACTTCCTCTGCTCTGTGCTTTGGTCTGGACCCTGATCCTGCTCCTCTTGCTCCTCCTGCTCCTCCTGCTCCTCTTGCTCCTCCTGCTCCTCCTGTTCCTCTTGCTCCTCTTGCTCCTCCTGTTCCTCCTGCTCCTCCTGTTCCTCTTGCTCCTCCTGTTCCTCCTGCTCTTTCTGCTCCTCCTGCTCCTCTTGCTCCTCTTGCTCCTCCTGCTCCTCCTGCTCCTCTTGCTCCTCCTGCTCCTCATGCTTCTCATGCTCCTCTTGCTCCTCTTGCTCCTCTTGCTCCTCTTGCTCCTCCTGCTCCTCCTCATGCTCCTCATGCTCCTCCTGCTCCTCATGCTCCTCATGCTCCTCATGCTCCTCATGCTCCTCCTGCTCCTCATGACTCTGACTTTTCTGTTTCTATCTTTAGTTTCTTTCGATGTCGTTATTTTGATGAATTATCTTTTATTTTTTATCTGAGGAATTCTGCCTTTAACTCAGATCCAAATGGAGCTGTTTCTGTTGCTTGGAAACTAACTTTCTATGGAAGCTAAAGCCCTGTTCAAGGTCGTGGTCCTGGTTCTGGTTCTGGTTCTGGTCCTCGTCCTAGTCCTAGTCCTTTGAATAGGGCGCCATCTTGGATCACCGGGGCTTGCATGATCCACATTCACCCAGACATCTCTGTCCTAACTAGAAAAAAATCCATCAAAAAAAAAGGGAAAATACGTAAAAAACTGCTTAGAAAAATATATAACCTGCTAATAGAAGAAGGAAATATGACTTAAAATTTCTGAAAATGATAAAATAAAACTTGCCCCAAACGACTTGATTCTAGTTAAAACATGCAATTAAAGTATAATTTACTTATTTCTATTTTTTAGAAATGTTTCCTTAAAAAAAAGAATCACAAACTTACATGATCTAAACAAGAAATTTGAAAATATGAAAAAAATACTTAAAACAAGCTTAAAAACTCTAACTAATAATCTTTCTATGGGGGAAATTTCTGGGTAGCCCACGTGAATTTAGTCTGGTCTAGTCTGCAGTACGGCGAGAATCCCCCGAGCACATGAGTTCTTCAGCTTAGCACAGGGACTGGCCTCCTGCTGGGACTCTGAGGAGCACAGGGACTGGCCTCCTGCTGGGACTCTGAGGAGCACAGGGACGGGCCTCCTGCTGGGACTCTGAGGAGCACAGGGACGGGCCTCCTGCTGGAACTCTGAGGAGCACAGGGACGGGCCTCCTGCTGGGACTCTGAGGAGCACAGGGACGGGCCTCCTGCTGGGACTCTGAGGAGCACAGGGACTGGCCTCCTGCTGGGACTCTGAAAACAGTTCTGGTTCTGCAACAACTGAAGGATTTTAATACTTTAAACTTTAGTTCCACACTTTGACCTTTGAACTGTGATAAACAAATAAGCTCCACCAGAGAGACCAGAAAGAGACAAGAGAGAGAGACCAGAGAGAGACAAGAGAGACCAGAGAGAAAACAGAGAGAGACCTGAGAGAGACCTGAGAGAGAGCAGAGAGAGAGCAGAGAGAGCAGAGAGAGACCAGAGAGAGACCAGAGAGAGACCAGAGAGAGACCAGAGAGAGAACAGAGAGAGACCAGAGAGAACAGAGAGACCAGAGAGAGACCAGAGAGAGAACAGAGAGAGCAGAGAGAGACCAGAGAGAGACCAGAGAGAGACCAGAGAGAGACCAGAGAGACCAGAGAGAGACCAGAGAGAGACCAGAGAGAGACCAGAGAGAGACCAGAGAGAGACCAGAGAGAGACCAGAGAGAGAGCAGAGAGAGCAGAGAGAGACCAGAGAGAGACCAGAGAGAGACCAGAGAGAGACCAGAGAGAGACCAGAGAGAGACCAGAGAGAGACCAGAGAGAGACCAGAGAGAGAACAGAGAGAGACCAGAGAGAGAACAGAGAGACCAGAGAGAGACCAGAGAGAGACCAGAGAGAGACCAGAGAGAGACCAGAGAGAGACCAGAGAGAGACCAGAGAGAGACCAGAGAGAGACCAGAGAGAGACCAGAGAGAGACCAGAGAGAGCAGATGGCTGAACTGAATGTGTTCTTTAAGTACATTGTGTAAACTCAATATTGAGACACAAAACTAAATATAAGACAATAATCCACTGGTGCCTTAGATTACAGAATAATCCGTCTGTAATCTACCAGAGACAAAGACATATGGTTCGTGCGGTCCAGACACATTTCCTGATTTTGGGCCAAAAGGAAACAACCATTTAGTATTTTTTTCACCATCGACCGATTTCGAGGAGCTGCTCTTTAATTTACTAAATCAATGAAAATAAACAGACTTTGCTCCTTCATCTGCGGCTGAAGGAAGTTCATCAAAGAAAGAAGAATCATAGACACACACACACACACACACACACAGACACACACACGCGAACACACACAGACAGACACACACACAGACACGCACTCACACACAACACAGACACATACACAGACACACTCACACACAGACACAGACAGACACACACACAGACACGCACTCACACACAACACAGACACACTCACACAGACACACACACAGACATGCACAGACACACTCACACAGACACACAGACACACACACACACACACACACACACAGACAGACACACGTACAGACACACAGGCACACAACACAGAAAAATACACACACACACAGACATAAAGACATACAGTACAACACATACACACACACACACACACACACACAGGTACACAACACAGACACACAGACTCACACACACACACACACACAGACTCACACACAGACAGACACACACAGAGACAGACAGACACGCACACACACAGACACACACACAGACAGACACACACAGAGACAGACAGACACGCACACACACAGACACACACACACACACACACAGAGACAGACACATACACACACACACACACACACAGGGAGTGAACCACACACTCTGAACACACTCTGAACACACTCTGAACACACTCTGACCCTGAAGAGAACCTCACGTGTCAATCATGTTGATTCAGTGAGTTTCGGACGCTCTGATTGGCTGCTCTCGAGAAGCGCGGCTGTGATTGGCTGCTCTCGAGGGCCGTGAGCGGAGAAACCCTCGAGGATCCGCAGTTTTCGCTCAGACTCCATAAAGAACGTGCCCTGAATGTTCCTGATGAGTCAAAGCAGAATGAAAGAGAAGACGAAGCAGCACAGGAAGTTATCCATGTGCTCTCGCCTCCTCGCTGCCGTGGAAACGACTTCAATTCATCCGTTTGGTCAAAATGAAGCTCCCTGGAATGTGTGGTTTTAATGTGTTTCCATGGCGACGGGCAGGTGGCATTTTACACAGCGTCAGCAGAATCCAGACAAAGATCCATACTCTTTACTTTCTGTTTCCCACTGATGCATTTCCCCTACGCCCTACGCACCTATGAGTCTGTGTCAGTCTGTGTCACAGTCTGTGTCAGTCTGTGTCAGTCTGCATCAGTCTGTGTAAGCCTGTATCACAGTCTGTATCAGTCTGTATCACAGTCTGTATCAGTCTGTATCACAGTCTGTATCAGTCTGTATCAGTCTGTGTCAGTCTGTGTCAGTCTGTATCACAGTCTGTGTCAGTCTGTATCACAGTCTGTATCACAGTCTGTATCACAGTCTGTATCACAGTCTGTATCAGTCTGCATCAGTCTGTGTCAGCCTGTATCAGTCTGCATCAGTCTGTGTCAGTCTGTATCACAGTCTGTATCAGTCTGTATCACAGTCTGTATCAGTCTGTATCAGTCTGTGTCAGTCTGTATCAGTCTGCATCAGTCTGTGTCAGCCTGTATCACAGTCTGTATCAGTCTGTATCACAGTCTGTATCAGTCTGTATCAGTCTGTGTCAGTCTGTGTCAGTCTGTGTCAGTCTGTATCACAGTCTGTGTCAGTCTGTATCACAGTCTGTATCACAGTCTGTATCAGTCTGTATCACAGTCTGTATCACAGTCTGTATGACAGTCTGTATCACAGTCTGTGTCAGTCTGTATCACAGTCTGTATCACAGTCTGTATCACAGTCTGTGTCTGTATCACAGTCTGTGTCAGTCTGTATCACAGTCTGTATCACAGTCTGTATCACAGTCTGTATGACAGTCTGTATCACAGTCTGTGTCAGTCTGTATCACAGTCTGTGTCAGTCTGTATCACAGTCTGTATCACAGTCTGTATGACAGTCTGTATCACAGTCTGTGTCAGTCTGTATCACAGTCTGTATCACAGTCTGTATCACAGTCTGTATCACAGTCTGTATGACAGTCTGTATCACAGTCTGTGTCAGTCTGTATCACAGTCTGTATCACAGTCTGTGTCAGTCTGTATCACAGTCTGTATCACAGTCTGTATCAGTCTGCATCAGTCTGTGTCAGCCTGTATCAGTCTGTATCAGTCTGTATCAGTCTGTGTCAGTCTGTGTCAGTCTGTATCACAGTCTGTATCAGTCTGTATCACAGTCTGTATCAGTCTGTATCACAGTCTGTATCACAGTCTGTGTCAGTCTGTATCACAGTTTGTATCACAGTCTGTGTCAGTCTGTATCACAGTCTGTATCACAGTCTGTGTCAGTCTGTATCACAGTCTGTATCACAGTCTGTGTCAGTCTGTATCACAGTCTGTATCAGTCTGTATCAGTCTGTATCAGTCTGTATCAGTCTGCATCAGTCTGCATCAGTCTGTATCAGTCTGTATCACAGTCTGTATCAGTCTGTATCACAGTCTGTATCAGTCTGTATCAGTCTGTGTCAGTCTGTGTCAGTCTGTATCAGTCTGTATGAGTCTGTATCAGTCTGTGTCAGTCTGTATCAGTCTGTGTCAGTCTGTATCAGTCTGTATCAGTCTGTATCACAGTCCGTATCTCAGTCTGTATCAGTCTGTATCAGTCTGTATCACAGTCTGTATCAGTCTGTATCAGTCTGTATCAGTCTGTGTCAGTCTGTGTCAGTCTGTATCAGTCTGTATCAGTCTGTATCAGTCTGTGTCAGCCTGTATCAGTCTGTGTCAGTCTGTATCAGTCTGTATCAGTCTGTATCAGTCTGTATCAGTCTGTATCAGTCTGTATCAGTCTGTATCAGTCTGTATCAGTCTGTGTCAGTCTGTGTCAGTCTGTATCAGTCTGTATCAGTCAGTATCAGTCTGTATCAGTCAGTATCAGTCTGTATCAGTCAGTATCAGTCTGTATCAGTCAGTATCAGTCTGTATCAGTCAGTATCAGTCTGTATCAGTCTGTGTCAGTCTGTGTCAGTCTGTATCAGTCTGTATCAGTCAGTATCAGTCAGTATCAGTCTGTATCAGTCAGTATCAGTCTGTATCAGTCAGTATCAGTCTGTATCAGTCAGTATCAGTCTGTATCAGTCAGTATCAGTCTGTATCAGTCAGTATCAGTCTGTATCAGTCTGTATCACAGTCTGTATCAGTCTGTATCAGTCTGTATCAGTCAGTATCAGTCTGTATCAGTCTGTATCACAGTCTGTATCAGTCTGTATCAGTCTGTATCAGTCAGTATCAGTCTGTATCAGTCTGTATCACAGTCTGTATCAGTCTGTATCAGTCTGTATCAGTCAGTATCAGTCTGTATCAGTCTGTATCAGTCAGTAAACACCAATGACAATCCGGACTATCCAACTTACAGTAGACATTGTGCAAAGTTTTAAAGGGAGCACATTGTTTTCTGATCAAAACAGACCGTGACTTCATCCACACTAATATCAGGAATAAGCACAAACTCGGCCTCCCCACCCCCTCACAAAACACTCCGACACAGTCAGCACTGGATTCGCTCTTACACAACTCTGAGCAGTTCTGCAGTGAAGGTGTTCACAATAATAGATACACTTTTATACAACACTTTTTATTACACTCTGAGTCTCTGCACATCCTTATTCTCTCTCTCCAAACACAGTGGTGATAAACTACTACTGTAGCCACAGCTGCCCTGGGGCACACTGACAGAAGCGAGGCCCCTCCCACCACCACCAACCATTCACACACACACACACCAGACTCATTCTAATGTGGGGGAAGTGTCTTGCCTAAGGACACAACCACAGTTTGGCACTTTACAGCCGCAGCCGCCCCACTGTGGCACCTGCTGTTCCCAGAGGTCTCCCATCACAGTACTAACCAGGCCCTGTCCTGCTTAGCTTCAGAGGTCTGACAGCTTTCACCTGTAGGTGAGGTCATTGCAACAGGACACTCACATAAGTTTGATCCAGTTGCTCTGCTTCTGTACAGGGCTCACCTCTGAGGAGCACAGGGACTGGCCTCCTGCTGGGACTCTGAGGAGCACAGGGACTGGCCTCCTGCTGGGACTCTGAGGAGCACAGGGACTGGCCTCCTGCTGGGACTCTGAGGAGCACAGGGACTGGCCTCCTGCTGGGACTCTGAGGAGCACAGGGACTGGCCTCCTGCTGGCCCCAGAGTCAGGACTGAACATGAGATCCAGGTGTATAGTTCTAGAACCTAGAACAGTTCTAAAGACGGTGTTAAAGTTCAGGCCTAAAGCTGTTCTAAAGCTCTTTAAACGTCATGACACTGAGTGTTGTGTTGTTTCGTAACGTTGTGTAACTGTCATTGTCTTTCCCACATGATCCAAAATGCAAACCCATGACTCCTCCATAAACACATAATCCATATTTAAATATTCTCTTTATGTAAATGTTCATATTTGGGACAGCAGGATGTAAACCTGCAGTAAACACATCCATCATGTGATCAAAGCCCCTTCACTAGTTTCTATTCTGGGCCTGAAACACAGAATAAGTTTTCAGCCGGAGCCTGAGTCTGAGCGATGAGGGTCCATGCTGGTCCCAGTCCGGCTTCAATCTGGACTCTCCCGATCCCAGAGGAGCAGTGAAATATAGCTGTGAAATCTGGGGCAGAGAGGACCTGAGCTGGACTCAAACCTCTGCAGAGGAGGCAGCCGAGCGGACCAGAGCGGACCAGAGCGGACCAGAGCGGACCAGAGCGGACCAGAGAGGACCAGAGAGGACCAGAGCAGACCAGAGCGGACCAGAGCGGACCAGAGAGGACCAGAGCGGACCAGAGAGGACCAGAGCAGACCAGAGCGGACCAGAGCGGACCAGAGAGGACCAGAGAGGACCAGAGCGGACCAGAGCAGACCAGAACTCACTACTGGACTGAGGAGACACTAAACCAGGGGTCTCCGACCTGTAGGAGGATCTTGGAGTGACGTCGTTGTTTATAGTTTTTCCGCTCCGGTCACGTGACTGTGGCACTACAGCACAGAAAGCTACCTGGATGCTACAGAGTTAGCTATTTTTAGACGCTTGGAGAGAGGTTTTACTAAATCAAATAGTCTGTTCCTGTTGTGTGGTCGGTTGTACGGCCCGCTGGGGACGGATTAAGTTTTTTTTCTAATTCTTCGGAAAAGAACAGCAAAAAACGGCCGCGGTAAAGTCGTTGGCCTTTGATGCTGTTACCTACGGTAAACGTAGAACGGGAAGCCGGGGATGAGGGAATAAAAATTCATGAACAAATTTAAGTTTTGCAACTACATTCACCGCGCACAGGCTAACTCATTCATTCATTCATTCATTCATTCATTCATGAATGATGATTCATTTTAAGAGTGTAAACAAACCTTCTATAGCTCAGGAGCTACCAGTAGCTCACCAGCCCCTTTCATGTAGCTCCCCAAAAGATTTAGAATTGATCACATGATCCTGAATGGATACATTACAAATCTATTATAAGTCAAAATATAAGGTTATAACTAGGGCTGAGACAACGCATCGACGTAATCGATGACCCCGACGCAAAAAATACGTCGATACAAAATATGCACGTCGATTTGTCAGACTCAAAACTAAGATGGCAGCGAGTGGTAGCAGTGGTACGTGAGTGCCGTCTTACGGCGAGTTCTGACCATAGACTGTAAATATTAACAAACGTAGTCACGCCTGTCTCCGCCGTTCTAACTAATGGGCCAAAAAATTGGGCTTTCATGGAGTGATTCAAAATGGCCGCGAGGGCTGGAAAATGTGAAAAAACACATCTGTGCATGCGTCAGCTGCACGAGCCCCATTTATTTAACCCTTGTATTATGTTAAGGGTCAATTTGACCCATTTCAGTTTTTGTGTTGATCAAAGTACTTGTTATCCTTTATTTTTCTTGCTGAAATTTGGTGACTTTTCCTCATCTAGGGTCATGAACTGGTGTGTAAAATCTGGACACTTTGATGTGCAGTGGAATGTCTGTGCAGAGTTTGTATACAAAGATGATGTTGCGGGTCATTTTGACCCAGACGCTTTAATGTGGGTAAATAGTTGTTCAGATCCAAAAAAACATGTCTCTTTGACATTTTATTTTGATTGCCTCTGAGAGCCAGGTGTGTGAAGAGAGGGAACTTTCTCACACTTGTCCTTGTCACTGTTCTCATGTCATCTCTTTTGCCTAACGTACATCGGACTGGCAACTGATTATATCCGTCGCCTTTGAGTTGCTGCCCCGTACACATCGACAATCTGGCGAAAATGAGCCGCTCCTGTATCAGGCCAGTCTCGGGAATATCAGCGCGTACATCGACAGCAACTGGCCTCAACTACAGTGTGTTTTCTGACATAAACTGTAGAGGACGCAATACACACATGTTGTTGGAGCGCGCCACGGAGCGCGCACATCGGGTGATAGCTCTGGATCTACAACTTTGGAGGACAACTAGTTGCCAAAAAGTAGAACACGGGCAACTGACTGAATCCAGAGATCGACTGTTTATCTCCAGTTGTAAGAGCGCTCACATCTGATAACAACTGATCATCTCCCATCATCTCCTCTCAGTTGCCAAAAGCCGCCTTGCAACTAGTTGTCTCCAGTTACTCCGTCGATGTGCGCTAGGCTTTAGACAAACTCACCAAAAATGCGCTCCATAAGGATGACATCTGAGGAGGCTTTATCACAGATTTTTAACTGGGATAATGATGTAGAGGAAGAGATTTCAGAAACAGAGGATTTTTCAGATACAGAGGACAATGTTATTGCTGATCCAGATTGTCAATTTTCCTACAATAAGGAGGATTCAGAGGACGAATCTTTGGTCAAATAAAGAGGAAGGGAGGAAGGAAGGAAGGTAGGAAGGAAAGAAGGGAGAAAGGAAGGAAGGAAGGAAGAGAAAAGAAGGGAATAGAGGAGGATGAACAGAGAGAAGGAAAACAGGATGAGAAAAAGGAAGGAGAAAGCATTGCAGGAGGAAAGAGGGAGGGAAGAATTGTCATTTTGACCCGAAAGGAGGACAAGAAGATTAGACTAAATATTTCTTAAATATAGCGTTGGAATTAAAAATGTATTGTATGTCACTTTTCTAAATATTTATATAAAGTTGTTATTGGTTTAACCTGTTTTCTTGACTGTTTTGAGTGCATTTACACAGTACGGGTCAAAATGACCCGCAACATAATCAATGTCATTTTTTTTCAACATAATACAAGGGTTAAAAGAGAGACTTCAAAAATTCACAACGATTAAACTAGACTGGTCGAAAACACTCTCCTCAGCATTGACACACATGTGGAACGGAGCTTTGGGCCAAGAGTAGGGCTGAAACAACTAATCGATTAATCGACGACTAATCGATTATTGAAATAGTCGACAACTATTTTAGTAATCGATTAATCGTTTTCTGGTTCACACGGACTCAGACAGAGCAAAAATGACATGAAAATGTAGTATTTTTGATTAAAACCGACTTTGTTTTTATAATTTCATGAATATCTGTCTGTCTCATCCAATCAGAGCAGAATTAGCACAAAGAGCCTGTTACAAACATTTACTTTAAGTTTACGCCATCAATACGTCCTCGAGTGTTGCCACTTTAGCTTTTTGTGATGAAAAAATAATTTTTTTCTACACAATTTACAGCCAAGCGATTACTCGATTAATCGTAAAAATAATCGATAGATTAATCGATTACAAAATAATTGTTAGTTGCAGCTCTAGCCAAGAGCCAACTTTTGGACCATCCTGTAAAGACGTTTTCGAGAGGTCAGCTTCTTATTCTGGGTCCACCCCCATCGGCCCGGGGTGGTATTGCAGCATGTCAGCGCACGTCCTTTTGGCCACTTGAGCCGGGACCCGCCCCCACTGGTTCAGACCAGAAGTCCTGGCCTAGTGGAGCTAAGCTAGCGGCTTTTTTTGTAAAGTTCTTCTCCAATAATGCAGCTCTGCAGCGTCTCTGTGTCTGAGACCTTCACAGACTTTATATAACAGCAGTATGTGTTCACGGAGGTGACTTTATATAACAGCAGTATGTGTTCATGGAGGAGACTTTATATAACAGCAGTATGTGTTCACGGAGGAGACTTTATATAACAGCAGTATGTGTTCACGGAGGTGACTTTATATAACAGCAGTATGTGTTCACGGAGGAGACTTTATATAACAGCAGTATGTGTTCACGGAGGTGACTTTATATAACAGCAGTATGTGTTCATGGAGGAGACTTTATATAACAGCAGTATGTGTTCATGGAGGTGACTTTATATAACAGCAGTATGTGTTCACGGAGGTGACTTTATATAACAGCAGTATGTGTTCACGGAGGAGACTTTATATAACAGCAGTATGTGTTCACGGAGGTGACTTTATATAACAGCAGTATGTGTTCATGGAGGTGACTTTATATAACAGCAGTATGTGTTCACGGAGGTGACTTTATATAACAGCAGTATGTGTTCACGGAGGAGACTTTATATAACAGCAGTATGTGTTCACGGAGGTGACTTTATATAACAGCAGTATGTGTTCACGGAGGTGCGGCATCAGTTTGTTCTATTATTAGACGATACTTCCGCATCGGCAAACATGCTAGCTGCGCTAGTTTAGTCACCGGAGAATGACAACGTCACGATGAGCACATGAGCGAGTTTGTTTGTAAAGCAACACGGCAGAGCCAGAGGAGAGGAATTAGTTTTACCGGTGGAGATATGCTCACTATTTTAACTCTATAAGTCAAAAAGATAAAAACGTTGTCGTGGAGTGCAAGCTTTGCTCGGGCAGCAAGCGATTGTCCACCGCAACCAACTCATCCTCGAACCTTTTAAACACTTGCAGCGTCAACACTCAATAATTAAGCTAGTCGCTAAAGAGCATCTCAGTGAAGCCGCCGCCGCCGCCGACAGCACAGCACCAACCCCATATCAACAACCTCCACTTGGACGGTGTTTCCACATTCATAGTGGAGCGTGTTGGTGTTTAGTGCTTACAGCTCAGAGAGAGATGAAGAGTGAACAGGACTTCAGCAGAAAAACAGACTTTTCCAGATGGAAATATCAGCACTATTTAAACTCACTGAGGTTAAAGGTTAAAGGTAAAACTGTGCACGTCGAGTGCACATCATGTTCCAGAACGAAACGAAAAAGTAATGCAATAGTTACTTTTACTGGTAACTAGTTACTTTTATAGTAGAGTAACTCAGTTACTTTTTGGGAGAAGTAACTCAGTTACTTTTTGGGAGAAGTAACTCAGTTACTTTTTGGGAGAAGTAACTATAACTAATTACTTTTTCAAAGTAACGTACCCAACACTGTGTATTATAGTTTATTTACACGTGTTCTCTCTTTTCTTCATTATTGCATAGATTTTATTACGACTGCAAAGGGGAGTAGCTCTCTGCCTCTGCTGTTGTATAAAGTAGCTCTCTGACTCTGCTGTTGTATAAAGTAGCTCTCTTCTGTTGTATGAAGTAGCTCTCTTCTGTTGTATGAAGTAGCTCTCTTCTGTTGTATGAAGTAGCTCTCTTCTGTTGTATGAAGTAGCTCTCTTCTGTTGTATAAAGTAGCTCTCTTCTGTTGTATAAAGTAGCTCTCTTCTGTTGTATAAAGTAGCTCTCTTCTGTTGTATAAAGTAGCTCTCTTCTGTTGTATAAAGTAGCTCTCTTCTGTTGTATGAAGTAGCTCTCTTCTGTTGTATGAAGTAGCTCTCTTCTGTTGTATAAAGTAGCTCTCTTCTGTTGTATAAAGTAGCTCTCTTCTGTTGTATAAAGTAGCTCTCTTCTGTTGTATGAAGTAGCTCTCTTCTGTTGTATAAAGTAGCTCTCTTCTGTTGTATAAAGTAGCTCTCTTCTGTTGTATAAAGTAGCTCTCTTCTGTTGTATAAAGTAGCTCTCTTCTGTTGTATAAAGTAGCTCTCTTCTGTTGTATGAAGTGGAAGTGGAGCAGAGTTTGGGAACAGTGTCAGGACTGAAACAGAAACACTGAATGTTTTTAGAGAATCATCTCTGCCCACGCTCTGCTCAGGGGAGAAAGACTGCTCTGTGTCATAGTGTGCTGGCTGAGGGACGGTGGGTGGGGGTCGGAGGGTCTGTGGGCGGTTGGTGGTGGGTCTGTGGGCGGTTGGTGGTGGGTCTGTGGGCGGTTGGTGGTGGGTCTGTGGGCGGTTGGTGGTCGGTCTGCGGGCGGTGGGTCTGTGGGTGGTTGGTGGTGGGTCTGCGGGCGGTTGGTGGTGGGTCTGCGGGCGGTGGGTCTGTGGGTGGTTGGTGGTGGGTCTGCGGGCGGTTGGTGGTGGGTCTGCGGGCGGTTGGTGGTGGGTCTGTGGGTGGTTGGTGGTGGGTCTGTGGGTGGTTGGTGGTGGGTCTGTGGGCGGTTGGTGGTGGGTCTGTGGGTGGTTGGTGGTGGGTCTGTGGGTGGTTGGTGGTCGGTCTGTGGGCGGTTGGTGGTGGGTCTGTGGGCGGTGGGTGGTCGGTCTGTGGGTGGTTGGTGGTGGGTCTGTGGGCGGTTGGTGGTGGGTCTGTGGGCGGTTGGTGGTGGGTCTGCGGGCGGTTGGTGGTCGGTCTGCGGGCGGTTGGTGGTGCGTCTGTGGGCGGTTGGTGGTGGGTCTGTGGGCGGTGGGTGGTGGGTCTGCGGGCGGTTGGTGGTGGGTCTGTGGGCGGTTGGTGGTGGGTCTGTGGGCGGTGGGTGGTGGGTCTGTGGGCGGTGGGTGGTGGGTCTGCGGGCGGTTGGTGGTGGGTCTGTGGGCGGTTGGTGGTGGGTCTGTGGGCGGTTGGTGGTGGGTCTGTGGGCGGTTGGTGGTGCGTCTGTGGGTGGTTGGTGGTGGGTCTGTGGGTGGTTGGTGGTCGGTCTGTGGGTGGTTGGTGGTGGGTCTGTGGGTGGTTGGTGGTGGGTCTGTGGGCGGTTGGTGGTGCGTCTGTGGGTGGTTGGTGGTGGGTCTGTGGGTGGTTGGTGGTCGGTCTGTGGGTGGTTGGTGGTGGGTCTGTGGGCGGTTGGTGGTCGGTCTGTGGGTGGTTGGTGGTGGGTCTGTGGGTGGTTGGTGGTGGGTCTGTGGGCGGTTGGTGGTGGGTCTGTGGGCGGTTGGTGGTGGGTCTGTGGGCGGTTGGTGGTGGGTCTGTGGGCGGTTGGTGGTGGGTCTGTGGGCGGTTGGTGGGGCGTCTGTGGGTGGTGGTTGGTGGTGGGTCTGTGGGTGGTTGGTGGTGGGTCTGTGGGCGGTTGGTGGTGGGTCTGTGGGTGGTTGGTGGTGGGTCTGTGGGCGGTTGGTGGTGGGTCTGTGGGTGGTTGGTGGTGGGTCTGTGGGTGGTGGTGGTGGTCTGTGGGTGGTTGGTGGTGGGTCTGTGGGCGGTTGGTGGTCGGTCTGCGGGCGGTTGGTGGTCGGTCTGTGGGCGGTTGGTGGTGGGTCTGTGGGCGGTTGGTGGTGGGTCTGTGGGCGGTTGGTGGTGGGTCTGCGGGCGGTTGGTGGTGCGTCTGTGGGTGGTTGGTGGTCGGTCTGTGGGCGGTTGGTGGTGGGTCTGTGGGTGGTTGGTGGTGGGTCTGTGGGTGGTTGGTGGTGGGTCTGTGGGTGGTTGGTGGTGCGTCTGTGGGTGGTTGGTGGTCGGTCTGTGGGCGGTTGGTGGTGGGTCTGCGGGCGGTTGGTGGTGCGTCTGTGGGTGGTTGGTGGTCGGTCTGCGGGCGGTTGGTGGTCGGTCTGTGGGCGGTTGGTGGTCGGTCTGTGGGCGGTTGGTGGTGGGTCTGTGGGTAGTTGGTGGTGGGTCTGTGGGTGGTTGGTGGTGGGTCTGTGGGCGGTTGGTGGTCGGTCTGCGGGCGGTTGGTGGTCGGTCTGTGGGCGGTTGGTGGTGGGTCTGTGGGCGGTTGGTGGTGGGTCTGTGGGCGGTTGGTGGTGGGTCTGCGGGCGGTTGGTGGTGCGTCTGTGGGTGGTTGGTGGTGGGTCTGTGGGCGGTTGGTGGTGCGTCTGTGGGCGGTTGGTAGTGGGTCTGCGGGGCGGTTGGTGGTGCGTCTGTGGGTGGTTGGTGGTGGGTCTGTGGGTGGTTGGTGGTGGGTCTGTGGGTGGTTGGTGGTCGGTCTGTGGGCGGTTGGTGGTCGGTCTGCGGGCGGTTGGTGGTGGGTCTGTGGGCGGTTGGTGGTCGGTCTGTGGGTGGTTGGTGGTGGGTCTGTGGGTGGTTGGTGGTCGGTCTGTGGGTGGTTGGTGGTGGGTCTGTGGGCGGTTGGTGGTGGGTCTGTGGGCGGTTGGTGGTGGGTCTGTGGGCGGTTGGTGGTGGGTCTGTGGGCGGTTGGTGGTGGGTCTGTGGGCGGTTGGTGGTGCGTCTGTGGGTGGTTGGTGGTGGGTCTGTGGGCGGTTGGTGGTCGGTCTGTGGGTGGTTGGTGGTGGGTCTGTGGGTGGTTGGTGGTGGGTCTGTGGGTGGTTGGTGGTGGGTCTGTGGGTGGTTGGTGGTGGGTCTGTGGGCGGTTGGTGGTGGGTCTGTGGGTGGTTGGTGGTCGGTCTGCGGGCGGTGGGTGGTGGGTCTGTGGGTGGTTGGTGGTGGGTCTGTGGGTGGTTGGTGGTCGGTCTGTGGGCGGTTGGTGGTGGGTCTGTGGGCGGTTGGTGGTGGGTCTGTGGGTGGTTGGTGGTGGGTCTGTGGGTGGTTGGTGGTGGGTCTGTGGGCGGTTGGTGGTGGGTCTGTGGGCGGTTGGTGGTGGGTCTGTGGGCGGTTGGTGGTGGGTCTGTGGGTGGTTGGTGGTCGGTCTGCGGGCGGTGGGTGGTGGGTCTGTGGGTGGTTGGTGGTCGGTCTGCGGGCGGTGGGTGGTGGGTCTGTGGGCGGTTGGTGGTCGGTCTGCGGGCGGTGGGTGGTGGGTCTGTGGGCGGTTGGTGGTCGGTCTGCGGGCGGTGGGTGGTGGGTCTGTGGGTGGTTGGTGGTCGGTCTGCGGGCGGTGGGTGGTGGGTCTGTGGGTGGTTGGTGGTCGGTCTGCGGGCGGTGGGTGGTGGGTCTGTGGGTGGTTGGTGGTCGGTCTGCGGGCGGTGGGTGGTGGGTCTGTGGGCGGTTGGTGGTCGGTCTGCGGGCGGTGGGTGGTGGGTCTGTGGGCGGTTGGTGGTCGGTCTGCGGGCGGTGGGTGGTGGGTCTGTGGGCTGTTGGTGGTCGGTCTGCGGGCGGTGGGTGGTGGGTCTGTGGGCGGTTGGTGGTCGGTCTGCGGGCGGTGGGTGGTGGGTCTGTGGGTGGTTGGTGGTGGGTCTGTGGGCGGTTGGTGGTCGGTCTGTGGGCGGTTGGTGGTCGGTCTGTGGGTGGTTGGTGGTGGGTCTGTGGGTGGTTGGTGGTGGGTCTGTGGGCGGTTGGTGGTGCGTCTGTGGGCGGTTGGTGGTGGGTCTGCGGGCGGTTGGTGGTCGGTCTGTGGGCGGTTGGTGGTCGGTCTGTGGGCGGTTGGTGGTGGGTCTGTGGGTGGTTGGTGGTGGGTCTGTGGGTGGTTGGTGGTGGGTCTGTGGGCGGTTGGTGGTGGGTCTGTGGGTGGTTGGTGGTGGGTCTGTGGGTGGTTGGTGGTGGGTCTGTGGGTGGTTGGTGGTCGGTCTGTGGGCGGTTGGTGGTGGGTCTGTGGGTGGTTGGTGGTGGGTCTGTGGGTGGTTGGTGGTGGGTCTGTGGGCAGGTGAGTGATTTTCCGGTGTGAGCTACTTCCTGCTTCAGTAACGATGCTGGCCGTCTCTGCAGCACCATGTTCCCAAACGCTCTTAAACACATTCTGTTTGTGCGACAAAGATAAATGTGAAAGAAACTAAACGGAAACAGTTTAGTTTTGTTTTGTTCAAAGGGGACGATACAATTTTATAAAACACACGATTAAACATGAGATAAAAATCCAGAATTAGCCAAAGAGGCTATTTTAAAAAGATACAATACAGAGACAACACCAATCAAGACAAACATTACTATTGTGTGGACATTTATTCAAGAACACACTTTTTACAGACATTTGTATCTTTGGCCGGTCCTGTCTGTAAACATCAACCTGGGACTACAGATGGAAACTCTTATTTACACGTGGACTCTAGGGACTAAATAAATATAACTCAGGGGTCTCTAACCTGTAGCTCACCACACTGTAAAAAATAAAAAGTTAGTTCAACTCAAAATTTCAAAGCAACCAGCTGCGAAGGATTTTTGAGTTGAAGGCATTAACTTAATTCATCACGTTTTGAAGAACTACAATTATTAAGTTGTGTCAGCTAACTTTTCCAAGATCTGCCAACTAAGTTTTTAGTTGGAAATTTCAGACTTGGAAATTTCAAGTCTGTAAAAACTTACTTTTTTAAGTTCAGATTACTGTCCACTACAATAACTTACTATTTTGAGTTTAAATTAGCCCCCACATTAAACGATCACAATGTTTATTTATATAGCGCATTTTACAGACCAAGGTCACTTGCGCAGTGGAAACTGGAGCACTCGGAGGAAACCTATGCAGACACAGAGAACATGCAAATTCCACTCAGTAAGGCCCTATTCCGACCGGGATTCGAACCCATGCAGGACCTTTGTGTCAAGAAGTGAGAGTGCTCTCCACTCAGCTTATTTTCAGTCATTTTCACTCATTTTATTATCAGTGAATGCAAAAATCTAAGGTGAACAATTTTGAGTTGTACTTTTTACAGTGCAGCTCCTTCCAGTTGCTCCCAAAGCATTTAGAATCGAACACATGATCCTGAGTGACTACATTTGGAGTCATTCTACAATCTATTATAAAGTATAAACATGGGTTATACAGTTTTATGGTTGTAAGAAGCACACGTTCTGTTTCCTGTCGAGGCCGTTGCGGTGAATCACAGAAAACCAGATGTGTTGTGCTTTTTAATGAACGTGTGAAGTCTGCAGCGTTTATATCAACGTGAACATCAAACCTCACAGACTGCAGCGCTCCGATCTGAGTGGGCCGTAATCAGCCTCGCACACAAACCATTCAACTAATAGATCAAATAATTACATTTTCTATTTGTGTGAAGGAGACAGAATGACAAAGCGGGTTACGAGCTCCAACACAGACAGAATATATTACAGAGAAATAACGTGGGAATACAGAAAGAGAGACGACAGTAACAGCTCTGTCTCTGCAGAAGCCACGGATCTTTATCAGCTTTTAATTGACCGGGCTATTTCCAACTGCTCATTCCAAAGATAATGTCTTTTAATTCATCTCAGAGCCGTGGCAGAAGATATGATGCAATATTTCAGTCCCAGAATGTCTGACGCTCCGTAACCTCTCGCTCGGTGTTGAAAGACCAGGAACTAGACCAGGAACTAGACCAGGAACTAGACCAGGAACTAGACCGGTCTGTATGAGAGAAGGAAATATATGAAACTGAACCAAAAATCTCTAAAGCAGGTCTGAACTTGAACTAAAGCAGGTCTGATCTTGGACTAAAGCAGGTCTGGACTTGGACTAAAGCAGGTCTGAACTTGGACTAAAGCAGGTCTGATCTTGGACTATAGCAGGTCTGGACTTGGACTAAAGCAGGTCTGAACTTGGACTAAAGCAGGTCTGATCTTGGACTAAAGCAGGCCTGAACTTGGACTAAAGCAGGTCTGAACTTGGACTAAAGCAGGTCTGATCTTGGACTAAAGCAGGCCTGAACTTGGACTAAAGCAGGTCTGATCTTGGACTAAAGCAGGCCTGAACTTGGACTAAAGCAGGTCTGATCTTGGACTAAAGCAGGTCTGATCTTGGACTAAAGCAGGTCTGGACTTGGACTAAAGCAGGTCTGAACTTGGACTAAAGCAGGTCTGATCTTGGACTAAAGCAGGTCTGGACTTGGACTAAAGCCAGTGGCGGCTGGTGGAATTTTCTACTGGGGGGGCTATGAATTTGACACAGTCTATTATTTTTGATAGGATGTGCCTATTCTTGTCAACCTCCTCATTGTGCTTTCTGATCCCTACCCTGTAGCTTTCATCCAGCTGGGATGAAACATTTATCTTCCCAAACATAGCTAATTTGAGGGCATTTTGCATGTGGATACCAGTCTGCTCATGCTTCTTTGCCTTTTCTAAAAAGTGCTTCAGATCAGTCATACCTGTCTTGATCCATGCTGGGTCAGATCCTGATGTTTGAAACAAGAGGCATGGAAAGCAAAATAAAGCATTAGCCTCGCTACATGCTGCTAGCCAAGATTTGGCGCTGAACCAGGTCCTGGAAAAAGTACGAGTGTACCGTCTCCCCCTGTCGCTGGACTGCTGACTAATGGTAATATTTGGCTGATCAGGTCCAAGCTCTTTAACCTCAACCTTCTCCTGGTATGATCTTCTCTCAAACGGTATTGTTTTGAGTGATCTAACTGAATTATTCTTTTTCTCGTTCTACATTTTGCGTCTCTTTACGTTCGTCTCAAACTCCCACAGCTTGACCTGTCAATCACTGTAAACGGACGTCACAGACAGTGACAGTACAGGTCGCGGGCGATCCCGCCCCCTCAGGGCGCATTTCTCCTGCGCCCCCAAATCGTCTTATCTCTTGCATTGAAGAGGAGCTACTGCGCATGTACAACTTTTAACGAGAGTCCATAGACGGCTCAGGGCGCAAAAAGGCGGAAATACGTCCTCAGTCCGACACAGACAACGCTGATGAGCTTAATCAATCCAACTCAGCATAAACTATAAAGTATTTCTTCCACATCTGAAATAAAACACACATAAATTTCGAAATATTTTAGTGTTATTATTTTTTTTAACGTTTTATTCAAGGTAACATGGCAAGTTGTGAGTGGTGGGGCGGCGCCCTAGCGCCCTCTATTGGCCGGCCGCCACTGACTAAAGCAGGTCTGAACTTGGACTAAAGCAGGTCTGATCTTGGACTAAAGCAGGCCTGATCTTGGACTAAAGCAGGTCTGATCTTGGACTAAAGCAGGTCTGGACTTGGACTAAAGCAGGTCTGATCTTGGACTAAAGCAGGTCTGAACTTGGACTAAAGCAGGTCTGAACTTGGACTAAAGCAGGTCTGAACTTGGACTAAAGCAGGTCTGATCTTGGACTAAAGCAGGCCTGAACTTGGACTAAAGCAGGTCTGATCTTGGACTAAAGCAGATCTGGACTTGGACTAAAGCAGGTCTGATCTTGGACTAAAGCAGGTCTGAACTTAGACTAAAGCAGGCCTGATCTTGGACTAAAGCAGGTCTGAACTTGGACTAAAGCAGGTCTGATCTTGGACTAAAGCAGGCCTGAACTTGGACTAAAGCAGGTCTGATCTTGGACTAAAGCAGGTCTGGACTTGGACTAAAGCAGGTCTGAACTTGGACTAAAGCAGGTCTGGACTTGGACTAAAGCAGGTCTGAACTTGGACTAAAGCAGGTCTGATCTTGGACTAAAGCAGGCCTGAACTTGGACTAAAGCAGGTCTGAACTTGGACTAAAGCAGGTCTGATCTTGGACTAAAGCAGATCTGAACTTGGACTAAAGCAGGTCTGAACTTGGACTAAAGCAGGTCTGATCTTGGACTAAAGCAGATCTGAACTTGGACTAAAGCAGGTCTGATCTTGGACTAAAGCAGGTCTGATCTTGGACTAAAGCAGGCCTGAACTTGGACTAAAGCAGGTCTGAACTTGGACTAAAGCAGGCCTGAACTTGGACTAAAGCAGGTCTGATCTTGGACTAAAGCAGGTCTGATCTTGGACTAAAGCAGGTCTGGACTTGGACTAAAGCAGGTCTGAACTTGGACTAAAGCAGGTCTGGACTTGGACTAAAGCAGGTCTGAACTTGGACTAAAGCAGGTCTGATCTTGGACTAAAGCAGGTCTGAACTTGGACTAAAGCAGGTCTGATCTTGGACTAAAGCAGGTCTGAGCTTGGACTAAAGCAGGTCTGATCTTGGACTAAAGCAGGTCTGATCTTGGACTAAAGCAGGTCTGAACTTGGACTAAAGCAGGTCTGATCTTGGACTAAAGCAGGTCTGATCTTGGACTAAAGCAGGTCTGAGCTTGGACTAAAGCAGGTCTGATCTTGGACTAAAGCAGGCCTGATCTTGGACTAAAGCAGGCCTGATCTTGGACTAAAGCAGGCCTGATCTTGGACTAAAGCAGGTTTGATCTTGGACTAAAGCAGGTCTGAACTTGGACTAAAGCAGGTCTGATCTTGGACTAAAGCAGGTCTGAGCTTGGACTAAAGCAGGTCTGATCTTGGACTAAAGCAGGCCTGATCTTGGACTAAAGCAGGTCTGATCTTGGACTAAAGCAGGCCTGATCTTGGACTAAAGCAGGCCTGATCTTGGACTAAAGCAGGCCTGATCTTGGACTAAAGCAGGTTTGATCTTGGACTAAAGCAGGTCTGAACTTGGACGCTCAAAGTCTCTTCACATCCTTATTCTCTTTCTCCAAACACAGTGGTGATAAACTACTACAGTAGCCACAGCTGCCCTGGGGCACACTGACAGAAGCGAGGCCCCTCCCACCACCACCAACCATTCACACACACACCAGACTCATTCTAATGTGGGGGAAGTGTCTTGCCTAAGGACACAACCACAGTTTGGCACTTTACAGCCACAGCCGCCCCACTGTGGCACCTGCTGTTCCCAGAGGTCTCCCATCATAGTACTAACCAGGCCCTGCCCTGCTGAGCTCCAGAGGTCTGACAGCGTTCCCCTGCAGGTGTGCCCAGTGAAGTTAGAGATTTTACACGTCCTTATTTTGCTAAAGTTAAATATTTG
This sequence comes from Knipowitschia caucasica, assembly GCA_964034765.1. Lineage (NCBI taxonomy): Eukaryota > Metazoa > Chordata > Actinopteri > Gobiiformes > Gobiidae > Knipowitschia > Knipowitschia caucasica. Next base: position 32,952,931 of record OZ035840.1, read on the forward strand.
ATGTTATTTTAGTTTATAATGACTGTTCTTGTGCTGCTCCTCAGTCTCTGGTCTGTAGCGATGCAACACTGACATTTCTCTGCTGTGGGACCAATAACGAAAGGTCTCTTCTTGGATCAGATCTCAACTTTTTATGAAAAATGGGTCAAAAACATCCTTTTCGCTCCAGGAAACCCCACTGACAGATGACCAAATATGGGCATGTTAAGAAATGTGGAAGTCCATCTTTGATACTGGTCTCTGTACATGTTTCTCTGTGATTATTATGTATCGTCGTCATGGTTTTCTTTTCTGTTGTTTGTGAAGCAGAGTCGACATGCGTATGAGTTGTGCTATATAAATAAATACATTAAAGCTGCACATCTTCACTGTCTTCACATTTTCTCCACAGCTCTCAGGAAACGTTTCAAAGACAATGGGTTTCAAGAAAAGTGACAAATTGGAGCAAACAGGAGAATGGGGGATTTTAACTGGTGAGGAGGGGGGGGGAGGCAGTGGGGGAGGAGGAGGGGGGAGGCAGTGGAGAGGAGGGGGGAGGAGGGGGGGGAGGAGGGGGGAGGAGGAGGGGGGAGGCAGGGGAGGGGAGGCAGTGGAGAGGAGGGGGAGGAGGGGGGGGGGGGGGGAGGGGGGAGGAGGAGGGGGGAGGCATGGGTTAGGCTTGTTTTCCAGCAGCTCCGAACAGTGACCACAGCTGGACACAAACTGAAGTCTGAGCCAAGTCTGGGCTGTATGTGTGTGTGTGTATGTGTGTGTGTGTGTGTGTGTGTGTCTGTGTGTGTGTGTCTGTGTGTCTATGTGTACCTGTATGTGCAAGTGTGTGTGTGTGCGTGTACCTGTATGTGTGTGAGTGTGTGTGTGTGTGTGTGTGTGTCTGTATGTGTGTGAGTGTGTGTGTGTGTCTGTATGTGTACCTGTATGTGCGTGTGTGTGTGTGTGTCTGTATGTGGACCTGTGTGTGTGTGCATGTACCTGTATGTGTGTCTGTATGTGTACCTGTATGTGCGTGTGTGTCTGTATGTGAACCTGTGTGTGTGCCTGTGTGTGTGTGTGTGTGTGTGTGTAGACCTGTATGTGCGTGTGTGTGTGTGTGTACCTGTATGTGCATGTGTATGTGGACCTGCGTGTGTGTATGCATGTGTACCTGTGTGTGTGTGTCTGTATGTGGACCTGTGTTTGTGTACCTGTATGTGCATGTGTGTGTGGACCTGTATGTGCGTATGTGGACCTGTATGTGCGTGTGTGTGTGTCTGTGTTTAAGGCATGAAGTCAGTTTGATAAAGAGACCAACATCACTTCAAACACTTCGAACTCGTAACATTCAATCATTTATTTCACTAGAATTTCATCATTTCTCGTCTTAAACTTTCACTAATCTCGGTTCAAACCTGATTTGCATTTTTAATGAAGCCATGTGCTTTTTCTCAGATTCCACGTGTGATTCAGACACATCCGTGACCCTGGACATGTGACCGTGGGCCTGAGATACACGGCAGATAAGACACAATGAGAGATCCTTTGTTCTTCCCACAGTGGGGAGGGGGGAAATTTCAGTGTTGCAGCGCACTGACAGGACAGGAGAAACACAGGGAGGACACTATATTTACAAAGTAAGGAGCTGCTGTTTCTTAGCTGTAAACGCTTCAATATCAATCTTTCAAAAACATCTATCTATAACAGGGGTGCTCAATACGTCGATCGCGATCTACCAGTCGATCGCAAAGGTAGTATTGGAAGATCGCATTACATATATATATTTTTTTAATCCGTTTATGCATTTGCGTGTGGACAGAGATAACCGGAGTTTTGCGTTTTTGCACGGCACAGTTTGCCCCCAAAACAACAACAACAACAACAAACAAAACGTGCGACCTCTGATCACTAAAGCATGGATCATACTGCCTTAACAGCGGTTCACAGCAGCGATCCTCGCTCCACATCAGAGAGCAGCAAAGTGATCACACACGCTCGAAAACAACCAAAACAGGAGCTAAACCAGGATCAAACCAGGGCTGAGGACTGGGGTCAATGCTTGTAAACATATGTCTTCACCTGGATCTATAATAACACGCAGGGCTGGACTGGCCATCGGGCGTACCGGGCAATGCCAGAAGGGCCGATGCCCATATTTGGGCCGGTCTGTCTGCCTCATACAAAAAACATGTTTGTGAAAAGTGTAAATCAGTTGAGAAATGTCTGTGGGGAGCGCGCGTGTCCGCGGGGCACCTGCTGTATGTACTCGAACGGGATTCCACCACCTCAGCGGCCGCAGTGTTCCCGTATCCAGCGGCTCTGAGCTGGACGCAGGAACCGCTCACCGGGAACCGCTCACAACACAACACGGTGAGCGCGTAGCCGCAACGTGACCATATACCCAAGACCATAAACGCGCACAGGACCATGCGTGTCTTTGCGTAATTTGTGCACCCAATAAATACACCGCTGCAGAAAACAGTCCGCGTCTCCCCTCTCCTCTCGAAGTGCGACTAAATTAAAGCTCGGGTGCCTAAATTTTCCATTGCATTAAAAGTTCATGTTTGAGCCCAAAAGTAAAATGTTGTGAAACAATTAAACAGATTTAGAGCCAGCCAATGGCTGACATTATGCATTTCAGACTTTTTTGACCAATTCTCATCCCTGTAACAAACAATAGTGTTGTCTGTGTCCACCTCCCTCACTCTGAGACATGTTTATTACTCTGTTTAATGTAGACTATTGCACTTTATTTTTCTGTTGAAACTGTAGACATCCTGATCCTCTACAGTACTTGCTTCCACATACTGTATAAAACAGGGGTCGGCAACCTTTAGTGCTCCTCCAGTGGCTCCTGAAGCCTTTTCAAAAATGTCTGAAAATGGAGTGTGAGGGCTATATTTTATTCCTAGTTTGAATGTGGTTTCTGTAGGAGGAAAAACATTCCTAACGTATTTCAATGCTGTAAAAATGTGTATAAGTAATATTCAATTTCAACATTTCTGTCAACGTAGTGAGTCATATCCTGCGGCGCGGCCCCGTGCCAGGCGGCCGCTGCTGTAAACAAACCGGCGTGTGCGCACGGACCCCAAAGATAAAAAGAGAACGAGTCAATAATAAGACTGGACTAAGAACAAGACTGAACATTTGCTTTCAGTCAATGAGGAAGGACTGCTTCATGTTTGCGATGTAATAGGAAGTTTTGTTGCAACACGAGGTTCACCTTGGAGAGACCCATGAGGAAAACGCATTAGACTTATTAGATTTAAGCATGTTTATTGATTGAGCACGTTTGGCGCCCTAGGCCCGGGCGGGATGCTGTTGAGCACGGCGCTTGCTCGCGTGCATGATCCCCCCGGGGCCTAGGCACTGGTGACGGCAGAGGCAGTAGGCAACACGCTTCATGCGAGAAGGAGGAGGTGGGGCGGCGGCGGCTTGCAGACTTCAGAAGATCGGGAAGTGGGCGTCTCCGGCTTTTAACTTGCTGTCCTGGTGGTTATTGGTTGACTGGGTGTGGGCGTTGCTGGTATTGATGAGTCGAGGAAGAGCAGCCTGTGGCCTGGCAGCAACAGCCGGGTCTACCACGGTGAACTTTCGCGAAAGCTCCATAACAATGAAGCACTAAATACCGTTCACAGGGATTACGTGAAGGATTCTTTCATACAAAATCCGGAGCACCTTTTTCAGACTTCAAAACCTTTGCAAAGACTGTGAAGGAAAAGGCCATTAAGGACATTCAGCTCCAGCAAACTTCAGCCTGTGACGTAATCGATATGAGCGGACAGTGCAGGTGTGTGACCTTTGAGCCAAAAAGCAGATTTATTTACTGTATTTCTACAGTTGCATGAAGTTAAAGCAGAGTCATCACGTGGTGCGTCATTCTCTCCAGGACACGCTGCAGTGAAAACACACATTTGACAATCATGAATGCTAATCATGTATTTGTAGCCTTTACTTGGTCATTTAGATAATAGGCTAATGTAGCTAATGTAGCTACATTGTGTAACCTTCATATAAGCTTTATACAAGGCTGTTATTTTTTTGCGGCTCCAGACAGATGTTTTTAGTATTTTTTGTCAAATATGGCTCTTTGAACCTTTTGAGTTGCAGATCCCTGGTATAAACAAAGTGTAAAAAACGTGACAAAAACATGCCTGGGCCGGTAAGAAGGAAAAAATGCCCGGGCCGTTTTATTGTCCCAGTCCAGCCCTGATAACACGTCTTCACCCTGAGTTTCTACTATGACAGTACCGCTACAGAACGAAAGTTACGAATGTAACTTTGGTTCTATGAATCCTGGATGACCGCCAGAGGCGGTGCTTAAATGCAAATTATTTCATAAATCATGCGGTTTTGCATGTACATCAACATACATTGTAGATATAAAGAATCCTCAATATATTTAGAAATATATATATGTTTTGCATTTTTATAGTAGGTAGATCATTTTGACTTGATCATTTTATAAGTAGCTCGCATGCTGAAAAAGTGGGAGCACCCCTGATCTATAAAGTGCACCTCCTCCATCAGTCTGTGCTTCACCTCCTGCATTAGTCTGTCCTTCACCTCCTCCATCAGTCTGTGCTTCACCTCCTGCATCAGTCTGTGCTTCACCTCCTGCATCAGTCTGTCCTTCACCTCCTGCATCAGTCTGTGCTTCACCTCCTGCATCAGTCTGTCCTTCACCTCCTGCATCAGTCTGTGCTTCACCTCCTGCATCAGTCTGTCCTTCACCTCCTGCATCAGTCTGTGCTTCACCTCCTGCATCAGTCTGTCCTTCACCTCCTGCATCAGTCTGTGCTTCACCTCCTGCATCAGTCTGTCCTTCACCTCCTGCATCAGTCTGTGCTTCACCTCCTGCATCAGTCTGTGCTTCAACTCCTGCATCAGTCTGTGCTTCACCTCCTGCATCAGTCTTTCCTTCACCTCCTGCATCAGTCTGTCCTTCACCTCCTTCATCAGTCTGTGCTTCACCTCCTTCATCAGTCTGTGCTTCACCTCCTTCATCACTCTGTGCTTTACCTCCTGCATCAGTCTGTGCTTCACCTCCTGCATCAGTCTGTCCTTCACCTCCTTCATCAATCTGTGCTTCACCTCCTGCATCAGTCTGTCCTTTACCTCCTGCATCAGTCTGTCCTTCACCTCCTTCATCAGTCTGTCCTTCACCTCCTGCATCAGTCTGTCCTTCACCTCCTTCATCAGTCTGTCCTTCACCTCCTGCATCAGTCTGTCCTTCACCTCCTTCATCACTCTGTGCTTTACCTCCTCCATCAGTCTGTCCTTCGCCTCCTCCATCAGTTTGTCCTTCACCTCCTCCATCAGTCTGTCCCAGTCTGTCCTTCACCTCCTTCATCAGTCTGTGCTTCACCTCCTGCTTCAGTCTGTTCTTCACCTCCTTCATCAGTTTGTCCTTCACCTCCTGCATCAGTCTGTCCTTCACCTCCTTCATCAGTCTGTCCTTCACCTCCTTCATCAGTTTGTGCTTCACCTCCTGCATCAGTCTGTCCTTCACCTCCTCCATCAGTCTGTCCTTCACCTCCTGCATCAGTCTGTCCTTCACCTCCTGCATCAGTCTATTCTTCACCTCCTCCATCAGTCTATCCTTCACCTCGTGCATCAGTCTGTGCTTCACCTCCTGCATCAGTCTGTTCGTCACCTCCTGCATCAGTCTGTTCTTCACCTCCTTTATCAGTCTGTGCTTCACCTCCTTCATCAGTCTGTCCTTCACCTCCTTCATCAGTCTATCCTTCACCTCCTGCATCAGCCTGTCCTTCACCGCCTGCATCAGTCTGTGCTTCACCTCCTGCATCAGTCTGTCCTTCACCTCCTGCATCAGTCTGTCCTTCACCTCCTCCATCAGTCTGTCATTCACCTCCTGCATCAGTCTGTGCTTCAGTCTGTGCTTCACCTCCTTCATCACTCTGTGCTTCACCTCCTGCATCAGTCTGTCCTTCACCTCCTGCATCAGTCTGTCCTTCGCCTCCTGCATCAGTCTGTCCTTCACCTCCTGCATCAGTCTGTTCTTCACCTCCTGCATCAGTCTGTGCTTCACCTCCTGCATCAGTCTGTGCTTCACCTCCTGCATCAGTCTGTTCTTCACCTCCTGCATCAGTCTGTGCTTCACCTCCTGCATCAGTCTGTGCTTCACCTCCTGCATCAGTCTGTCCTTCACCTCCTTCATCACTCTGTGCTTTACCTCCTCCATCAGTCTGTCCTTCATCTCCTGCATCAGTCTGTCCTTCACCTCCTTCATCAGTCTGTCCTTCGCCTCCTCCATCAGTTTGTCCTTCACCTCCTCCATCAGTCTGTCCCAGTCTGTTCTTCACCTCCTTCATCAGTCTGTGCTTCACCTCCTTCATCAGTCTGTGCTTCACCTCCTGCATCAGTTTGTTCTTCACCTCCTTCATCAGTTTGTCCTTCACCTCCTGCATCAGTCTGTCCTTCACCTCCTTCATCAGTCTGTGCTTCACCTCCTTCATCACTCTGTGCTTTACCTCCTGCATCAGTCTGTGCTTCACCTCCTGCATCAGTCTGTCCTTCACGTCCTTCATCAATCTGTGCTTCACCTCCTGCATCAGTCTGTCCTTCACCTCCTGCATCAGTCTGTCCTTCACCTCCTTCATCAGTCTGTCCTTCACCTCCTGCATCAGTCTGTGCTTCACCTCCTGCATCAGTCTGTCCTTCACCTCCTTCATCAATCTGTGCTTCACCTCCTGCATCAGTCTGTCCTTCACCTCCTGCATCAGTCTGTGTTTCACCTCCTTCATCAGTCTGTCCTTCACCTCCTGCATCAGTCTGTCCTTCACCTCCTGCATCAGTCTGTCCTTCACCTCCTGCATCAGTCTGTGCTTCACCTCCTGCATCAGTTTGTGCTTCACCTCCTGCATCAGTCTGTCCTTCACCTCCTCCATCAGTCTGTCCTTCACCTCCTGCATCAGTCTGTCCTTCACCTCCTGCATCAGTCTATTCTTCACCTCCTCCATCAGTCTATCCTTCACCTCGTGCATCAGTCTGTGCTTCACCTCCTGCATCAGTCTGTTCGTCACCTCCTGCATCAGTCTGTTCTTCACCTCCTTTATCAGTCTGTGCTTCACCTCCTTCATCAGTCTGTCCTTCACCTCCTTCATCAGTCTATCCTTCACCTCCTGCATCAGCCTGTCCTTCACCGCCTGCATCAGTCTGTGCTTCACCTCCTGCATCAGTCTGTCCTTCACCTCCTCCATCAGTCTGTCATTCACCTCCTGCATCAGTCTGTGCTTCAGTCTGTGCTTCACCTCCTTCATCACTCTGTGCTTCACCTCCTGCATCAGTCTGTCCTTCACCTCCTGCATCAGTCTGTCCTTCGCCTCCTGCATCAGTCTGTCCTTCACCTCCTGCATCAGTCTGTTCTTCACCTCCTGCATCAGTCTGTGCTTCACCTCCTGCATCAGTCTGTGCTTCACCTCCTGCATCAGTCTGTGCTTCACCTCCTTCATCAGTCTGTCCTTCACCTCCTGCATCAGCCTGTCCTTCACCTCCTGCATCAGTCTGTGCTTCACCTCCTGCATCAGTCTGTCCTTCACCTCCTGCATCAGTCTGTGCTTCACCTCCTGCATCAGCCTGTCCTTCACCGCCTGCATCAGTCTCTCCTTCACCTCCTGCATCAGTCTGTGCTTCACCTCCTGCATCAGTCTGTGCTTCACCTCCTGCATCAGTCTGTGCTTCACCTCCTTCATCAGTCTGTCCTTCACCTCCTGCATCAGCCTGTCCTTCACCTCCTGCATCAGTCTGTGCTTCACCTCCTGCATCAGCCTGTCCTTCACCTCCTGCATCAGTCTGTGCTTCACCTCTTGCATCAGCCTGTCCTTCACCGCC
>OZ035840.1:32965754-32990754 GCA_964034765.1 Knipowitschia caucasica
AAGGCGTGGGCTCGGACCATGGAGGCAGGACCAGAGGGACACTTGTTCTGACCAATCAGAGTGCAGCTGATCCGAGAGGGATGAGAGCGGAGTTTTTTGCTCTAAAGTGTTGTTGTAAAGTGTAAAGTTTGTAGAAAACTCATAGATTTAAAATGTGAAAACGTTGATGATGACGAGGGACAGCGATCTTTGTGAGAGCTGCAGGTTCCTGAGGCCATTTTGTTAACTTAAGCTAGCACTAGCCTCTCCAGCTAATATAGTACATCCACGGGCCGGACTCTGGCCAAGAGCACAGGTGTATTTATATCAGGAGATAATGACCGTAGTGGTCACTGTCAATCAATGTGCTCAGCTACAATCTGGAACAGTCTTCCTAAAAATGTGAGACGGGCTTCTTCTCTGACAATGTTCAAATCCAGGTTAAAAACAGTTTTGTTTAATTGCAACAACTCGTTTGAATGTACTGTGATTTTAAAGCTTCTTTTCCTGTTTTGTTTGAGTCTCCTCAAGTATGAACTGTGCTATACAAATAAACCTCCAGTCGTGTGTTGTCTTTTCTCCTTGCGTTGTCGTTCCTGGTTGCGTTGCCGTTCCTGGTTGTGTTGCCGTTCCTGGCAGTGTGCGGTGGATCACAGCCTGTTTATCTGTTTATGCAGAAGCCGTTCTCTGGATGTTGTGAAAATAGAAAAGCTGTAAATGTGAAAACATCTGTGGGTCACGGAAAAGATGTGAAACACAGAAGAGGACGTCTGTGTCTGTGTCTGTGTCTCTCTCTCTGCATGTGTGTGTGTGTGTGTGTCTGTGTCTATGTGTATGGATAGAAGTGTTTTTTATTCTTTATTTTTATTCTCTCTTTCTGACTGTTGCACTGAGCCAAAGCAATTTCCAAGTCTGTGACTTCCTGTTACTTACGTGGCAATAAAAATGATTCTGATTCTGATGTGTGTGTGTGTGTGTCTCTCCCTCTGTGTGTGTGTGTCTCTCCCTCTGTGTGTGCGTGTCTGTGTGTGTGTGTGTGTCTCTCCCTCTGTGTGTGCGTGTCTGTGTGTGTGTGTGTGTGGCAGCTTCATCTCTGTCTCAGTTTAATCACCACAATATGACAGATTGTGTAGCTGTTTGTGGGTCCAATGAAACCAAAGGAGATTAAAGGTGGTGTGTGTGGCTCAGAGCAGAGGTATCTGAGGTGAGACATGTTCTTTCAGTAAAACCTCAACCTTAAAGCTTAAATGTTGCGTGTTATTCCGTCTGATAATGTTCTTTGTAAGGGTAAAAACAAAAAGACAAAAACATTGTGTTTTCCCAAATGTTCCAAAGCTTCATGAGCTTCAGGAAGTCAGCTCTAAACAGACTTTAGTGTTTCACTCAAACAAAGAACCTTTAACGAGTGCGTCACAGAATATTTATGTATATTTTATTTATTTAATATTTGCCAAATGAGAAACAAGTTCAGCAAATTCTTACTTTATGTTTTGTTGCAAGTTAGAAAGGTTTTTCTAACCCACATTTTTTAATACTGGTGAATACTTTAATCTTCAAAGACAAGCAAGTATATGACAGTTTACTAAACATTCCTCTTGCTCCGGCTTCAGTTTCTTGATATTTGGATTGAACCAGAACAGATTATTTTACTATCGCATTCTCCGACAAACTACAACCAGCAAATTCAGCACAAACTCTTAACGTCACTGACACCGACCTACAACACCCGCCTCCCCCGCTCTCTGATTGGTCGGAGGAGATTCAACCGAAGAAACTGCAGCCACTAGGATCAGACCCAGACGTACATGTAGGAAATGACCATGGACCAGAGTTTACACATGGTAAGACCAGACGTACATGTAGGAAATGATCATGGACCAGAGTTTACACATGGTAAGACCAGACGTACATGTAGGAAATGATCATGGACCAGAGTTTACACATGGTAAGACCAGACGTACATGTAGGAAATGATCATGGACCAGAGTTTACACATGTTCATCCCCAACAAATATGTGAGTTGTTAGTATTAGTAAATATGAATATGTAAATAACTTATTGGTGGTTAGACGATGTTACTCTGGGCTCTTTGACACAGTATACATCATTTTAAAAAGGTCATGTTCCTGCCCCTGTGTGTCCTGGTGTGTGTGTGTGTCCTGGTGTTCTCTTTGGTCCCTGTGTCTCCTGGTGTCTCTCCCCTGGTCCCTGTGTGTCCTGGTGTGTGTGTGTGTCCTGGTGTTCTCTTTGGTCCCTGTGTCTCCTGGTGTCTCTCCCCTGGTCCCTGTGTGTCCTGGTGTGTGTGTGTGTCCTGGTGTGTCTCTTTGGTCCCTGTGTCTCCTGGTGTCTCTCCCCTGGTCCCTGTGTGTCCTGGTGTGTGTGTGTGTCCTGGTGTTCTCTTTGGTCCCTGTGTCTCCTGGTGTCTCTCCCCTGGTCCCTGTGTGTCCTGGTGTGTGTGTGTGTCCTGGTGTTCTCTTTGGTCCCTGTGTCTCCTGGTGTCTCTCCCCTGGTCCCTGTGTGTCCTGGTGTGTGTGTGTGTCCTGGTGTGTCTCTTTGGTCCCTGTGTCTCCTGGTGTCTCTCCCCTGGTCCCTGTGTGTCCTGGTGTGTGTGTGTGTCCTGGTGTGTCTCTTTGGTCCCTGTGTCTCCTGGTGTCTCTCCCCTGGTCCCTGTGTGTCCTGGTGTGTGTGTGTGTCCTGGTGTGTCTCTTTGGTCCCTGTGTCTCCTGGTGTCTCTCCCCTGGTCCCTGTGTGTCCTGGTGTGTGTGTGTGTCCTGGTGTGTCTCTTTGGTCCCTGTGTGTCCTGGTGTCTCTCCCCTGGTCCCTGTGTGTCCTGGTGTGTGTGTGTGTCCTGGTGTGTCTCTTTGGTCCCTGTGTGTCCTCGTGTCTCTCCCCTGGTCCATGCGTGTCCTGGTGTCTTTCCCCTGGTCCTTGTGTGTCCTGGTGTCTCTTCCCTGGTCCCTGTGTGTCCTGGTGTGTCTTTCTGGCCCCTGTGTCTCTCCCCCTGGTCCCTGTGTGTCCTGGTGTCTCTCTGGTCCCTGTGTGTCCTGGTGTCTCTCTGGTCCCTGTGTGTCCTGGTGTCTCTCTGGTCCCTGTGTGTCCTGGTGTCTCTCTGGTCCCTGTGTGTCCTGGTGTCTCTCCCCTGGTCCCTGTGTGTCCTGGTGTCTCTCCCCTGGTCCCTGTGTGTCCTGGTGTCTCTCCCCTGGTCCTTGTGTGACTAAAAGGAGTGAGAATTGGCAAAAATAGGAGGATTCAATATTATCGTGATTCTTACCATATCGCGATACAGACAGGATGTGTTTCTGTGATATATCGACTTAACAAACAGCGCAGTCCAAAAACCACCGTGGAGAGCCAGACAGAACCGGGACAGACAGAACCGGGACAGACAGAACCGGGGAAGACAGAACCGGGACAGACAGAACCGGGACAGACAGAACCGGGACAGACAGAACCGGGGCAGACAGAACCGGGACAGACAGAAGCAGCTCTTTACTTCTTGTTCTTCTTTACTTAAAGGACACGTTAGAGTCATATCCAGTCAAACCCAAACTCACTGCACTCGTAAAACTCCAGAGTCTGCTGGGTCCTAAAGAGTCAAAAAGCACTGTCGGCAGCAGAGTATTTACTTTACTTTGGAATCAGCTTCACCCACGTTAAAGAAACAGGCACGGCCTCTACATTCAAGGCTTCAAACTGTCCTCTTTAAGTCAGCCGATGGTTTGAAAGGTAAGACTTTGCTATTCACCTGCTGTCTGTTTCTGTTTCAGTTTCATGGCTGACGATGGGACCCCTGAATGATGGGACCCCTGAATAATGGGACCCCTGAATAATGGGACCACAGACTGAAGGGACCACAGAATGAAGGGACCCCAGAATGATGGGACCACAGAATGATGGGACCCCAGAATGATGGGACCCCAGAATGATGGGACCACAGAAAGATGGGACTACAGAATGATTGGACCACAGAATGATTGGACCACAGAATGATTGGACCCCAGAAAGATGGGACCCCAGAAAGATGGGACCACAGAATGACGGGACCACAGAATGACGGGACCCCAGAATGACGGGACCCCAGAAAGATGGGACCACAGAATGATTGGACCACAGAATGACGGGACCACAGAATGACGGGACCCCAGAATGACGGGACCCCAGAAAGATGGGACCACAGAATGACGGGACCCCAGAAAGATGGGACCACAGAATGAAGGGACCACAGAAAGATGGGACCACAGAATGAAGGGACCACAGAATGATGGGACCCCAGAATGAAGGGACCACAGAAAGATGGGACCACAGAATGACGGGACCACAGACTGATGGGAGCGCCCGCCTCCTAATATCAATCAAATACACGCCTGGGTCACTCAGTACAATCCAAAAATGATCACAATTCCTGGTTACGTTCCGAGATCATAGATAATGAAACTGCAGTTGAAGGACTGATGACGTCCAGTCAGAGGTGGTGTGTGAGGACAGAAGCTCCACAGTCATCAAACCTTCTGATGAACCTGTCAAACTACAGAGTGTTGTTATCTGAATAAGAGTCCAGACACTAACAGGTTGAAGCATCTGGACCTCCCTCAGCTCCACTCTATAACTCTGTAACACACCTTTTGAATACAAACAGTTCTCTAAGAATATAAAACAAAATAATTAATTATTCTGGGCGACTTTAATAAAAACTGATCGTACCTCGTCTGGTGAGAGGAATTTAATGAATAGTGCAAATCTGACTCTATTAATCAGCGACTCCCAAGAGTAGAGGGTCAGTCATCTGCACTTTTAGATTAGATTCTTGTCACAATCCAGAAAGATTTACATCCTCAGGAGAAATGTCCGACTCCATGAGTGATCTTTCGATTATCTTTGTGGGAAACAAAGTCCCACATCTTCCACCAAAGTCATAAGATGTAGATCATGTTACATTTACATTGCACTGAGAGAACTTTAGTTAAGGCCTGGTCAATATACATTCAGACCGTATGAAATGAATCCCCTCAATTAATGATGCATGTGTGTTCGTCTCTTCAGAAGTGATGACGGTGATGGACAAACATGGAAAAGTAAAGGGTGAAGGGTCGGACACTGCCTTGGATGAACTCTGAACTTCTAAGTTATACAAAGCCTGGGTTAAAGACCAAACTAGCAAAGCAGCAGAGGATTTGGAAGTCTACTGGAGCAAGAAAAAGAACAGCCCAATCCCACTAATATAATATTAATCTCTCAGAGGAAGTAAATAATCCCAGGCAATTTAGGAAAACTAATTTCACTCTTAAATCGTGATGATAAAAATCACATAAAACACATTTTCTTCGATAATGAAAGCTTCTCTGAACCAGAGCAGATCCTGAATCATACTTCTCTAATAAATGTCAGACAAACCCAACGCCACATTTACAACATTTATTCAACATTTTACAACATTCTCACATGTTTTATATTGAAACTCTTTCCCTCCAAGGAGGCCTGCACGTCACACGGGAAAAAAAGTCCGACACTAGCACTGGACCTAGCCTGGCCATAGCCATCCGTACACTGCGCTCAATCATCATTTCACTGCCTGTAGCGTCTGGGTCTGGTCCCTGTGTTAGCGAATTCAATCGGTCTTATTTCGACCGGCTACTCAGAGAACGCGTTGTAGGTCGGTGCCGGTGACGTCAAGAGTTTGCACCGAACGGGCAGGTTGTAGTTTGACGAAGAATGTGATAGTAAAGTAATCCGGTCTGGTTCTATCAAGAAATTGAAGCAGGAGCAAGAGGAATGTTTAGCAAATGTAATCGCTGGTCAAGATTGTGGCGCTACTCCCCACAGGCTCCGTTAGCAGCAAAGGAGATGGCTAAAGCAAGGCTAAATGCTAATGCTAACAACAGACTCGGACGCAGTACATACGTCACAGTAAACTCAGATCCAATCGTTTCAATCTGCAAAAGGAGTTAACCCCTCCTATCTGTTAACGGAGCTCAATGGAGCAAATCCAGACCTTAGTATGAAATGAAATTTGTACTAAGGTGTAGTACTACCATGCTAGCGCTGGACCCAATGGCACAGATGATATTCTTACTTATCCATCTGCGAATGTGCCAGAGTCATGTGAATATCTTAATATTATTACTTGCTAATTAGTATAAACACTGTTCTATGGAGTTTCAACTATGCTAACACCTATACTTTGAAAAAGTTTACAGAGGCATCCACGCACAGTAAATAGAAATACTATCTGGTTTACATTGGAGATTGGTCGGTAAGAAAGTCTGTGAAAATGTATTGGAAAATATCAATCAGTCCAAAATATATATGAAAAAAATATATCTAATCCATTTTCATCATATATTGACAATAATAATATCATAGTCAGTCAGGTTTTAGACAGAACTACTCATCAACAGCTTTACTGAATCTTACTGGAGCAGTTTACATATTTCACTAAAGCATTTTAACTGTTGACCATTATCTTCAGCTCGACACGCTCCAATTGGTGCTTCTGGAAATGTTACTTTGGTTTAGTTCATATCCACATCGTCATAAAGAAGAAATCCTCAGGAGCAGCCGGAGTCAATAGGGGTGTTCCCCAGGGCTCGACTCTGGGACCATTACTATTCTCAATCTACATTAATGATCATCTAAAATCATCACAAGCTGTAAACTTCATTTTGTGTCATCTGCACTTGAATGTGTAAGTAACTGTAATTTATATTTCTAACACAAATCTGAAGGAGGTCCAAGAGACTCTTCAAATAGACCTCAAACTGGTACGACTTTAGCTAGCTCAGCATAACTTATAAATGAACAATAAAAACATGTGCAGTTTGCTCTTTGCCAAACGCCTGTGCTCAGATCTACAAAACATTTAAACTGATGGAGGTCAGATCCAGAACACACCTTTAAACAACTTTAAACAACACACAAACAGATCCATAAACTGCTTCACTCAACAACTCACACTGCCCATTATCGACTGCAGGATGTATTATACCAACGTATGACTCTCTCTAAAACCACTGACAAAACAAACTCACTGCAGGTTTGTACTAAATTCATCATTGTTTACTGTATTCACTCCATTGGTTAAAACCAAATGAAAGGAGCTCCACCAAATAAGTTTCCTGATGATTTAAAACAGCATCTGATCCATTTACATCACAGCCTTCTCTCCAAACTCTATCTTAAAGTTACTTTAGAGTTCCACTGGTGCAGAGGGAGGTCGACAATCTGTCTGTGCAACTTTGATCAACATATTCTTTCTAACTTCTCTGTCTGCTCATCTTTATCTTGTGTTGACCCTAAGACTAAGACCGAGGGTCTAAAGGACAGAGATGGTCCAGGACCCTCTGCTCCTTATGGACCACATGTGTTAAAGTTAGAACTGTTTGATTCTTTGGTGAAGTCTATGGTTCTGTAAAGGCCTCAGAGAGGACAGGGCGATACGAGAACACATTCATATGAATTCACATGTTTCTTTTTCAAGTTCTTCAAGTTGTTAATTTTAGACTTTTTAAACAAGTAGTATTTCTAAAATCACATCATGTTGGTAAAAAACAGTTCAAGATTGATCCAAAGGTTTCAGAGTCTGTTTCTCCGTCACAGAAACACAGATGTTTATCGCTCGCACTTGCATTAGTAAGTCACATTCTCTTACTTTAATAATTACATTTTAAAAACTGCCCCTCAGCAGTGATGTGACGCAGCGCCCTCTTCTGTCCTCACTGTGAATCAGCAACGACAGAATAAATCCACGGATTCATGAAGACTTTGATTTTTGAGCCGAGGAGCTGAGCCTGAGGCTTCAATCCATTTCAAACTCCAGAATAGATTACCTTCTCTGAGTGTCACCAACACATTCATAATCCACAGAATCTACGCTTTTTTCACTATCACCATATTTGGAAAAATTAGACTGTAGTTTTAGGTGTATTAAATAATAATAATAATGGATCAGTTTTATTCAGCGCTTTTCTGGACTATCAAAGTCTCTTCACATCATCATTCTCTCTCACTCCAAACACACTGGTCATAAACTACAACTGTAGCCACAGCTGCCCTGGGGCACACTGACAGAAGCGAGGCAACCAGTCTGTGCCATCGGCCCCTCCCACCACCACCAACCATTCACACACACACCAGACTCATTCTAATGTGGGGAAAAGTGTCTTGCCTAAGGACACAACCACAGTTTGGCACTTTACAGCCACAGCCTTCCAACTGTAGCACCTGCTGTTCCCAGAGGTCTCCCATCACAGTAATAACCACGCCCTGCCCTGCTTAGCTTCAGCGGTCTGATGGGATCTGGCTTTCACCAGCAGGTGGCTAATTTTTGCTGTGACTCTAAAAAGGTAAATATGAGAAACAAACATGGACAGCATGCTAATGCTAATGCTAATGCTACAGACACTCACATTAGGATGAGTCTGGTGTGTGTGAATGGTTTTATAATTCCAACATTCACTAAAAACTTTAAAACACTGTGTTCTTCAACTGTAAATACTCAGAGATTCTTTCTTTTTTATTTTTTTACAGAAAGTTGGAATCTATAAAAATGGACCAGTTTGTAAACAGAAAATACACATGACTTCATGGACAGCAGCTCGAGGGAAGGGCGCCAGATCCTGAGGGGACGCTCACTTTGTGCTAAATATGTGTTTATTACTTTGTGAAGGGATAAAGTGCTGGTGCTAATTAAAGCTCAAATCTGAATCCTCTTTATTCACACTCACAACAAATCCTGCACTTTCTCCATCGCTCTGAGGCGGAGGCTAAAAATACACCGAGCAGAATGTGGCGTGTTCCAAATCAGCAGTGTCTCCCGTCTCCTAGCTCCTACGTCTTACATCCTGTCTCCTAGAGGCTAGCTCCTACATCCTATCTCCCCCATCCTTGTTCCTAAATCCTAGAGTCTACATCCTAGCTCCTACATCCTAGCTCCTACATTCTATTTCCCACAGCCTAGCTCCTACATCCTAGCTCCTACAACCTTACCTCATATATCCTAGATCCTGCATCCTGGCTCCTACATCCTAGCTCATACATCCTATCTCATACATCCTAGCTCATACATCCTGGCTCCTACATCCTAGCTCATACATCCTAGCTTCTAAATCCTAACTCCTACATCCTCGTTCCTACATCATAGCTCATACTATGTTTTATTTGTTTTATTTTTGTCTTTTAATGTTGTTTTATGTCTGTATTTGTCTTTGCACACTGGAGACTTTTGCTAATGTATTCCAATGTGTTTTTTTTACTGCAAATGGCAAATAAACTGAATCTGAATCTGAATCATACATCTTAGCTCCTGCAACCTGGCTCCTTGCGCCTGGCTCCTACATCCTAGCTCATACATCCTGACTCCTCTGAAGCCGCCTCACGTTCACACAGGACTGTCCTGTCTGGTGTAGTGGGGATTCCTCAGGTCTTCAAGGAACTAAGAGCTTTGATGTGTTGTGAAGTCCTGATGCAGGCGTAGGAGAGAGAGGGGGGAGGAGAGGGGGGAGAGGGGGGGGGGGGGGGGGGGGCAGAGAGGAGGGAGGAGAGGGGAGTGCGGGGGAGACGAGCTCTGTCTGGATCACTCAGACACTGACAGAGCAGGTGTAATCATGAACAGCTCCAGAGTTTAATACTACAGATACTCTTTAATACCATCCATTCACTCGTTTACATTCATACTTATTGTGCATGTTTTAGTGGAGGGGGAAGCCAGAGCACCTGGAGGAAACCTACCCAGGTGGTTTCTCTTCTCTGGTTTCTCTGCGATGTGAGGAGTGAGACTTTCTGGACCGGGATCCGTCATGTGACAGAGCTTGGCATCCGAACAAGGCTTTTGGATGAAAAGATTGAAGTCTGAATTTAGTCTGTAAATAACTCCAACTGTTCTCTCCAAGAGTCGAGAGGCAGCGAGATTAGAAACGGCACGATTATATCATGCAGAAGACTAAGAACAGGAAAGGACCAGAGAGAGACCAGAGAGAGAGACCAGAGAGAGAGACCCGAGAGAGACCAGAAATAGACAAGAGAGACACCAGAGAGAGACCAGAGAGAGGGACCAGAGAGGGACCAGAGAGAGACCAGAGAGGGACCAGAGAGAGACCAGAGAGAGACCAGAGAGAGACCAGGGAGAGAGACTAGAGAGAGACCGGGGAGAGACCAGAGAGAGACCAGGGAGAGAGACCAGAGAGAGACCAGAAACAGGAGTTTTCATACTTATTCATATATTTTCTTTAAGAGGAAGAAAAGTCTCTCAGGACGTGTTTCAGGTCCAATGTGAAAATTGCTTCTTGGATAAAACAGATTTCTGCGACGCCTGAACACGGTTTGCATTTTCTCAAACTGAAATGAAACTTTTCAAAAGCAGCAACACGTTCTGAGGTTGTGCACAAGGACCACAAACTTCAATTTCATGTGTTTTTGATTCGCCCCAAAGATAAGAGCGACTTTACTGATCTCTGATGGACAAATGTACATGTGACATCACAGATAGCATCACTCAGACTGTGCAAAAGACAGAAGTGTGAAACATGTTCAAGTTAAAAATATAACAGCAGTCGCATCTGAGCACTTTACTAAGTTGTAAGATCAGAGAATCAAACCGTTGAAACACAGGAAATGCAATAATGACAAAATCATAGAGGAAACCTAGGCAGACACGGGGAGAACATGCAAACTCCACTCAGAAAGGCCCTGTTCCAGCCGGGATTCGAACCCAGGACCTTATTGCAAAGAAATGTGTCTCTTAAACTGAGTTTATTTAATATTCATCAATGAAACAAGAATTTGTCATGTTCTCACAGAATCATTATTTTCTTATTCATGGTTTCTATAAACTCCCACACGGTGTCTCACACACACCTGGTGCCTCACTCGCCTGGTGCCTCATTCGCCTGGTGCCTCCCACCTGGTGCCTCACACACACCTGGTACCTCACTCACCTGGTGCCTCACACACACCTGGTGCCTCACACCTGGTGCCTCCCACCTGGTGCCTCACACTCACCTGGTGCCTCACTCACACCTGGTGCCTCACACACACCTGGTGCCTCACACACACCTGGTGCCTCCCACCTGGTGCCTCACACTCACCTGGTGCCTCACACACACCTGGTGCCTCCCACCTGGTGCCTCACTCACACCTGGTGCCTCACTCACACCTGGTGCCTCACACTCACTCCTCTCGGTGCAGACAGAGTGATTGTTATTCTCCTCCCACACGTCTGTATAATCCTTCATGACACAATCCCCTAAACCCGGTCTTAAGTCTTCTGCAGGTGTCAGGATCTGGAGCTGTTTGTACCGGAGCGAGACGAGCTGTGGATCCCAGAGGAGCAAAGGGAAAGGCCAGCCCCGGACAGTCCGCTCACGGACACTCGGACTGGGGGAGGAGGGGGGAGGAGGAAGGGGGGCAGAGGGGGGGGGGGGGGGGAGGGGTAAAGGCCAGGGCCCCTGAGAGCCATTGTTCTCTTCACCTGCTCGAGGCTGACACCAAAATCCCACTCGCTCTGAGTTTGTGCAGAAAGAGACAAAGTCTCTACGTTTTAGAGAAGAGTGAGACAAAGAGGCCATTGATTCATTTAAATGTATTTCTGTATCGTCCTAAATCACAACAGAAGTTGTCTCTGAGGACTTCATAAAACTGTTGATTCACCAACACAGATCAGAGAATCACAATGATATCACAACAAAGAAGTGAGAAAGTGGAGGAGGCCCAGAGTCAGACGAGGATCCCACAGATGGACCATAGATCCACAACACCATTGTGGTGGCTCATTTAAAGACAGCCACAGTGAGCCAGGTGCAAAAGTTCTTCTGACACTGAGACCAGGGAGACGTAATCCGTTTAAGTCCATTTATTGAACAAAAATAATAGAAAATGAACATTACAGTCCTCCACAGTTTGCAGGTAGAAAATCTGTCTTCTCCCACACCTGCACTCAAAACTCAAACTGATGACATCAGAGCAGTCTAAATAATGGGAGTGTCTCTGATTTTAAAGCTGCTCTACCTGTTTTTAAACTTAGATATTTGCAATAGCTTTTTACAGTCTTTAATCATTATGAGACTTACAGTAACTTATAACATTTTAGAATCTTTAACTTAAGAATTGTAACCGTTTAACTTTAACTTTCTAGGGTTTTAACCATTTTTAACATATAATCTGATTGACAAAAAACTATTTTATATTTTTAGCTTTAAATTAAACACTTTTTTGCATTTTAACTGCTTTGGCTCTCACAACCATTATTGCAATCAAATGTACGATTTGAAAACAAACAAAAATACTTAAGATAAAAGAAAAATATCCCTTGAATCGAGGCCCGTTTCTGATGATGTCGTGTTGCGACTGTAAAGAACCAAACAGCTTCTATCAAAGTGCATGTGTAGCTTGGGGCTAAAACCAGGATAAGACGTATTTCAATAAATAAATGTGATTAAGGTGTGAAGGTTTAAAATACTGTCTTTGTAACAAACATGAACTCTGTGAGCGGGATACAGATCCATCCGATGCTAAACTGAGGGTCAGTCAAACTCATGTAGAATTATATGAATAAACTTGTACAAACTTTGTCCCAAACTGAGGGTAGGACACTTCCCTGCGTCGTTTTAGAAACCTGTCCATGAAAACTAAACTTGTTATATTTAGATTTGGAGGTCAGTCCTTATAGCTGTCAACCGATCCTCACCTGGTCGTGAGTTGGATTCGCTGGCAGGGGAAGAAGCCGGTCAGACCTGGCAGACCCAAGCGTGTAGTGAGGGTCTGCTGGGAACGTCTCGCTGAGCCCCCTATCAGACGGACTTTCAACTCACACCTCCGGGAGAGTTTCTCCCAGGTCCCGGCGGAGGAGGGGGACATGGAGTCCGAGTGGACCATGTTCTCTGCCTCAATCGCCGATGCGGCAGCTCGTAGCTGTGGTCGCAAGGTCTCTGGTGCTGGTCCCGGCGGCAATCCCCGAACCCGGTGGTGGACACCGGCAGTAAGGGATGCTGTCAGGCTGAAGAAGGAGTCCTATCGAGCCATGATGGTTCGGGGGACTCCTGAGGCAGCTGTCCAGTACCGACAGGCCAAGCGTGCCGCGGCCCGGGCTGTTGCAGAGGCAAAAACCCGGGACTGGGAGGAGTTCGGAGAGTCCATGGAGCATGACTATCGGTCGGCCTCGAAGAGATTCTGGCAAACCATCCGGCGCCTCAGGAGGGGGAAGCAGTTCTTTGCCAACACCATGTACGGTGCGGGTGGAGAGCTGCTGACCTCGACTGGGGATATTGTCGGGCGGTGGAAGGAATACTTTGAGGTTCTCCTCAATCCCCCCGTCACGTCCTCTGTTACAGAGGCAGAGGCTGAGGATGTTGGGGCGGATACATCCATCTCCCTGGCTGAGGTCACCAAGGTGGTTGGTAGCCTCCATGGTGGCAAGGCTCCGGGTGTGGATGAGATCCGCCCTGATTATCTAAAGTCTCTGGATGTTGTAGGACTGTCTTGGCTGACACGTCTCTGCAACATCGCGTGGCGACCGGGGGCAGTGCCAATGGAGTGGCAGACCGGGGTGGTGGTCCCTCTCTACAAGAAGGGGGACCGGAGGGTGTGTTCCAATTATCGTGGGATCACACTCCTCAGCCTCCCCAGTAAGGTCTACTCCAAGGTACTGGAGAGGAGGCTACGGCCGATGGTCGAATCTCGGATCCAGGAGGGGCAGTGTGGTTTTCGTCCCGGTCGCGGAACACTGGACCAGCTCTATACTCTCCATCGGATACTCGAGGGTTCATGGGAGTTCGCCCAACCTGTCCACATGTGCTTTGTGGATTTGGAGAAGGCGTTCGACTGTGTTCCCCGGGGTGTCCTTTGGGGGGTTCTCCGGGAGTACAGGGTCGGAGGTCCTCTGCTGAGGGCCATCCGATCCCTGTATGACCGGAGCCAGAGCTGTGTTCGCATTGCCGGCAGTAAGTCAGACCTGTTCCCGGTGAATGTTGGCCTCCGACAGGGCTGCCCTTTGTCACCGGTTCTGTTCACTGTATTTATGGACAGAATATCTAGGCGCAGCCAGGGGTCGGAGGGGGTCCGGTTCGGAGACCACAGGATTTCATCTCTGCTGTTTGCGGACGATGTTGTCCTGTTGGCTCCAACGAACCAGGACCTGCAGCATGCACTGGGGCGGTTTTTCAGCCGAGTGTGAAGCGGCTGGGATGAGAATCAGCACCTCCAAATCCGAGGCCATGGTGCTCGACCGGAAAAAGGTGCCTTGCCCTCTGCAGGTGGGTGGAGAGGTCCTTCCTCAAGTGGAGGAGTTCAAGTATCTCGGGGTCTTGTTCACGAGTGAGGGAAGAATGGAGCGTGAGATTGACAGGCGGATCGGTGCAGCATGCGCAGTGATGCGGTCGCTGTATCGGACCGTTGTGGTAAAGAGGGAGCTGAGCCGAAAGGCAAAGCTCTCGATTTACCGGTCAATCTTCGTTCCCTCCCTCACCTATGGTCATGAGCTTTGGGTAGTGACCGAAAGAACGAGATCGCGGATACAAGCGGTCGAAATGAGCTTCCTCCGCAGAGTGGCTGGGCGCTCCCTTAGAGATAGGGTGAGGAGCTCAGTCACACGGGAGGAGCTCGGAGTAGAGCCACTGCTTCTCCACGTCGAGAGGAACCAGTTGAGGTGGCTCGGGCATCTGTTCCGGATGCCTCCTGGACGCCTCCCTGGGGAGGTGTTCCGGGCACGTCCCACCGGGAGGAGGCCCCGCGGAAGACCTAGGACACGCTGGAGGGACTATGTCTCTCAGCTGGCCTGGGAACGCCTTGGGGTCCCCCCGGACGAGCTGGAGGAAGTGTGTGTGGATAGGGAAGTCGGGGCGTCTCTGCTTAGACTGCTGCCCCCGCGACCCGGCAACGGATAAAGCGAAATAAAATGGATGGATGGATGGATGGTCAGTCCTAACAGCGACTTAACAGAGGTTTGTTAATCTATAAACTGTCAAAAAAAGAACACGCAGATTGTTACTGCAGCCTTCAATCATTTCAGAAAAAATACAATTCTCTCGTTCAACTCTTATCTTTGAAGATCTCGTAATCACCTGCAGGTTGTAGTCCGCTCGCCCTTAGCGCTCTCTGATAGAGTAAGTAAGCAATCTTTATTTATACACCGCCTTTCACAGACCAGAGTCCCAAGGCGGTTTACAATTGTTATTTTTGGGCATTTGTCCTCTCACTCCACACAGAGATGGGAGCAGGGCCAGTACAGGAGGCGCATGCCAGAATTATTGCACATGTTTTTAGTGGTAGGGGAAACCGGGCCTCAGAAAGGCCCTGGTCTGACCGGGATTCGAACCCAGGACCTTCTTGCTGAGAGGCGAGAGTGCTATCCACTCAGCCACCGTCGCCTTAGGACAAGACACTTTCTCCTTATTTGTCACTATTTTAACCTTCACAGGACGATGGTATCCAGAACATTCAAAACACTAGAGGAGACAGAGTTAAACAGTTCATCTACAGTAGAATAGGATGCATTCTCAGAGTCCACTGGTGGTTTGTTAGTGAAACATATGTCAAAAAATACACAAAAATGATTTAAAAGAGCAGCATCAACTACGTTTACATTTGCAATATTCACCCCCTTAGTAACTAACAGGTCTAGAGTGTGCCCTCTGTTGTGGGTGGGGCCACTCACGTGCTGAATGAGACCAAAGGATTCAAGTACAGAACTCAGCTCTTTTGTATTTCTGTCATTAACATCATCCACATGATTATTAAAATCACCTGTAATAACTAAACTATCCAAATCTGTGCATACAACTGAAAGTAACTCGGCAAAATTATTAATAAAACTGTGACATGACTGCGGTGGCTTGTACAGGACAATGAAGAGTATTGGAAGAGATTGTTTTTGCTGTATTGTAAAAGACACATATTCAATGACGAAAACTTCCCGAGAGGCTTCTGTTGGAGACAAAGTGAAAAACTGCAGCTCCACCTTAAACAGGAAAAATGCAGAAAAACAACCCATATTTCAGAGTCATACTTGAAATTTGGAGGTGTTGCGTCGATTAAAACTGCATTTACTGTATTTTGGTCAAGCCATGTTTCAGCCATAAACATAAAATCAAGATTATAAGAACAAATAAAAAAATAGTTGATTATTGTTACAAAGAGATGTGGCCTTAAGCAAGTTTCAGATAAGTTTCAGTGTTTGAACACGGAACAGGAAATAGATTTAGCTGATCAGACTAACTCCAGATGTTTGATGTGCTACGGGAATGGCACAACTAGAGACTGTCAGTGGCGGCAAAGCAGAGACCCTGTGCATCCTACTGTTTAGAGATAAGTGGGGGAGGGGGATGGGTTTTGGAATTGTACATGATTTTAGTGGTAAAGGAAACATATGCAGAGACAGGGAGAACATGCAAACTCCACTCAGAAAGGCTCTGTACCGGCCGGTTTAGTAGTGGGTGCCCCCAGTTTGTGTAACAAGTTTAATTGTATTGCACAGTTCATACACAAGGCAACTCAAAACCAGAAATAATAACATTACAATAAAAATGTGAAGATTTGAACATTGTCAGAGAAGAAGTCTGTCCCACATTTTCAGGAAGACTGTTCTAGATTTTAACTGTATATATCTTAAAGGAGAGGACTGACCAACGCCATAATGCAGTAGAAGCTGATTTGAACTGATTAAAAACCGTCTTTTTGAGCGGGAAGTGGAGCCAAATGTATCCAATGTTACTTGTTAGCGGCGACTGAGTTCTGTACCCGACACTCAGCGACAGCCGGCTCCTGATTGGTCAGTTGTTGGGGATCATATCTGGATTTACAATATTTATCACATTGTAACAGAAGGATCATAGACAGCGCCAAACCAGGGATTTATAAAACCCACAACGACGAGTGAGACACAAACTGAGGCGTTTACTTTTACATGAGTCAACAGGAGCCAGAGCCAAACGACTTATTGGGCTTCACTGAGCTAGCGGGTTAGCATTGTCCATCAGACTCTCTAAGTCGCAGCCAAACGTTGAAGCTGAAGTGATTTAGTGATCGTTACACACACTGTACAAAGAACATGAATCTGACCTGAATAAAAACATGAACAAAGGAGTCTCCTTTAAAAAGCAAAAACAAAAGCAGAGAGGAGACTGTATCAGACACAAACACTGTCTTTTTGGAGGAGATTGGATTAATATAAACTTTTTGCTTCGTATCTTTTCAAACCAAGTGAATAATAAAATAATACATATTTTAAAATGTATTATGTATTTCTTATATATAAATACAGTATGAGAGGCTGGAGCTTTCCTGGAGCCGCTGATAACGGTTCTGGCAGTTGTAGATTTATCGTTAGATTTGTGTGGATGCAGCGGTTACACAAACATCTGGAGCCTGGCCTCGTTAACACCACACACACACAGACACACACATTTCTTGTTGAATATTGTGGAAAAAGGAAGCAGCCTCGTTACAGTTTCAGTACATTCATGATGTGAGGCTTAGCTTTAGCCTCTACACACCTGGAGGTCTGTGGTAAATGTGCAGTAATAACAATAAAATACATCTTAATAAATGTCCATAAGAGTCCCTGAATGTCCTCAGACCCTGCTTTATCGGAACCACCATTTATGTACAGTCCTAAATCACGACAGCAGTGTCCTCAGAGGATTGTGCAAAGTTGTAGATTCGCCAACACATATCAGAGAATCAAACAGGTCGAACAGTAAATGTACTGTCATTGGTCCATAAGAGGCAGAGGATGTTACTAAAGAGGGATCTGCTCTTGTGTGAATGTATTAAACTCAATAAAATACGTGACATGTGACAACAGGCCTGACATTAAATACGAACATAATTACATTTATCACACAGCTCCTCACAGCAGCAGGAGAACGCTCCATCTGAATGTCATTTCAAAACATTCTACCAGTCATTGTTTCTTTATAACTGACCTCTCAAAACAATAATGACCGCTGCCCTTTGGCAACGCACTCTCTGCTTGTCTTTCAGATGTGTAGATTACTCCGCAAGTAGTTCCGGCCACTCCGAAGCTAGCCACGCTCAATAAACAAATACCAATCAATAACACATTTAAATGTTAATCGGAGAATACATTATACACATACATTCTTAACACACGTGCACAGAGGTTTTCAGAAGTAACTGTTCAGGTTTTCATGACAAAAATACTGTTTAATGCGAGAAAAGCAATTGCGATAAACCCAGAAGTAGATTCCGGGACATTTTAGGAACATTTGCAGAGGATGGAATTATGGATTTAGGTTAAGTTTATGTTTGGGTCACTCACCGCTGATGTTCACAATTCTTTGTTCAGTTTTCATGCAGTTCCAGAGAGTTCTAGTTTGGAAGTTACTAGCCTAACTGTTACTAGCCTAACTGTTACTAGCCTAACTGTTACTAGCCTAACTGTTGCTAGCCTAACTGTCACTAGCCTAACTGTTACTAGCCTAACTGTTACTAGCCTAACTGTTACTAGCCTAACTGTTACTAGCCTAACTGTTACTAGCCTAACTGTTACTAGCCTAACTGTTACTAGCCTAACTGTTACTAGCCTAACTGTTACTAGCCTAACTGTTACTAGCCTAACTGTTACTAGCCTAACTGTTGCTAGCCTAACTGTTGCTACCCTAACTGTTACTAGCCTAACTGTTACTAGCCTAACTGTTACTAGCCTAACTGTTGCTAGCCTAACTGTTACTAGCCTAACTGTTGCTAGCCTAACTGTTACTAGCCTAACTGTTACTAGCCTAACTGTTACTAGCCTAACTGTTACTAGCCTAACTGTCACTAGCCTAACTGTTACTAGCCTAACTGTTACTAGCCTAACTGTCACTAGCCTAACTGTTGCTAGCCTAACTGTTACTAGCCTAACTGTTACTAGCCTAACTGTCACTAGCCTAACTGTTGCTAGCCTAACTGTTACTAGCCTAACTGTCACTAGCCTAACTGTTACTAGCCTAACTGTTACTAGCCTAACTGTTACTAGCCTAACTGTTACTAGCCTAACTGTCACTAGCCTAACTGTTACTAGCCTAACTGTCACTAGCCTAACTGTTACTAGCCTAACTGTCACTAGCCTAACTGTTGCTAGCCTAACTGTCACTAGCCTAACTGTTACTAGCCTAACTGTCACTAGCCTAACTGTTGCTAGCCTAACTGTTACTAGCCTAACTGTTACTAGCCTAACTGTCACTAGCCTAACTGTCACTAGCCTAACTGTTACTAGCCTAACTGTTACTAGCCTAACTGTTACTAGCCTAACTGTTGCTAGCCTAACTGTTACTAGCCTAACTGTTACTAGCCTAACTGTTACTAGCCTAACTGTTGCTAGCCTAACTGTTGCTAGCCTAACTGTTTCTAGCCTAACTGTTACTAGCCTAACTGTTACTAGCCTAACTGTCACTAGCCTAACTGTTATTAGCCTAGCTGTTACAAGCCTAACTGTTACTAGCCTAACTGTTACTAGCCTAACTGTCACTAGCCTAACTGTTGCTAGCCTAACTGTTACTAGCCTAACTGTCACTAGCCTAACTGTTGCTAGCCTAACTGTTACTAGCCTAACTGTTACTAGCCTAACTGTTACTAGCCTAACTGTTATTAGCCTAACTGTTACTAGCCTAACTGTTACTAGCCTAACTGTTACTAGCCTAACTGTCACTAGCCTAACTGTTGCTAGCCTAACTGTTCCTAGCCTAACTGTTACTAGCCTAACTGTCACTAGCCTAACTGTTGCTAGCCTAACTGTTACTAGCCTAACTGTTACTAGCCTAACTGTTACTAGCCTAACTGTTATTAGCTTAACTGTTACTAGCCTTACTGTTACTAGCCTAACTGTTACTAGCCTAACTGTTATTAGCCTAACTGTTACTAGCCTTACTGTTACTAGCCTAACTGTTACTAGCCTAACTGTTATTAGCTTAACTGTTACTAGCCTAACTGTTACTAGCCTAACTGTCACTAGCCTAACTGTTGCTAGCCTAACTGTTACTAGCCTAACTGTTACTAGCCTAACTGTCACTAGCCTAACTGTCGCTAGCCTAACTGTTACTAGCCTAACTGTTGCTAGCCTAACTGTTACTAGCCTAACTGTTACTAGCCTAACTGTTACTAGCCTAACTGTTATTAGCCTAACTGTTACTAGCCTAACTGTCACTAGCCTAACTGTTGCTAGCCTAACTGTTACTAGCCTAACTGTTACTAGCCTAACTGTCACTAGCCTAACTGTCGCTAGCCTAACTGTTACTAGCCTAACTGTTGCTAGCCTAACTGTTACTAGCCTAACTGTTACTAGCCTAACTGTTACTAGCCTAACTGTTATTAGCCTAACTGTTACTGGCCTAACTGTTACTAGCCTAACTGTTACTAGCCTAACTGTTACTAGCCTAACTGTTACTAGCCT
Source organism: Knipowitschia caucasica (assembly GCA_964034765.1). NCBI lineage: Eukaryota > Metazoa > Chordata > Actinopteri > Gobiiformes > Gobiidae > Knipowitschia > Knipowitschia caucasica. The sequence goes on from OZ035840.1 coordinate 32,986,111, forward strand.
AACTGTTACTAGCCTAACTGTTACTAGCCTAACTGTTACTAGCCTAACTGTTACTAGCCTAACTGTTTCTAGCCTAACTGTTACTAGCCTAACTGTTACTAGCCTAACTGTTACTAGCCTAACTGTCACTAGCCTAACTGTTGCTAGCCTAACTGTTACTAGCCTAACTGTTACTAGCCTAACTGTTATTAGCTTAACTGTTACTAGCCTTACTGTTACTAGCCTAACTGTTACTAGCCTAACTGTTATTAGCTTAACTGTTACTAGCCTAACTGTTACTAGCCTTACTGTTACTAGCCTAACTGTTGCTAGCCTAACTGTTACTAGCCTAACTGTTACTAGCCTAACTGTTGCTAGCCTAACTGTTACTAGCCTAACTGTTGCTAGCCTAACTGTTGCTAGCCTAACTGTTACTAGCCTAACTGTTACTAGCCTAACTGTTGCTAGCCTAACTGTTGCTAGCCTAACTGTCACTAGCCTAACTGTTACTAGCCTAACTGTTACTAGCCTAACTGTTACTAGCCTAACTGTTACTAGCCTAACTGTTCTTAGCCTAACTGTTGCTAGCCTAACTGTTACTAGCCTACCTGTTACTAGCCTAACTGTTACTAGCCTAACTGTTACTAGCCTAACTGTTACTAGCCTAACTGTTGCTAGCCTAACTGTTATTAGCCTAACTGTTACTAGCCTAACTGTTACTAGCCTAACTGTTACTAGCCTAACTGTTACTAGCCTAACTGTTCTTAGCCTAACTGTTGCTAGCCTAACTGTTACTAGCCTACCTGTTACTAGCCTAACTGTTGCTAGCCTAACTGTTACTAGCCTAACTGTTACTAGCCTAACTGTTGCTAGCCTAACTGTCACTAGCCTAACTGTTGCTAGCCTAACTGTTACTAGCCTAACTGTTACTAGCCTAACTGTTACTAGCCTAACTGTTGCTAGCCTAACTGTTACTAGCCTAACTGTTGCTAGCCTAACTGTTACTAGCCTAACTGTTACTAGCCTAACTGTCACTAGCCTAACTGTTACTAGCCTAACTGTTGCTAGCCTAACTGTTACTAGCCTAAGCCTAACTGTTACTAGCCTAACTGTTACTAGCCTAACTGTTGCTAGCCTAACTGTTACTAGCCTACCTGTTGCTAGCCTAACTGTTACTAGCCTAACTGTTACTAGCCTAACTGTTGCTAGCCTAACTGTTACTAGCCTAACTGTTACTAGCCTAACTGTCACTAGCCTAACTGTTACTAGCCTAACTGTTGCTAGCCTAACTGTTACTAGCCTAACTGTTACTAGCCTAACTGTTGCTAGCCTAACTGTTACTAGCCTAACTGTTACTAGCCTAACTGTTACTAGCCTAACTGTTGCTAGCCTAACTGTTACTAGCCTACCTGTTGCTAGCCTAACTGTTACTAGCCTAACTGTTACTAGCCTAACTGTTACTAGCCTAACTGTTGCTAGCCTAACTGTTGCTAGCCTAACTGTTATTAGCCTAACTGTTACTAGCCTAACTGTTACTAGCCTAACTGTTACTAGCCTAACTGTTACTAGCCTAACTGTTACTAGCCTAACTGTTGCTAGCCTAACTGTTACTAGCCTAACTGTTACTAGCCTAACTGTTGCTACCTTAACTGTTACTAGCCTAACTGTTACTAGCCTAACTGTTACTAGCCTAACTGTTGCTAGCCTAACTGTTACTAGCCTAACTGTTACTAGCCTAACTGTTACTAGCCTAACTGTTGCTAGCCTAACTGTTACTAGCCTAACTGTTACTAGCCTAACTGTTACTAGCCTAACTGTTACTAGCCTAACTTTACTAGCCTAACTGTTGCTAGCCTAACTGTTACTAGCCTAACTGTTACTAGCCTAACTGTTACTACCCTAACTGTTACTAGCCTAACTGTTGCTAGCCTAACTGTTACTAGCCTAACTTTACTAGCCTAACTGTTGCTAGCCTAACTGTTACTAGCCTAACTGTTACTAGCCTAACTGTTACTACCCTAACTGTTACTAGCCTAACTGTTACTAGCCTAACTTTACTAGCCTAACTGTTGCTAGCCTAACTGTTACTAGCCTAACTGTTACTAGCCTAACTGTTACTAGCCTAACTGTTACTAGCCTAACTGTTACTAGCCTAACTGTTACTAGCCTAACTGTTACTAGCCTAACTTTACTAGCCTAACTGTTGCTAGCCTAACTGTTACTAGCCTAACTGTTATTAGCCTAACTGTTACTAGCCTAACTGTTGCTAGCCTAACTGTTATTAGCCTAACTGTTACTAGCCTAACTGTTACTAGCCTAACTGTTACTAGCCTAACTGTTACTACCCTAACTGTTACTAGCCTAACTTTACTAGCCTAACTGTTATTAGCCTAACTGTTACTAGCCTAACTTTACTAGCCTAACTGTTACTAGCCTAACTGTTACTAGCCTAACTGTTGCTAGCCTAACTGTTACTAGCCTAACTGTTACTAGCATAGCCACGGGAAAGCCTTTGGGAACTATTTTATTTTCTGTCATTAAATAAACCTTTCGGCATTCTTAAGAGTGGACTGAAGTTCGTTTTGATAATGACCTGTCTACTCTACATTATCCCTTACTTACAGATCTGGATAGTTTAATCCAAACTCAGGCTTCTCCTCTGAGAATGTGTAAATCCAAAACAGATCTGTTTCTGCTACGACTGAGGGATTTTATAATTTCATCTTTCTTTTTAATGTACTGTGATTATTTATCATTGCCTTTTGTGATTTTTTTCTATCTTCGTTCTGCACGTTGAATTGCCTTGTTGTATGAACTGTGCTATACATATAAACTCGCCTCTCCAAAAGTCTTTAATGTCGGTAAAGCACTTTTTTCTCTGGCGCCGTGTGTTGTAACGACACTGCTCCTCCTCCACAGACTGAACACGGACCATTTGATCTGAGTTTTTCAAAGAGCCTCTGCACTTATTGTGAGTGAGAAGTGTGTGTTGTAAAAAGTGTGTGTTGTAAAGAGCAGTTGTCGTGCCGTGGTCTGTTCTTTGTGTTGCTGCGTCAGGACAAATATGGCCGCCCTCCGTCTCTGTCGTAAATCTAAAGTCCGCAATCAGAGCCGGAGACTTCATTATCACTGAGCCTCATTTCCATTTGTTACGTGCGGAGGACAATCAGGGGAACAAGGAGCCACTGGTGGTTAGGTGCATGGAGATGAAAATAAAGGGGACACTATGAAAGACTTTCTTTTTTCTTTGTAATTTCCTTTTTATTGTCTCATTTTTTTATCACATTTTGGCCACATTTTGTCACATTTTTGTCACGTTGTCGTCACATTTTCATCACATTGTCGTCACATTTTTGTCACGTTATAGTCACATTTTTGTCACATTACGGTCCTATCTTTATCACATTTTTGTCACATTGTCGTCACATTTTTGTCACATTGTCGTCACATTTTTGTCACGCTATAGTCACATCTTTGTCACGTTATGGTCACATTTTTGTCACGTTATCGTCACCTTGTCGTCCTATTATGGTCACATCTTTGTCAAATTTTTTGTTACATTGTCGTCACATTTTTTGTCACTTTATCGTCACATTTTTTGTTACATTGTCGACACATTTTTTGTCACTTTATCGTCACATTTTTTGTTACATTGTCGACACATTTTTTGTCACTTTATCGTCACATTTTTTGTTACATTGTCGACACATTTTTTGTCACTTTATCGTCACATTTTTTGTTACATTGTCGACACATTTTTGTCACTTTATCGTCACATTGTCGTCATATTATGGCCACATTTGTCACTTTTTCATCTCGTTTTTATCACTCTTATTTTTTTCCTTTCCCCCGTGTGTACCTACACCCAGTAAAACAAGAGAAAAATAAAAACAAAGACAAAGAATAAAAAATAAGATAAAACACGAACGTAGTTAAATAATAAGAAACAATCACAAAAGAAAAAAAAAAAAGAAAAACTTTTTAGAGACTTTCTTATCTCTCAGTGTTTTTCTCAGCCACAGGTTTGTCCTGTGTGTGTTGTTGCATGTTTTAAATACAACACAAGTCGATACACTTATTTTCTGTGACTCTTGATGATGTATTTGAGCCAGTATTATTTGGTGGAGTGTGTGTTAGACTTAGAATGGAGGAGAAGGATGCGATCCAAAGTCCAACACCAAAGCCTGACCGGAGTCCAAGGCAGGACCAGACCAGAATCTATGACCAGACCAGTCCAGATGACGTCAGCGATACTTCCGGTTTTTTCTAAATGTTTTACATAAAAACTGTTCGGTTCGTTTGTTAGTCAGTCGCATAGGGAGAGACCGCAGGGATAGAGTAGTTAGGATAGGAGCTCTTCAGTTTTGTATTTGATTGTAAAGATAATTAAATACTGATTTTTATAGTGCGTATGTGCGTGTGTGTAGTGTGGTTATGTGAGTGTGTGTGTACGTATGTGTGTGTGTGATTGACGCTGTTACCATCATACTGTGCGTGTATAGTGTCCCTCTATACTTTCCAGCATAGGTACAGAGAAATAGTAAGTAAGTAATGTTTATTTATGTACCGCCTTTCACAGACAAGGGTCACAAAGCGGTTTTCAATTGTTATTATTTTTTGGGCATTTGCCACTCACTCCACACAGAGATGGGAGGGGCCAGTACA
>OZ035840.1:32993254-33205754 GCA_964034765.1 Knipowitschia caucasica
CATTTGTTGTGTCGGCTAACACACGTTAGCAGCCCTGTTTAAAGTCACGGGGAATGAGGCTCGAGGAATAGTTAGTCCTGGTTTAATCCTGGTTTAGTCCTGGTTTAGTCCTGGTTTAATCCTGGTTTAGTCCTGGTTTAGTCCTGGTTTAGTCCTGGTTTAGTCCTGGTTTAATCCTGGTTTAGTCCTGGTTTAGTCCTGGTTTAGTCCTGGTTTAGTCCTGGTTTAGTCCTGGTTTAATCCTGGTTTAGTCCTGGTTTAGTCCTGGTTTAGTCCTGGTTTAGTCCTGGTCCACATGTTATTCGGCGCACGGACGTGCAGAACCATTGACATGGCATTGAAACGATCTGTAGATCCATAGACGCTACACTTCACATGGTGCGGTTGTTTTTTTTGCATTTCCCAGAATGTTTTGCGGTTTGTAGTCGGCTGTGATCGAGAAGCCTCTGCCTACATCCCCCAGAATGCCGCGCACTTCAGACTCTGCTTTACTTCCTGTGTTTTCTTCCTGTTTTTTTCTATAGAACATTCTATCGACCTCGTTTTCTATTGATATCGAACACGAGTCTATCGCAATATATATCGTTATTGTTGTATCGCTCACCCCTAAAACAGATTAATAATATCTTAATAATAGCTAAATAATAGATGAATAATAGATTAACAGATTAATAATCACTAATGTAATAAACACTACAGACTTTTAGGATAAACTCGCCCACAGTCCTTTGATGTTGCACTGATGGAACTTCACAGACGTGTGGGTTTGATATGCTCTTTGTTCACAACAGCACACACACACACACACACACACACACACACACACGCAGAGATACACACACACACACACACACACAGACACACACACAGAGACGCACACAGAGAGACACAGACAGAGACACACACAGACAGATACACACACACAGACACACACACAGAGACACAGACAGACAGAGAGAAACACACACAGACACACACACACGCAGAGACACACACACACACACACACAGACAGACACACACGCAGAGACACACACACACACATACACACAGACAGACACACACACACAGAGACACAGACAGACAGAGAGAAACACACACAGACACACACGCAGAGACACATACACAGAGACACAAACACACACACAGAGACACACACACAGGCACACATCACACACAGACACACACACACACAACACATCACAACTCAAAGACCCAGCAGGAGACCCAGACTCAGCAGGAGATCCAGGCCCAGCAAGAGACCCAGACCCAGCAGGAGATCCAGGCCCAGCAAGAGACCCAGATCCAGCAGGAGACCCAGGCCCAACAGGAGACCCAGATCCAGCAGGAGACCCAGACCCAACAGGAGACCCAGATCCAGCAGGAGACCCAGACCCAACAGGAGACCCAGACCCAGCAGGTGTTAGTGTGTCAGGGTCCTACCTGGGATGAAGCTGCCCTGGACCACATCCTTGTAGGCCCACCAGTCCTCGTCCAGTTTGGGCTGGATCTTCTGACCTGTGGGGACAGGATGTAGGTGTAAGTGTGTCATGTTTGTTTATATAGCACCTTTCCCAGAGGCACAAGCACTTTACAGCAGTTACATTTGTTTCTGACTCCACAGAGCTGACCTCCACTAGGGAGGCACAGATTATAGTGGTAGGGGGAAACCTATGCAGACACAGGGAGAACATGCAAACTCTACACATAAAGGCTGGAGGTGGAATCGAACCCAAGACCTACTGCCGTGAGCACTAACAAAGTAGGCGTAAGTACAAGGTCATATGTTTGGTTCATTTTAGATTCTAGCAGAACGTTCCGTCTGGAGTCTGTCTCTGGTCGAGTCCAACCGTCTCCGTGGTGACGGCTCACAATATATTTATTGCTCTTAAAATTCAAAAATAAAATTCAAGTAATAGTGAACAATAGCAAAATAATGCATTCTGACGTTTAGCAAATAAACAGGTCACCCAGCCACCCTTTCATCTATTTACTGAAAGAATACAGTCACTATTGTAAACTTAGGGGCTTGAAGCTAAACAGAAAGTGCTTTTCATAACAAAAATAAATAATGAAAATAAACATTTAGAATTCCACAGTTATGTTGAACATAGGCCTAGCTTACTCAAAATTAATTCACAAATAACAAATAACAACTTAGACTCGGACACTTTCCTTTCCCCTGAAGGATACTGTCTCTTGTGTGACTATGGAGACTGTGTTTGTCAACATACGCCAGCCCGAGTTCTCATTCTCCAGTGACTAAACCAGCGCAGCTAGCATGTTCACCGATGCGGAAGTACCGTCTAATGCTAAAATAAACTTATCGCGTGAACACATACTGCTGTTATATAAAGTCTGTGAAGGTTTCAGACGCAGAGACGCTGCAGAGCTGCATTATTGGAGAAGAAGTGGCGGGCACCACCGCAGCAGGACTTCTGGTCTGAACACCCCGAGCCTCTAAAATTTAGAGAATGTGCGTCTACTGTGCGTGGAAACTGCGTTCCAGCATCAGCGTCTGAACGCCCCATAAGACGGCACTCGCGTTGCTACCACTGCTACTACTTGCTGCCATCTTTGTTTTGATTCTGACGAATCGACGCACATTTTTTGGTTCGACGTATTTTTTGCATTGACGTCATCGATCATGTTGACGCGTGGTCCCAGTCCTATGTCACACACAATAAAGAAACACATGTGTCACTATCACTTTGACCCTGTCCCAGAGCCTCGTGTTGCTAACATGCTAACAGGCTAACATGCTAACATACAGCTCTATATGTCTGCACTAGAATAGACAGTATTTTTGACTTGCTTCTTATATGTGCTAAAGTTAAAGATGTTACTTTATTTCAGTACAGAGTTTTTGTTCATTTCCAGTATCTCCTATCTACTGTTGTGTAGCGATGCAACACTGACATTTCTCCGCTGTGGGACCAATGAAGGATCTCTCCATCAGCATCACACTCAGAGTTTGGTTGTGAGTGTGGGATACACTATATTCCATCACATTCTAAAAACCACGTCCAGATCCGAGTTCTGTGATTGGATAAAAGTTTGAGGAAAGCCCTAAATGCAGTAAACCACAGGGATCCTCTTGGACAGGGTTTAATAATGACTATTATATTTGTTGTTGGACAAAGTGTGAGTTTAAACCTGTCCCAGTTCTCAGTTTAATAGTTTTTCAGCTGCAGTCTGATCCAACGCTGTGTATTTCTGTGACAGAGAGAGTCCTGAGGCGGTGGACACGCAGCTCCCACGGCTCACACCATTAGAACAGCGCCTCAGGACTGTCCCCAGACACACACATAAACAAACACACATACGGTCTCTCTCTCTCTCTCACACACACGGTCACACAAACAGGACTGTCCCCAGACACACACATAAACAAACTCACATACGGTCTCTCTCTCTCTCTCACACACACGGTCACACAAACAGGACTGTCCCCAGACACACACACAAACACACATACAGTCTCTCACAAACACACACAAACACACACATACAGTCTCTCACAAACACACACACACAAACACACACAAACACACGCAAACACACACACACACACACACACACAGAAGCAAACACACACACATATCAATCAGAGGGCAGCGTTTTGACCAATCAGAGCTGATCAGTTTGTTGAGGAACAAGAAACACATTCACAGCATCTTCCTTCAAGTTCTCGGTCAGGTTCTCTGTAGGTTCTCTGTAGGTTCTCTGTCAGGTTCTCTGTAGGTTCTCTGTAGGTTCTCTGTCAGGTTCTCTGTCAGGTTCTCTGTCAGGTTCTCTGTCAGGTTCTCTGTAGGTTCTCTGTAGGTTCTCTGTCAGGTTCTCTGTTAGGTTCTCTGTCAGCTTCTCTGTTAGGTTCTCTGTTAGGTTCTCTGTTAGGTTCTCTGTTAGGTTCTCTGTAGGTTCTCTGTCAGGTTCTCTGTTAGGTTCTCTGTCAGGTTCTCTGTCAGGTTCTCTGTTAGGTTCTCTGTCAGGTTCTCTGTCAGGTTCTCGGTCAGGTTCTCTGTAGGTTCTCTGTAAGGTTCTCTGTCAGGTTCTCTGTAGGTTCTCTGTCAGGTTCTCTGTAGGTTCTTTGTCAGGTTCTCTGTATGCTCTCTGTCAGGTTCTCTGTCAGGTTCTCTGTATGTTCTCTGTTAGGTTCTCTGTCAGGTTCTCTGTAGGTTCTCTGTCAGGTTCTCTGTCAGGTTCTCTGTAGGTTCTCTGTCAGGTTCTCTGTCAGGTTCTCTGTATGTTCTCTGTCGGGTTCTCTGTAGGTTCTCTGTCAGGTTCTCTGTAGGTTCTCTGTCAGGTTCTCTGTCAGGTTCTCTGTATGTTCTCTGTCAGGTTCTCTGTAGGTTCTCTGTCAGGTTCTCTGTAGGTTCTCTGTCAGGTTCTCTGTCAGGTTCTCTGTATGTTCTCTGTCAGGTTCTCTGTAGGTTCTCTGTCAGGTTCTCTGTCAGGTTCTCTGTCAGGTTCTCTGTATGTTCTCTGTCAGGTTCTCTGTCAGGTTCTCTGTCAGGTTCTCTGTATGTTCTCTGTCAGGTTCTCTGTAGGTTCTCTGTCAGGTTCTCTGTAGGTTCTCTGTCAGGTTCTCTGTCAGGTTCTCTGTATGTTCTCTGTAGGTTCTCTGTCAGGTTCTCTGTCAGGTTCTCTGTCAGCTGAGGTCTGTTTTAGTTTAAATTGAGTTCTATAGACATGTTTCTGGGTAACATGGATTTAGTCTGGTTTAGTTTGGTTTAGTCTGGTTTAGTCTGGTTTAGTCTGGTTTAGTCTGGTTCAGTCTGCAGATACCAGGAGAATCCCCTGAGCACATGGTCCTTCAGCTCTGAGCTGTAACACTTTATCCAGATATTATAGATCCAGATATTATAGATCCAGACATTATAGATCCAGATATTATATATCCAGATATTATAGATCCAGATATTATAGATCCAGATATTATAGATCCAGATATTATAGATCCAGATATTATAGTAGACATGAATACAAATACAAAAGCTTTATTGTCCACCAAGGTGGATAATTGTCTTTAGTTATAACCATGAAATACATAAAAAACTGGCTGTATCATGTGGCTCTACATTCACCGAACAATTGGACACCAAAAGTAAGAACTGGTTCACGGTCTGTTGCAGATCCATGAGTAAGACCAGGTCAGTGCAGTGATGGGAGACCTCTGGGACGCTAACCATTTGTTGCCGGCATCAAGTAAATTCAATGTATTTATGAACCACCCCAGATCTCAACAGTAGTATGAGGTTTTCCTCTGATGCACACTAACTGTCCAACAGAAAGGACTGTGATGATCCAGGACACTTTATCATTCTACAACATGTATGACATTTATCAACATGTATGACATTTATCAACATGTGTGACATTTATCAACATGTATGACATTTATCAACATGTATGACATTTATCAACATGTATGACATTTATCAACATGTATGACATTTATCAACATGTATGACATTTATCAACATGTAAGACATTTATCAACATGTGTGACATTTATCAACATGTGTGACATTTATCAACATGTGTGACATTTATCAACATGTGTGACATTTATCAACATGTATGACATTTATCAACATGTAAGACATTTATCAACATGTGTGACATTTATCAACATGTGTGACATTTATCAACATGTATTAATGGCTTATTAATCGAGCGCTAGGTCTGTACAGAGAAATATCAGACCGCAGTCTTTTTGTACAGACTGAGCAAGCGAGGTTAATAAATGTTTTATTATATGACTATATTTCATTTGTGCAAATATTGATCGGTTTCAACTAAAAACACATGCAACCAAACTGTCAAACTGTGACATGAAGAACTTCTCAGATGATTGAGGCGCCCGCTGTAAGTTCTCAGTCTGTGTCTTTACCAATGCTTTTTACATATTTGTGATGACTTGGTTTTCCTCATCCTGTTTTTACCTTTCTGATCTGTAACAAAGTTGTCGATCTCTTCTTGACTGTTAGGAGTTGTGTTTTTGTCGTTATTTGCTGTTATTACTTCCTCTGGCTCTTCCAACTCATCCTGATAATAGAATTCACTGAGAACGCTCCCAGTCGTCGCTCATTATTTGTTTTTTACTGAGGAAAGATATCAAATCTGATACGCGCTGCGGACCAATCGTCATGGTAACGGTCCGAGATGGGAAGTATCAGACCTCAAATCAGCCAATCAGAGCGCGCGTACGATCCAAGTCATATAATAATGTATTGTATTGTAGTTTATCTCTGAGGACTTTACAAAACTGTCAGTTCACCAACACAGATCAGAGAATCAGAGACAGTTCAAACACAGAGACTTTGGTCCAACAGGAACAAAGACCAATGATCATCTCTGTCCTGAGCATCCACTTTTATTTATATAGCACAGTTCATACAGAGTGAAACCTAAAGTGCTTCACTTTGGAAACATATCATTTTAATTTAATTTATTGCCTAAAAAGAACCGTTTTCAGCCTGGACATGAATATAGCTAAAGGGTAGAAGGTCAGTCCCTGTGCTCCTCAGAGTCCCAGCAGCAGGCCAGTCCCTGTGCTCCTCAGAGTCCCAGCAGGAGCCCAGTCCCTGTGCTCCTCGGAGTCCCAGCAGGAGCCCAGTCCCTGTGCTCCTCGGAGTCCCAGCAGGAGGCCAGTCCCTGTGCTCCTCAGAGTCGCAGCAGCAGGCCAGTCCCTGTGCTCCTCAGAGTCACAGCAGGAGGCCAGTCCCTGTGCTCCTCAGAGTCGCAGCAGCAGGCCAGTCCCTGTGCTCCTCAGAGTCACAGCAGGAGGCCAGTCCCTGTGCTCCTCAGAGTCGCAGCAGCAGGCCAGTCCCTGTGTTCCTGAGAGTTCAGGTAGAGCGTCCACTCTCTCATAGACTGTGAGACTCATGTGAGGCTCATTCATCTCTCTGATTGGATCCTCATCTTATGAAGCTAAAAGAACAGTCTCTTTCATTGTTTTTGTTTCAAAGTCTTTCTATTTTCAAGGACGAGTCTCGAGTCTTGATATGAAATCAATGTAAAAGCAGCTCCTCAGAGACATGTGGGCGTGTGGATTATGACTCAGATTACAGAGTATTATGGAGTATTATAGGAGTATTAGAGTGTGACTCCTCTCTCTCTGCCAGAGAGCACTGCAGGAGGCTACAATTATCATAGATGTATCATCGTAATTATCTATATTATTATTATTATTGTTATTATTAAATGGTTGTTTAATAATTACTATATTTACTTGTTTTTGTATCACGTTTAATAGTTGTTATTATGATTATTAACCTTTGTTTAGTACTAATATCATAATTGTTATTATTGGTATCTTTAGTAGTACTAGCTGGCAGGAGTATTATTAGTAGCAGCAGTAGTATTATTATTAGTAGTATTAGTATGTAAGTAATCTTTATTTCTTGACCGCCTTTCACAGACCAGAGTCACAAATTGTTTACAATTGTTGTTGTTTTTTTTTTGCATTAGTCTGTCACTCCACACAGAGATGGGCGGGGCCAGGACAGGAGACACATGCAGACCTATTGTACATGTTTTTAGTGGTTGGGGAAACCTATGCAGACACGGGGAGAACATGCAAACTCTACTCAGAAAGGCCCTGGTCCGACCGGGATTCGAACCCAAGACCTTCTTGCTGAGAAGCGATAGTGCTAACCACTCAGCCACCTGTGAGTTCTGAGAAAGTCAATCCTTCTGCAACAACAGACCATAATCTAATCTAATCTGTATCGTCTTAAACTGATGGATTATGGTTCTTTAAACAGCAGCGCCACACACACATGATCAGTCAGTATGGGACCTTTAAAGCTCGGGAACCTAACTTTCAAACTGCAAAATTAACTGTGTTCACTTCAGTTTCATTTCTTGTGGTTTAGTCATTTATTATCCACAGTCGTTCAGTTGGAATTGTCACGCTGTCAAATGTTTGTCCATTTTTATCTTCTTTGAATATTTTCTGAACTGAAACAGAGAAAACTCAGAAGCAGGACGGAGGAGCACAGGTACATATACACACAGGTACATATATACACAGGTACATATACACACAGGTACATATACACACAGGTACATATATACACAGGTACATACACACACAGGTACATATACACACAGGTACAGTACATATACACACAGATACATATACACACAGGTACATATACACACAGGTACAGTACATATACACACAGATACATATACACACAGGTACATATACACACAGGTACATACACACACAGGTACATATACACACAGGTACATATACACACAGGTACATATATATACACAAGTACATATATACACAGGTACATATACACACAGGTACAGTACATATACACACAGATACATACACACACAGGTACATATACACACAGGTACATATACACACAGGTACATATACACACAGGTACATATACACACAGGTACATAAACACACAGGTACATATACACACAAGTACATATATACACAGGTACATACACACACAGGTACATATACACACAGGTACAGTACATATACACACAGAATACACACACAGTACATATACACACAGGTACATCACACAGGTACATAACACACAGGTACATATAACACACACAGGTACATATACACACAGATACATACACACACAGGTAAATAAACAGACATACACAGGTACATATACACACAGGTATACACAGGTAATATACACACAGGTACAGTACATATACACACAGATACATACACACACAGGTACATATACACACAGGTACATATACACACAGGTACATATATACACAGGTGCATATACACACAGGTGCATAAACACACAGGTACATATACACACAGGTACATATATACACAGGTACATATACACACAGGTACATATACACACAGGTACATACACACACAGGTACATATATACACAGGTACATACACACACAGGTACATATACACACAGGTACAGTACATATACACACAGATACATATACACACAGGTACATATACACACAGGTACATATATACACAAGTACATATATACACAGGTACATATACACACAGGTACAGTACATATACACACAGATACATACACACACAGGTACATATACACACAGGTACATATACACACAGGTACATATACACACAGGTACATATATACACAGGTACATATATACACAGGTACATATACACACAGGTACATATACACACAGGTACATAAACACACAGGTACATATACACACAAGTACATATATACACAGGTACATACACACACAGGTACATATACACACAGGTACAGTACATATACACACAGATACATACACACACAGGTACATATATACACAGGTACATATACACACAGGTACATATATACACAGGTACATATATACACAGGTACATATACACACAGGTACAGTACATATACACACAGATACATACACACACAGGTACATATACACACAGGTACATATACACACAGGTACATATATACACAGGTGCATATACACACAGGTGCATAAACACACAGGTACATATACACACAGGTACATATATACACAGGTACATATACACACAGGTACATATACACACAGGTACATACACACACAGGTACATATACACACAGGTACATACACACACAGGTACATATACACACAGGTACATATATACACAGGTACATACACACACAGGTACATATACACACAGGTACATATATACACAGGTACATATACACACAGGTACATATACACACAGGTACATATACACACAGGTACATAAACACACAGGTACATATACACACAGGTACAGTACATACACACAGATACATACACACACAGGTACATATACACACAGGTACATATACACACAGGTACATATATACACAGGTACATATACACAGGTACATACACACAGGTACATGCACACAGGTACATACACACAGGTACATACACACAGGTACATACACACACAGGTACATACACACAGGTACATACACACACAGGTACATACACACAGGTACATACACACAGGTACATATACACACAGGTACATATAGACACAGGTACATACACACAGATACATACACACAGGTACATACACACAGGTACATACACACAGGTGAAACACATCGGGGCGGGGCAGACCAACAACACAGGGGAACAGGAAGTCAAACTCTCCACACCGTGACAATAAAAAACGAAATTGTTCTGGTTCTGTCTCATCTGTAGATGAGAGAGGACCCCCCTCCCTCAGCAAATCAGCTTTCAGCTCAGTGTGTGTTAAAGTCAGTGTGGTTTCTTATGAGATGTAGATGTTGAAACAGAAACACAAATAAACCGTCGCATCACAACATTCTGACAGTCCCACAGTCACAGGTTCAAAGCCCGATCAGAGACAAACTTAAAACTTATCTCAAATGGAAACTCTCTATGGACTGTGTCTGTGTCTGTGACTGTGTCTGTCTCTGTGTCTGTGACTGTCTCTGTGTCTGTGTCTGTCTCTGTGTCTGTGACTGTCTCTGTGTCTGTGTCTGTGACTGTCTCTGTGTCTGTGTCTGTCTCTGTGTCTGTGACTGTCTCTGTGTCTGTGACTGTCTCTGTGGTTTTGTCTGTGTCTGTGAATGAGTCTGTGACTGTGTCTGTGTCTGTGACTGTCTCTGTGTCTGTGACTGTCTCTGTGTCTGTGTCTGTCTCTGTGTCTGTGTCTGTGTCTGTCTCTGTGTCTGTGACTGTGTCTGTCTCTGTGTCTGTGTCTGTCTCTGTGTCTGTGACTGTCTCTGTGTCTGTGACTGTGTCTGTCTCTGTGTCTGTGACTGTCTCTGTGTCTGTGTCTGTCTCTGTGTCTGTGACTGTCTCTGTGTCTGTGTCTGTGTCTGTCTCTGTGTCTGTGACTGTCTCTGTGTCTGTGTCTGTGACTGTCTCTGTGTCTTTGTCTGTGTCTGTGAATGAGTCTGTGACTGTGTCTGTGTCTGTGACTGTCTCTGTGACTGTGACTGTCTCTGTGCCTGTGTCTGTCTCTGTGTCTGTGACTGTCTCTGTGTCTGTGACTGTGTCTGTGACTGTGTCTGTGACTGTCTCTGTGTCTGTGACTATGTCTGTGACTGTGTCTGTGACTGTCTCTGTGTCTGTGACTGTGACTGTGTCTGTCTCTGTGTCTGTGACTGTGACTGTCTCTGTGTCTGTGTCTGTGACTGTCTCTGTCTCTGTGTCTGTGACTGTGACTGTCTCTGTGTCTGTGTCTGTGACTGTCTCTGTCTCTGTGTCTGTCTCTGTGCAGGAAGTCTTCCAGTCCTGGATCTACAGCCTCAGTCCTGGGTCTACAGCCTCAGTCCAGGGTCTACAGCCTCAGTCCTGGGTCTACAGCCTCAGTCCTGGGTCTACAGCCTCAGTCCTGGGTCTACAGCCTCAATCCTGGGTCTACCCTCCTCCTACAGGCGCAGGGAGAACAGATCATGGAATAATATGAAAAGTTAGGTACCTCAGCTTTATGTCAGGTTAAAACACTGCTGCAACTGAGAGATTTTATATGTACTCTTTTTGGATGTTTAGTATAGATCGATACATGGGGGGAGAGACCAGAGAGAGACCAGAGAGAGACCAGAGAGAGACCAGAGAGAGACAGAGAGAGACCAGAGAGAGACAGAGAGAGACCAGAGAGAGACCAGAGAGAGACCAGAGAGAGACCAGAGAGAGACCAGAGAGAGATCAGAGAGAGACAGAGAGAGACAGAGAGAGAGAGAGAGAGACCAGATAGAAAGACCAGGGAGAGACCAGAGAGAGACCAGAGAGAGACCAGAGAGAGACCAGAGAGAGATCAGAGAGAGACAGAGAGAGACAGAGAGAGAGAGAGAGAGACCAGATAGAAAGACCAGGGAGAGACCAGAGATTGACCAGAAACCAGATAAAGACCAGAGATACATTAAAAAGAGTATAGATATCAGTCTTCTGAAAATGTGAGACAGGCTTCTTCTCTGACTATCTCCAAATCCAGGTTAAAACAAGTTGAAGGTTTTTCTCTCTTTAATTATTTGATTTGATTATTATCGTTATTATTATTATTATTATTACTTATGTTTCCATCTCGTTTGTCCATCTCTGAACCACGCGCTTTTCTTCTTCACCTTTTGCTCGTTCAACATTTTCAGCACTTCCTTCCATTCAAACCAACATCACATCCCACTGGTCTCCCATCCTCTCTGCCCTCACCTGCCGCGCACGCCGCGTACACGTGCACAAACAGCACTCCTAAATCCCACACGCGCAGCATCCTCAGACCAGCCTCATGTCTCTTCCTCTGCTCCCGCACGAACTTTGCACATGTCGCTGAATCCCGCAGGTCCCGCGTGCACTCAGACCCTCACGCACGCGTACGCTCGGTCCCTGCGCGTCCACGACAGACGAGAACGGGCTCACGGTGGCGCGCGCTTGGCGGTGGGTGAGCGCAGAGTGATGGAGAGCGGGGCACGGCGACTGATACTCCAGGAAACTCCAGTGACGCACGGCGCACGCTCTCTCTCTCTTTCTCTCTCTCTCTCTCTGTCTGTCTCTCTCGCACTCTCTGTAGTCTCTGTCTCTCTCTATAGTCTCTCTCTCTCTCTCTCTCTCTCTCTCTCTCTCTGTCTCTCTATAGTCTCTCTCTCTCTGTATAGTCTCTCTCTCTCTCTTTCTATAGTCTCTCTCGCTCTCTTTATAGTCTCTCTCTCTCTCTCTGTAGTCTCTCTCTCTCTCTCTCTCTCTCTCTATAGTCTCTCTCTCTCTATCGTCTCTCTCTCTCTCTCAGTGAAACATCTGAATGTTTAATTAATGGATCTATGTCTGTTTTTGTATGATTTATTTTTATAGCACAGTTCATACATAAGGCAGGTTAAAGTGATAGAAAGTCCCAGAAGGAGGCCAGTCCCTGTGCTCCCCAGAGTCCCAGCAGGAGGCCAGTCCCTGTGCTCCTCAGGGTCCCAGCAGGAGGCCAGTCCCTGTGCTCCTCAGGGTCCCAGCAGGAGGCCAGTCCCTGTGCTCCTCAGAGTCCCAGCAGGAGGCCAGTCCCTGTGCTCCTCAGAGTCTCAGCAGGAGGCCAGTCCCTGTGCTCCTCGGAGTCTCAGCAGGATGCCAGTCCCTGTGCTCCTCAGAGTCCCAGCAGGAGGCCAGTCCCTGTGCTCCTCAGAGTCCCAGCAGGAGGCCAGTCCCTGTGCTCCTCAGAGTCCCAGCAGGAGGCCAGTCCCTGTGCTCCTCAGAGTCCCAGCAGGAGGCCAGTCCCTGTGCTCCTCAGAGTCCCAGCAGGAGGCCAGTCCCTGTGCTCCTCAACAGTTTTGGATCTTAGCTTGAAAGTTAGATACCCCAGCTTTAATATATGTTTATATCAATATCATTTTAAAAGTAAAGTTAGAATCAGATTAAAATCAGCGGAGGTTGTGAATGTGACGCACCTGAGCGTGACCCACATCAGTGACTCTGAGCCTGGAGCGCCCCCTGCTGCTGCACTGAGGGAGGTGCAGTGTTCAGGCTTTGGTCTGACACTTCACAGACTGTAACCGTGAGCTCACAGGTACTGAGTGTCAGACAGACTGTAAACGTGAGCTCACAGGTACTGAGTGTCAGACAGACAGTAAACGTGAGCTCACAGGTACTGAGTGTCAGACAGACTGTAAATGTGAGCTCACAGGTACTGAGTGTCAGACACACTGTAAACGTGTGCTCACAGGTACTGAGTGTCAGACACACTGTAACCGTGAGCTCACAGGTACTGAGTGTCAGACACACTGTAACCGTGAGCTCACAGGTACTGAGTGTCAGACAGACTGTAAACGTGAGCTCACAGGTACTGAGTGTCAGACACACTGTAAACGTAAGCTCACAGGTACTGAGTGTCAGACAGACTGTAAACATGAGCTCACAGGTACTGAGTGTCAGACAGACTGTAAACGTAAGCTCACAGGTACTGAGTGTCAGACAGACTGTAAACATGAGCTCACAGGTACTGAGTGTCAGACAGACTGTAACCGTGAGCTCACAGGTACTGAGTGTCAGACAGACTGTAAACGTGAGCTCACAGGTACTGAGTGTCAGACAGACTGTAAACGTGAGCTCACAGGTACTGAGTGTCAGACACACTGTAACCGTGAGCTCACAGGTACTGAGTGTCAGACAGACTGTAAACGTGAGCTCACAGGTACTGAGTGTCAGACAGACTGTAAACGTGAGCTCACAGGTACTGAGTGTCAGACAGACTGTAAACGTGAGCTCACAGGTACTGAGTGTCAGACAGACTGTAAACGTAAGCTCACAGGTACTGAGTGTCAGACAGACTGTAAACGTGAGCTCACAGGTACTGAGTGTCAGACACACTGTAAACGTGAGCTCACAGGTACTGAGTGTCAGACACACTGTAACCGTGAGCTCACAGGTACTGAGTGTCAGACACACTGTAACCGTGAGCTCACAGGTACTGAGTGTCAGACAGACTGTAAACGTAAGCTCACAGGTACTGAGTGTCAGACAGACTGTAAACGTGAGCTCACAGGTACTGAGTGTCAGACAGACTGTAAACGTGAGCTCACAGGTACTGAGTGACAGACAGACTGTAAACGTGAGCTCACAGGTACTGAGTGTCAGACAGACTGTAAACGTAAGCTCACAGGTACTGAGTGTCAGACAGACTGTAAACGTGAGCTCACAGGTACTGAGTGTCAGACAGACTGTAAACGTAAGCTCACAGGTACTGAGTGTCAGACACACTGTAAACGTGAGCTCACAGGTACTGAGTGTCAGACACACTGTAACCGTGAGCTCACAGGTACTGAGTGTTAGACAGACTGTAAACGTGAGCTCACAGGTACTGAGTGTCAGACAGACTGTAAACGTAAGCTCACAGGTACTGAGTGTCAGACAGACTGTAAACGTGAGCTCACAGGTACTGAGTGTCAGACACACTGTAAACGTGAGCTCACAGGTACTGAGTGTCAGACACACTGTAACCGTGAGCTCACAGGTACTGAGTGTCAGACACACTGTAACCGTGAGCTCACAGGTACTGAGTGTCAGACAGACTGTAAACGTGAGCTCACAGGTACTGAGTGTCAGACAGACTGTAAACGTGAGCTCACAGGTACTGAGTGTCAGACAGACTGTAAACGTGAGCTCACAGGTACTGAGTGACAGACAGACTGTAAACGTGAGCTCACAGGTACTGAGTGTCAGACAGACTGTAAACGTAAGCTCACAGGTACTGAGTGTCAGACAGACTGTAAACGTGAGCTCACAGGTACTGAGTGTCAGACAGACTGTAAACGTAAGCTCACAGGTACTGAGTGTCAGACACACTGTAAACGTGAGCTCACAGGTACTGAGTGTCAGACACACTGTAACCGTGAGCTCACAGGTACTGAGTGTTAGACAGACTGTAAACGTGAGCTCACAGGTACTGAGTGTCAGACAGACTGTAAACGTGAGCTCACAGGTACTGAGTGTCAGACAGACTGTAAACGTGAGCTCACAGGTACTGAGTGTCTGACACACTGTAAACGTGAGCTCACAGGTACTGAGTGTCAGACACACTGTAACCGTGAGCTCACAGGTACTGAGTGTCAGACACACTGTAACCGTGAGCTCACAGGTACTGAGTGTCAGACAGACTGTAAACGTGAGCTCACAGGTACTGAGTGTCAGACAGACTGTAAACGTAAGCTCACAGGTACTGAGTGTCAGACAGACTGTAAACGTGAGCTCACAGGTACTGAGTGTCAGACACACTGTAAACGTGAGCTCACAGGTACTGAGTGTCAGACACACTGTAACCGTGAGCTCACAGGTACTGAGTGTCAGACACACTGTAAACGTGTGCTCACAGGTACTGAGTGTCAGACAGACTGTAACCGTGAGCTCACAGGTACTGAGTGTCAGACACACTGTAACCGTGAGCTCACAGGTACTGAGTGTCAGACAGACTGTAAACGTGAGCTCACAGGTACTGAGTGTCAGACAGACTGTAAACGTGAGCTCACAGGTACTGAGTGTCAGACAGACTGTAAACGTGAGCTCACAGGTACTGAGTGACAGACAGACTGTAAACGTGAGCTCACAGGTACTGAGTGTCAGACAGACTGTAAACGTAAGCTCACAGGTACTGAGTGTCAGACAGACTGTAAACGTGAGCTCACAGGTACTGAGTGTCAGACGACTGTAAACGTAAGCTCACAGGTACTGAGTGTCAGACACACTGTAAACGTGAGCTCACAGGTACTGAGTGTCAGACACACTGTAACCGTGAGCTCACAGGTACTGAGTGTTAGACAGACTATAAACGTGAGCTCACAGGTACTGAGTGTCAGACAGACTGTAAACGTGAGCTCACAGGTACTGAGTGTCAGACAGACTGTAAACGTGAGCTCACAGGTACTGAGTGTCAGACAGACTGTAAACGTAAGCTCACAGGTACTGAGTGTCAGACAGACTGTAAACGTGAGCTCACAGGTACTGAGTGTCAGACACACTGTAACAGTGAGCTCACAGGTACTGAGTGTCAGACACACTGTAACCGTGAGCTCACAGGTACTGAGTGTCAGACAGACTGTAAACGTGAGCTCACAGGTACTGAGTGTCAGACAGACTGTAAACGTGAGCTCACAAGTAGTGAGTGTCAGACAGACTGTAAACGTGAGCTCACAGGTACTGAGTGTCAGACAGACTGTAAACGTAAGCTCACAGGTACTGAGTGTCAGACATACTGTAAACATGAGCTCACAGGTACTGAGTGTCAGACAGACTGTAAACGTGAGCTCACAGGTTCTGAGTGTCAGACAGACTGTAACCGTGAGCTCACAGGTACTGAGTGTCAGACAGACTGTAAACGTGAGCTCACAGGTACTGAATGTCAGACACACTGTAAACGTGAGCTCACAAGTACTGAGTGTCAGACACACTGTAACCGTGAGCTCACAGGTACTGAGTGTCAGACAGACTGTAAACGTGAGCTCACAAGTACTGAGTGTCAGACAGACTGTAAACGTGAGCTCACAGGTACTGAGTGTCAGACAGACTGTAAACATGTGCTCACAGGTACCGAGTGTCAGACACACTGTAACCGTGAGCTCACAGGTACTGTGGCAGACAGACTGTAAACGTGAGCTCACAGGTACTGAGTGTCAGACACACTGTAAACGTGAGCTCACAAGTAGTGAGTGTCAGACAGACTGTAAACGTGAGCTCACAGGTACTGAGTGTCAGACACACTGTAACCGTGAGCTCACAGGTACTGAGTGTCAGACACACTGTAAACGTGAGCTCACAGGTACTGAGTGTCAGACAGACTGTAAACATGAGCTCACAGGTACTGAGTGTCAGACACACTGTAACCGTGAGCTCACAGGTACTGAGTGTCAGACAGACTGTAAACGTGAGCTCACAGGTACTGAGTGTCAGACAGACTGTAAACGTGAGCTCACAGGTACTGAGTGTGAGACAGACTGTAAACGTGAGCTCACAGGTACTGAATGACAGACAGACTGTAAACGTGAGCTCACAGGTACTGAGTGTCAGACAGACTGTAAACGTGAGCTCACAGGTACTGAGTGTCAGACACACTGTAAACGTGAGCTCACAGGTACTGAGTGTCAGACAGACTGTAAACGTAAGCTCACAGGTACTGAGTGTCAGACAGACTGTAAACGTGAGCTCACAGGTACTGAGTGTCAGACACACTGTAACAGTGAGCTCACAGGTACTGAGTGTCAGACACACTGTAACCGTGAGCTCACAGGTACTGAGTGTCAGACAGACTGTAAACGTAAGCTCACAGGTACTGAGTGTCAGACACACTGTAACCGTGAGCTCACAGGTACTGAGTGTCAGACAGACTGTAAACATGAGCTCACAGGTACTGAGTGTCAGACAGACTGTAAACGTGAGCTCACAGGTTCTGAGTGTCAGACAGACTGTAACCGGGAGCTCACAGGTACTGAGTGTCAGACAGACTGTAAACGTGAGCTCACAGGTACTGAGTGTCAGACACACTGTAAACGTGAGCTCACAGGTACTGAGTGTCAGACACACTGTAACCGTGAGCTCACAGGTACTGAGTGTCAGAGTAAGTAAGTAAGTAAGTAAGTAAAGTTTATTTATAAAGCGCTTTTCACAGATAAAAATCACAAAGTGCTGTACAGGACAGTGGGCAAATACAAAACAATATAAAATACACTTACACACATTACACATTTTATGTACTTAAAAGTGACATCAGTGAGAACCCAATCAACTAAAAGCTTTCTTAAATAAATAAGTCTTCAAGCCTTTTTTGAAAGAGTCCGCAGAGTCGACCAGACGTAGGGACAGGGGCAGGGCGTTCCACAGTCTGGGGGCAACAGACTGAAAAGACCGGTCCCCTCGAGTCTTATAATGGGTTTTGGGGACCACAAGCAGGTTCTGGCCAGAGGACCGGAGAGAACGGCCAGAGGAGTACAGGCTCAAAAGGTTCAGGATGTACTGGGGGGCCTGACCATTTAAGGCTCTGAAGGTCAGCACTAAGATCTTAAAATCAATCCTGAATTTGACTGGGAGCCAATGAAGAACAGACAGAACAGGAGTGATATGGGACCTACGAGGGGCACCTGTTAAAAGTCTAGCAGCAGAATTTTGAACAATTTGAAGTTGATTGAGTGCAGACTTATTCAAGCAGGTAAAAACAGAGTTGCAATAGTCAAGTCTTGTTGAAATAAAAGCGTGAATGATCATTTCCAGATCATTCTTTGACAACATATTGCGGATTTTTGCAATGTTCCTAAGGTGATAAAAGCAGTTACGGACGAGCTGTTTGGAGTGTGTCTCCATAGACATGGCCTGGTCAAACACAACCCCTAGGTTTCTGAGGCTGGATTTGACGGAGGAGCCAAGAGAGCCAAGGTGCTGTTTGATCAGCGGGATCTTATGGTCTGGAGCAAAGATGAGCGTTTCAGTTTTGTTGGAATTTAACTGTAAGTAGTTAGTGGCCAGCCAGTCTTTAATGGAGGACACACACTCCAAAAATGATGACAAGCGCTGGAACTCAGAGTCATTAAAAGAACAGTACAACTGGACGTCATCGGCATAGAAATGGTAGGATACATCCTCGAAGTGATTAATAATTTTACCAAGTGGCAAAATGTACAATAAAAACAAAATCGGACCCAAAACTGATCCCTGTGCCACTCCGCAGGACAGATTAGTCACATCTGACTGTACATTGTTTAAAGCAACGTTAAAAGTTCTGCCATGGACATATGAGGAGAACCACTGGAGGACAGACCCAGAAAGCCCTATCTCATTTTGAAGCCGGTCAATAAGTATATTATGATCCACAGTGTCAAAGGCAGAGGACAAATCCAGAAGTACAAGAACTGTGTAGCGTTGGGAATCGGCTGCCATCATTACATCACTAGAAACTTTGATAAGAGCTGTTTCAGTGGAGTGTAATTTACGAAAACCAGACTGAAGTGGATCAAACAAATTGTGCTGTTCCATAAAGGAGGTCAGCTGGCATGTCACTACTTTTTCCAGAATTTTGGAAATAAAAGGAAGTTTGGAGATGGGCCTGTAGTTTTTAGGTTCTGAAGGGTCCAGATTGGGCTTTTTAAGGATTGGGTTTACCACAGCATGCTTGAAGTAGCTGGGGACTGAGGCAGATGAAAGAGAGAGGTTAATTATTTTAACCACACAGGAGCCAACAGTACTGAACATTTTCAAAAATAGTGACGTTGGGACAATGTCAGCCGGGCTCGAGGAAGGCTTCATGTTATTCACTAAAGTGTTCACATCCTGTAAGCTGACAGGAGAGAAGGACGACCAAGATGACACCGGGGACAACTTAGTGGAACAAACACTGGTTAGGGGAAGATTCACGTTTGCCCTAATGTCTTGAACTTTGTTTACGAAGAATGACAAAAATTTATTACAGTCCTCATGTGAGTACACAGGCACAAGAGGAGCTGAAGGTGCAGAAAGATTTTCAATGGTGTCAAACAGGATTTTTGGATTTTTCTTATTGCCTGACACAAGGTTTGAAAAATAAGATGAGCGAGCCTGCTTTATCATTTCATTCAGTTCCAGCATCAGGTCTTTTAAATGAAGTCTATGTACTTCTAATTTGGTGGCTTTCCAAAGACGCTCTGTCTTCCGACATTTTCTCCTAAAACTACAAATGTCATCATTCATCCATGGATGGGCTTTTTTATGTGATCCTGAAATATCTTTAACAGGTGCTACCAAATCCAAAATAGACACACAGTGGCTGTTGAAACTTTGCACAAACGAATCAACATCATCACAAACAACAAAAGAGCGAGGGTCAAATCGGACAGAGAAATCACTAAATGTTGTCTCACTAATGATGCGTTTTTGTGTAACAACATTGGAGACAGTTGGCATCATGACGCGTGACAGAGTGAAGGAAATGCAACAGTGGTCACTAATATGAAATGCATCAACACTCATATTTTCAATGTTTAGGCCACATGAGAAGACCAAATCTAGCGTGTGACCTTTTATGTGCGTGGGGCCAGAAACGTGCTGTACAAAATTGAAAGAGTCCATGGTCGTTAACAGTTCAGCTGCAATCACACAAGAGGGATCGTCGATATGGAGATTAAAATCCCCAAGGACTAAAACGCGATCTAGTTTGATAATGGATGTTAAAAACTCAGAGAATTCATCAAGGAATGTGCGCGCAGTACCCGGAGGTCGGTAAACTAAGACACAGTAAAAGGGGAGAGTTTGTCCAACCTTGCACATCTGTAGCTCGAAGGAGTCGTATGAAGCTCCATCCATCAAACTGCAGCAGAAAGAGTCACGAAAAACCAGCGCCAGTCCGCCTCCACGGCGCGCGAGGCGAGGACTCCCAAACACGGAGCAGTCCGGGGGGCATAGTTCTCTCAGATGAAGGTGCTCGTTCTCCCGTTGCCAAGTCTCCGTTATGAACATAAAATCCAAGTTCTCTTTAGTGAAGTGGTCGTTCAGTGTAAACGCCTTGTTTGCAATAGAGCGCGCGTTGAGAAGAGCAATCCTGGTGGCGCGCATCCGTGACGCGGGCTGGCCTGGGACGGGCTGGATGGCATGATCGGTCTGGCAGGTAACCGGGCACAAGACGCGCTGGCGGGGGGCATGATGGTAAACAGCTCGGGTGGGAAAGAGCCGGTCGGAGGTGCTCCACACGAGCGATGACACACAAGCCGCGTCCCGAACTGGCGCGCAGACCGGAACCGGCCTCAGGCACCGCTCACTCCTGGGAGATTTGGGTCCGTTCAGCCCGGGTGAAGATCCAAGCGATGACCACCTTCTCCTCCGGACTTGGACCCCAGCCCTGGATCCACGCTTCCTTCTCCTTCCGCGGCGCCGGGTAAGCAACGGGTATTCCGGTGGTGACGCATGGCGCTCCAGTTTTGGAGGGAAAAACTCAGAGAATCTGTGCCGGGTAATGCAAAAGTCCTGCATATGAGCCTTAATGCGGAACAATGTGTGCCGATCATACTGTATGATGGCGGAAACATAGCTGGTAGTTGATAGGGTTGACACAAGGAACATCACAAGAAAGATTGCAAATGTACGAGAGAGCAGACAGGTAAGCGACGCGCAGCCAGACACAGGCGCCATCTTTACTGACACACTGTAAACGTGAGCTCACAAGTAGTGAGTGTCAGACAGACTGTAAACGTGAGCTCACAGGTACTGAGTGCCAGACACACTGTAACCGTGAGCTCACAGGTACTGAGTGTCAGACACACTGTAACCGTGAGCTCACAGGTACTGAGTGTCAGACACACTGTAAACGTAAGCTCACAGGTACTGAGTGTCAGACAGACTGTAAACGTGAGCTCACAGGTACTGAGTGTCAGACAGACTGTAACCGTGAGCTCACAGGTACTGAGTGTCAGACAGACTGTAAACGTGAGCTCACAGGTACTGAGTGTCAGACAAAATGTAAACGTGAGCTCACAGGTACTGAGTGTCAGACACACTGTAACCGTGAGCTCACAGGTACTGAGTGTCAGACAGACTGTAAACGTGAGCTCACAGGTACTGAGTGTCAGACAGACTGTAAACGTGAGCTCACAGGTACTGAGTGTCAGACAGACTGTAAACGTGAGCTCACAGGTACTGAGTGTCAGACAGACTGTAAACGTAAGCTCACAGGTACTGAGTGTCAGACAGACTGTAAACGTGAGCTCACAGGTACTGAGTGTCAGACACACTGTAAACGTGAGCTCACAGGTACTGAGTGTCAGACACACTGTAACCGTGAGCTCACAGGTACTGAGTGTCAGACACACTGTAACCGTGAGCTCACAGGTACTGAGTGTCAGACACACTGTAAACGTAAGCTCACAGGTACTGAGTGTCAGACAGACTGTAAACATGAGCTCACAGGTACTGAGTGCCAGACAGACTGTAACCGTGAGCTCACAGGTACTGAGTGTCAGACAGACTGTAAACGTGAGCTCACAGGTACTGAGTGTCAGACACAATGTAAACGTGAGCTCACAGGTACTGAGTGTCAGACACACTGTAACCGTGAGCTCACAGGTACTGAGTGTCAGACAGACTGTAAACGTGAGCTCACAGGTACTGAGTGTCAGACAGACTGTAAACGTGAGCTCACAGGTACTGAGTGTCAGACAGACTGTAAACGTAAGCTCACAGGTACTGAGTGGCAGACAGACTGTAAACGTGAGCTCACAGGTACTGAGTGTCAGACACACTGTAAACGTGAGCTCACAGGTACTGAGTGTCAGACACACTGTAACCGTGAGGTCACAGGTACTGAGTGTCAGACACACTGTAACCGTGAGCTCACAGGTACTGAGTGTCAGACAGACTGTAAACGTGAGCTCACAGGTACTGAGTGTCAGACAGACTGTAAACGTGAGCTCACAGGTACTGAGTGTGAGACAGACTGTAAACGTGAGCTCACAGGTACTGAGTGACAGACAGACTGTAAACGTGAGCTCACAGGTACTGAGTGTCAGACAGACTGTAAACGTAAGCTCACAGGTACTGAGTGTCAGACAGACTGTAAACGTGAGCTCACAGGTACTGAGTGTCAGACAGACTGTAAACGTAAGCTCACAGGTACTGAGTGTCAGACAGACTGTAAACGTGAGCTCACAGGTAAGTAAGTAAGTAAGTAAGTAAGTAAGTTTTTATTTATATACCGTCTTTTCACTGCAGATCTGAGTCTCAAAGCGATTTACAATTGTTAATTTTTTGGGCATTTTTCTCTCACTCCACACAGAGATGGGAGCCGGGTCGCCAGTACAGGAGGCGCATGCCAGAACTATTGGACATGTTTTTAGTGGTAGGGGAAACCGGAGTACCCGGAGGAAACCTACGCAGACACGGGGAGAACATGCAAACTCCACTCAGAAAGGCCCTGGTCCGACCGGGATTCGAACCCAGGACCTTCTTGCTGAGAGGCGAGAGTGCTATCCACTCAGCCACCGTGCCGCCCAGGTACTGAGTGTCAGACAGACTGTAAACGTAAGCTCACAGGTACTGAGTGTCAGACACACTGTAAACGTGAGCTCACAGGTACTGAGTGTCAGACACACTGTAACCGTGAGCTCACAGGTACTGAGTGTCAGACAGACTGTAAACGTGAGCTCACAGGTACTGAGTGTCAGACAGACTGTAAACGTAAGCTCACAGGTACTGAGTGTCAGACAGACTGTAAACGTGAGCTCACAGGTACTGAGTGTCAGACAGACTGTAAACGTCCGATCACAGGTACAGGTGTATAAAGACCTGCTTTAGATCCAGGTCACAGACGGTGGTTTAAGCCACAACTGAAGGATTTCCTTTTTATGAACTGTTGTTTTTATTATTTTAATGTCTCCTATTCTGATTATTCGGATGATTCCAATGATTCCAATGATTCCAATGATTCCAATGATTCCAATGATTCCAATGATTCTGATGATTCCAATGATTCTGATGATTCTGATGATTCTGATTATTCCGTCTCCAACAATGGACTTTGTAAATCCAGCAGTGAGCCGTGAGGAAGACTCCATCTTAGCAACCATCTTAGCAACCATCTTACCATCTTAGCAACCATCTTACCATCTTAGCAACCATCTTAGCAACCATCTTACCATCTTAGCAACCATCTTAGCAACCATCTTACCATCTTAGCAACCATCTTAGCAACCATCTTACCATCTTAGCAACCATCTTAGCAACCATCTTACCATCTTAGCAACCATCTAACCATTTTAGCAACCATCTTAGCAACCATCTTACCATTTTAGCAACCATCTTAGCATCTTAGCAACCATCTTACCATCTTAGCAACCATCTTACCATCTTAGCAACCATTTTAGCAACTTAGCAACCATCTCAGCAACCATTTTAGCAACTTAGCAACCATCTCAGCAACCATCTTACCATCTTAGCAACCATCTTAGCAACCTTCTTACCATCTTAGCAACAGGTTAGTTTCCTCCACTCCTGCGACAGTGTGTCGTCCTGGACGCCCATATAAGGACAGTGGCTCCAGCTCATCTTCACTCTGGGTTTATATTATTAATTATTGAAGAAATATTTCCATGGAAACCAGCAGCACCAGTCAGATCTGTGGAGAGGCGAGCTGAGCCTCAGAAGAAACAGAAACACTGTCTCTATTTGTCACAAACACAATAATAAATACAACAGATGCACATCAGCCAAGTTTATTTGTTTAGCACAGTTCCTACATGAAGCACAGTGCTTTATAAATCAAATACACATTTTGATTTCTTAAGCCTCAGGGCCCTGCTCCTCCTCCTCCTGCTCCTCCTCCTCAGTCCCCACCCCTCCTCTGCTCCTCCTCCTCAGTCCCCGCCCCTCCCCTGCTCCTCCTCCCCTGCAGAGCCCTGTCCTACTCCTCCCCTGCTCCTCCTCCTCAGTCCCCACCCCTCCCCTGCTCCTCCTGCCCTGCAGAGCCCTGTCCTGCTCCTCCCCTGCTCCTCCTCCTCTGCAGAGCCTTGTGCACCTCCTTCAGCAGGGTCTCCTTGTTGTTCCTGATGTTCTCCTGTGCCGTCTGCAGCAGCTTCAGGATCATGTCGGAGTTGAAGCTTTTCTGAAACGTGGAAAACTCCTCCATCTTCTGGGACCACTCCTCTGGGTCTGAGGAGAGGAGGAGACCAGGAGTGAGGAGACCAGGAGGAGACAGGAGTGAGGAGACCAGGAGTGACTAGGAGTGAGGAGACCAGGAGTGACCAGGAGGAGACCAGGAGGAGACAGGAGTGAGGAGACTAGGAGTAGACTAGGAGTAGACCAGGAGGAGACCAGGAATGACCAGGAGAGAGGAGACCAGGAGGAGACCAGGAATGACCAGGAGAGAGGAGACCAGGAA
The DNA here is from genome assembly GCA_964034765.1 of Knipowitschia caucasica. Taxonomy (NCBI): domain Eukaryota; kingdom Metazoa; phylum Chordata; class Actinopteri; order Gobiiformes; family Gobiidae; genus Knipowitschia; species Knipowitschia caucasica. The sequence goes on from OZ035840.1 coordinate 33,018,575, forward strand.
TGACCAGGAGAGAGGAGACCAGGAGTGACTAGGAGAGAGGAGACCAGGAGGAGACCAGGAGGAGACCAGAAATGACAAGGAGAGAGGAGACCAGGAGGAGATCAGGAGGAGACCAGGAGTGACCAGGAGAAAGGGGACCAGGAGGAGACCAGGACTGATTGTATAAAATCTTTGCTGTCGTACCTCTGCAGTCGTACCTTTGCTGTCGTACCTCTGCAGTCATACCTTTGCAGTCGTACCTTTGCTGTCGTACCTTTGCTGTCGTACCTTTGCTGTCGTACCTTTGCTGTCGTACCTTTGCAGTTGCGTTGGTTGAACAGAGGCATGAAGACCACGGTGGGGGCGGTCCCGTTTCCCTCGAACACGTAGCAGTCTCGGGGCCACAGCTTCTCCTTCTGCATTAGCTGCTCGTCCAGAGGCGGGAACGGCCTCTGTACCGAGGCTGCATAGTCCCGAGCCAGGGTCAGGGTCTGAGAGCACAGGTACAAGGTTAGAGAGCACAGGTACAAGGTCTGAGAGCACAGGGTCAGGGTCTGAGATCACCGGGGAAGATTTCTGTACAGAGGCTGCATAATCCCGAGCCAGGGTCAGGGTCTGAGAGCACAGGTACAAGGTCTGAGAGCACAGGGTCAGGGTCTGAGAGCACAGGTACAAGGTCTGAGAGCACAGGGTCAGGGTCTGAGAGCACAGGTACAAGGTTAGAGAGCACAGGTACAAGGTCTGAGAGCACAGGGTCAGGGTCTGAGATCACCGGGAAAGACTTCTGTACAGAGGCTGCATAGTCCCAAGCCAGGGTCAGGGTCTGAGAGCATAGGGACAAGGTCTGAGAGCACAGGGTCAGGGTCTGAGAGCACAGGTACAAGGTCTGAGAGCACAGGGTCAGGGTCTGATAGCACAGGTATAAGGTCTGAGAGTACAGGGAAAGGGTCTGAGAGCACAGGGACAGGGTCTGAGAGCACAGGTACAAGGTCTGAGAGCACAGGGACAGGGTCTGAGAGCACAGGTACAAGGTCTGAGAGTACAGGGAAAGGGTCTGAGAGCACAGGGACAGGGTCTACCTCAAACATGTCCCCTGCGCTGTACTCTGGGGCGATGATGAGGTCAATGTCTCGTCGCGGTCCCAAGAACGAGGGGTACCCCACATTGACCAGGAGACCCCCATCCACGAGGTGCAGGTGCTGCTGAGAGGACAGACAGGCGGGGATGGATACTTCTGCAACACACAGAGAGAGAGACAGGTGGGGATGGATACTTCTGCAACACAGAGAGAGAGAGACAGGTGGGGATGGATACTTCTGCAACACACATAGAGAGAGATAGACAGGGATGGATACTTCTGCAACACACATAGAGAGAGACAGACAGGGATGGATACTTCTGCAAAACACAGAGAGAGAGACAGGCGGGGCTGGATACTTCTGCAACACAGAGAGACAGGTGGGGATGGATACTTCTTCAATACAAAGAGAGAGAGACAGGCGGGGATGGATACTTCTGCAACACACAGAGAGAGAGAGAGAGAGAGAGAGAGAGAGAGACAGGCGGGGATGGATAATTTTGCAACACAGAGAGAGAGAGAGAGAGAGACAGGCGGGGATGGATACTTCTGCAACACACATAGAGAGAGATAGACAGGGATGGATACTTCTGCAACACACATAGAGAGAGACAGACAGGGATGGATACTTCTGCAACACACAGAGAGAGAGAGAGAGAGACAGGTGGGGATGGATACTTCTGCAACACAGTGAGAGAGAGACAGGTGGGGATGGATACTTCTCCAATACAAAGAGAGAGAGACAGGCGGGGATGGATACTTCTGCAACACACACAGAGAGAGACAGGCGGGGATGGATAATTCTGCAACACAGAGAGAGAGAGAGAGAGACAGGCGGGGATGGATACTTCTGCAACACACATAGAGACAGGCGGGGATGGATACTTCTGCAACACACATAGAGAGAGACAGACGGGGATGGATACTTCTGCAACACACAGAGAGAGAGAGACAGGCGGGGATGGATACTTCTGCAACACACAGAGAGAGAGACAGGTGGAGATGGATACTTCTGCAATACAAAGAGAGAGAGACAGGCGGGGATGGATACTTCTGCAACACACAGAGAGAGAGAGAGAGAGACAGACGGGGATGGATGATTCTGCAACACAGAGAGAGAGAGAGAGAGAGAGACAGGCGGGGATGGATACTTCTGCAACAAAGAGAGAGAGAGAGAGAGAGAGAGAGAGACAGGCGGGGATGGATACTTCTGCAACACACAGAGAGATAGAGAGAGAGACAGGCGGGGATGGATAATTCTGCAACACAAAGAGAGAGAGAAAAGAGAGAGAGACAGGCGGGGATGGATACTTCTGCAATACACAGAGAGAGACAGGCGGGGATGGATACTTCTGCAACACACATAGAGAGAGATAGACAGGGATGGATACTTCTGCAACACACATAGAGAGAGACAGACAGGGATGGATACTTCTGCAACACACAGAGAGAGAGAGACAGGCGGGGATGGATACTTCTGCAACACACAGAGAGACAGGTGGGGATGGATACTTCTTCAATACAAAGAGAGAGAGACAGGCAGGGATGGATACTTCTGCAACACACAGAGAGAGAGAGAGAGAGAGACAGGTGGGGATGGATAATTCTGCAACACAGAGAGAGAGAGAGAGAGACAGGCGGGGATGGATACTTCTGCAACACACATAGAGAGAGACAGGCGGGGATGGATACTTCTGCAACACACATAGAGAGAGATAGACAGGGATGGATACTTCTGCAACACACATAGAGAGAGACAGACAGGGATGGATACTTCTGCAACACACAGAGAGAGAGAGAGACAGGTGGGGATGGATACTTCTGCAACACACAAGGAGAGAGACAGGCGGGGATGGATACTTCTGCAACACACATAGAGAGAGACAGGCGGGGATGGATACTTCTGCAACACACATAGAGAGAGATAGACAGGGATGGATACTTCTGCAACACACATAAAGAGAGACAGACAGGGATGGATACTTCTGCAACACACAGAGAGAGAGAGAGACAGGTGGGGATGGATACTTCTGCAACACACAGAGAGAGAGACAGGTGGGGATGGATATTTCTGCAACACAGAGAGAGAGAGAGACAGGCGGGGATGGATAATTCTGCAACACAGAGAGAGAGCGAGACAGGCGGGGATGGATACTTCTGCAACACACATAGAGACAGGCGGGGATGGATACTTCTGCAACACACATAGAGAGAGATAGACAGGGATGGATACTTCTGCAACACACAGAGAGAGAGAGACAGGCGGGGATGGATACTTCTGCAACACACAGAGAGACAGGTGGGGATGGATACTTCTTCAATACAAAGAGAGAGAGAGACAGGCGGGGATGGATAATTCTGCAACACAGAGAGAGAGCGAGACAGGCGGGGATGGATACTTCTGCAACACACATAGAGACAGGCGGGGATGGATACTTCTGCAACACACATAGAGAGAGATAGACAGGGATGGATACTTCTGCAACACACAGAGAGAGAGAGACAGGCGGGGATGGATACTTCTGCAACACACATAGAGAGAGATAGACAGGGATGGATACTTCTGCAACACACATAGAGAGAGACAGACAGGGATGGATACTTCTGCAACACACAGAGAGAGAGAGACAGGCGGGGATGGATAATTCTGCAACACAGAGAGAGAGAGAGAGAGAGAGACAGGCGGGGATGGATACTTCTGCAACACACAGAGAGAGAGAGACAGGCGGGTATGGATAATTCTGCAACACAGAGAGAGAGAGAGACAGGCGGGGATGGATACTTCTGCAACACACATAGAGAGAGATAGACAGGGATGGACACTTCTGCAACACAGAGAGAGAGAGAGACAGGCGGGGATGGATACTTCTGCAACACACATAGAGAGAGATAGACAGGGATGGATACTTCTGCAACACACAGAGAGAGAGAGAGACAGGCGGGGATGGATACTTCTGCAACACACATAGAGAGAGAGACAGGTGGGGATGGATACTTCTGCAATACAAAGAGAGAGAGACAGGCGGGGATGGATACTTCTGCAACATACAGAGAGAGAGAGAGACAGGCGGGGATGGATAATTCTGCAACACAGAGAGAGAGAGAGAGAAAGAGACAGGCGGGGATGGATACTTCTGCAACACACATAGAGAGAGACAGGCGGGGATGGATACTTCTGCAACACACATAGAGAGAGAAAGACGGGGATGGATACTTCTGCAACACACAGAGAGAGAGAGACAGGCTGGGATGGATACTTCTGCAACACACAGAGAGAGAGACAGGTGGGGATGGATACTTCTGCAATACAAAGAGAGAGAGACAGGCGGGGATGGACACTTCTGCAACACAGAGAGAGAGAGAGAGAGACAGGCGGTGATGGATACTTCTGCAATACAAAGAGAGAGAGACAGGCGGGGATGGATACTTCTGCAACACACAGAGAGAGAGAGACAGGCGGGGATGGATAATTCTGCAACGCAGAGAGAGAGAGACAGGCGGGGATGATACTTCTGCAACACACATAGAGAGAGACAGGTGGGGATGGATACTTCTGCAACACACATAGAGAGAGACTGACGGGGATGGATACTTCTGCAACACACATAGAGAGAGACAGACGGGGATGGATACTTCTGCAACACACAGAGAGAGAGACAGACGGGGATGGATACTTCTGCAACACACAGAGAGAGAGACAGGAGGGGATGGATACTTCTGCAACACACACACACACGCAAACATACAAATACACACACACACACACACACAGCCTGCAGTTATAGAGTGCAGTGTTTGAAAGCAGAGTGTTTGTGCAGAGGGGGTGGGGGGACATACCGTTGTACTGATACAGGAAGTTGTTGAGTGTCCCCCACTCCCAGCGCAGGACGAGGGGGAGGACCTTATTCACCAACAGAGACACTGGAAGCAACACACATTTATTATATATACTCTACTCTTCTGTACCCTACTCTACTCTACTCTACTCTACCCTACTCTACTCTACCCTACTCTACTCTACCCTACTCTACTCTACTCTACTCTACTCTACTCTACTCTACTCTACTCTACTCTACTCTACTCTACCCTACTCTACTCTACTCTACTCTACTCTACTCTACCCTACTCTACTCTACTCTACTCTACTCTACTCTACTCTACTCTACTCTACTCAACCCTACTCTACTCAACTCTACTCTACACTACTCTACTCTACACTACTCTACTCTACTCTACTCTACTCTACTTTACTCTACTCTACTCTACTCTACCCTACCCTACCCTACCCTACCCTACTCTAGATTAAGTAATATTTATTCATAGTGATCTTTATATACCAACACACATTTATTATATATACTCTACTCTACTCTACTCTACTCTACTCTACCCTACTCTAGATTAAGCAATATTTATTCATAGTCATCTTTATATATACATTATGTATATATAAATGTATATATATATATATGTATGTATCTCACGGTGAGTGTTGGCGCCCCCCTGTGGCAGACCCTGGGACCACTCCTGGATGACTGTTCCCAGCTCAGAGCTCCATCTGAGGAAGTGCTGCTGTCGCTGCTGTGGGGACAGGGTGCGGAGGAGGGAGGACTGGTCCTGGTTCACTCTCTCTGCAACAACAGGGCTCAGGGTCACGACCACACGCTGCTCCAGGTGCATCATGGGAGATGGTTTTGGTCCTTAAAACTCTGTCCAAATGTCAGCGTCTCTGTGTCTCATAAAGACATTACAGCTTCAGAGTCTGAGACATCGCCCACAGCAGCAGTCGTCTCAGACTTTACTAAGTTGTGGATTCACCAACAACAGATTAGAGAATCAGACAGTCCAAACACAGGAAATATAATGATAACAAACACATACATAGGTACACAGTCCACATGGAGCGGTACCACTAAGCACTGAGCTCACAGTGTGTTTCTGCTTCAGGGAAAAGCATGGAGCAGCGGTACCTTGGAGCGCAGCCTCCAGCTGGTCCAGGTGGCTCCTCGCGGTCTCGCTGGTGAGGTGAGAGCGGCTCACAGTGATGAAGGTCCTGATGGTGTTGTAGCTTGGAAGATAGTCCTGAGCCGCGGCGTCCAGGAGCTCAGGGACTGCACACAGGTACAGACACACTTTAGTATCAATTAACAGTTCAGGTGGATTATTACTTTTGAGAGGCTCTGTATTTATATTCATAGACACACACAAACATGTGCACACATACACACGCACACACACACACGCACATTAAAATAAAAAACAAGAGAAAATAAAAAAATAAATGAATAGAATATTTATATTAAAGAAGAGAACAATTAACATATACCTGTGCTGAGTGTACCTCTGGCCCCTGTGCTGAGTGTGTCTCTGGTCCCTGTGCTGAGTGTGTCTCTGGTCCCTGTGCTGAGTGTGTCTCTGGTCCCTGTGCTGAGTGTGTCTCTGTTCCCTGTGCTGAGTGTATCTCTGTTCCCTGTGCTGAGTGTGTCTCTGGTCCCTGTGCTGAGTGTATTTCTGGTCCCTGTGCTGAGTGTATCTCTGGTCCCTGTGCTGAGTGTATCTCTGGTTCCTGTGCTGAGTGTACCTCTGGTTCCTGTGCTGAGTGTACCTCTGGTCCCTGTGCTGAGTGTACCTCTGGTCCCTGTGCTGAGTGTGTCTTTGGTCCCTGTGCTGAGTGTGTCTCTGGTCCCTGTGCTGAGTGTGTCTCTGGTCCCTGTGCGGAGGGTATCTCTGGTCCCTGTGCTGAGTGTGTCTTTGGTCCCTGTGCTGAGTGTATCTCTGGTCCCTGTGCTGAGTGTATCTCTGGTTCCTGTGCTGAGTGTACCTCTGGTCCCTGTGCTGAGTGTACCTCTGGTCCCTGTGCTGAGTGTGTCTTTGGTCCCTGTGCTGAGTGTGTCTCTGGTCCCTGTGCTGAGTGTGTCTCTGGTCCCTGTGCGGAGGGTATCTCTGGTCCCTGTGCTCAGTGTGTCTCTGGTCCCTGTGCTCAGTGTCTCTCTGGTCCCTGTGCTGAGTGTATCTCTGGTCCCTGTGCTCAGTGTGTCTCATGTACCAGTGTGACAGTACGTACCATTGAGCCAGGGTGGGACGTTCTCCTCCATCTTCTGGTTAGCGATAGCAGAGCCCAGAATACCTGCACAGACACAGCACCATCTGTGTTTGGAGTGAAGACCCGCAGCATCACAACAAAGTGCAGACACAGCAGTTCAGGCCCAGGTCCCGGAAGAAGGACTGAGTTTATCCTGAGACTACAGACGGGTTTATAAACCTTTAAATAAACTACACCAGGTATATTTTAAAAATAAGTCTTTGTGTCGACATATCTGCGGTACTTCAGCATAAGTCGCAGGTTTTCATTTGTGATTAAACACAAACAGCTGATGAAGCAAAACAAACTGGTCTTTGACATAAACAAGTGTCCGACAGCGACTAAACTGGACAGAGTCCTGAGGGACGCTGTAGCGTTTGCTTTTGTCTTTTGATGTGTGACAGAATATCTTTAGGAGAAAATAAAAGGTAGAACACTAAAGATTACTTACTGAAGTATGAAAGGTAAAGAAAATACTCTTGGCCTGCGCTGTCCCTGTGCTACCACCAGAGGGCGGCGTAGCAGCAGAAACACAGTTGCACTGGACTCATGTCACTGGAGAATTTACCAAAACTTATTTATGGGTAATAGTTTGTCTGAGTGTGATGTCATCGTGGTACAATGATGTCATAGCGGTACAGTGATATCATTGCGGTACAGTGATGTCATAGCGGTACAGTGACGTCATAGCGGTACAGTGACGTCATAGCGGTACATTGATGTCATAGCGGTACAGTGATGTCATTGTGGTACAGTGATGTCATAGCGGTACAGTGATGTCATACTGGCATGAAGTTGATATTAGCGTGGATGGATCTAAAAACAACTCCAGGTGTGTGACCAATGAGGAACAATATTGTGACCTGGAAAATTTGTATTTACACATATCTCCTTTAATGTGCCGTACCCTGCACTTGGATCATGTCCAGCTCCGGCAGCTCCTCTCTCATGGTTCCGTTCTGGAACTTACTTCCCAGAGCCCAGGTCTCCACGAACACTCCCAGCTCCGGGAAGCCCACCTCATGAGGGCTCAGCTCGAACCAGCTCCCTGTGGACAGAGCACAGGGACAGAGCACAGGGTCAGAGAGCACAGGGTCAGAGTGCACAGGGTCAGAGTGCACAGGGACAGAGCACATGGACATAGCACAGGGTCAGAGTGCACAGGGACAGAGCACATGGACATAGCACAGGGTCAGAGTGCACAGGGACAGAGCACAGAGACAGAGCATAGGGACAGAGCACAGGGACAGAGCACAAGGTCAGAGACCACAGGGACAGAGCACAGGGTCAGAGTGCACAGGGACTAAGCACAGGGTCAGAGAGCACAGGGTCAGAGTGCACAGGGTCAGAGTGCACAGGGACAGAGAGCACAGGGACAGAGCACAGGGTCAGAGAGCACAGGGACAGAGCACAGGGACAGAGAGCACAGGGACAGAGCACAGGGACAGAGCATAGTGACAGAGCACAGGGACAGAGAGCACAAGGACAGAGCACAGGGACAGACCACAGGGTCAGACAGACTCTGTGTGACATAACCAGGCCTTAGGTCCCTAACACTGTGTGATATCACTGCTGTACCTTGGATGGGCCCCTGGTTGAAGCACCTCTTCTCGATGGCTCCGTAAACAGGATACGGGTTAGAGGCGTTTCTCTGAGCCTCACCTGACAGTTTCCTGGTGTCCCACTGTAACACACACACATACATGTGTAAAGTGCACCTGTGCTTGAATAAAGTGCACGTGTAAAGTGCTTGAATAAAGTGCACGTGTAAAGGGCTTGAATAAAGTGCTTGAATAAAGTGCACGTGTAAAGGGCTTGAATAAAGTGCATGTGTAAAGTGCTTGAATAAAGTGCATGTGTAAAGTGCTTGAATAAAGTGCATGTGTAATGGGCTTGAATAAAGTGCACGTATAATGGGCTTGAATAAAGTGCACGTGTATAGTGCTTGAACAAAGTGCATGTGTAAAGTGCTGTACCTGCTTCATGATACCAGCAGAGGTCAGAGCTCCCCACACGTCCGTGAGGGAGAAGTCCTCTCTCTGAGCCATGTCCTGGACCCAGGACAGAGTCTGGTCCAGTCCCACGTTCTGAGCCGAGACCAGGGACGCCATGTGGGCCCCCAGGGACTGGCTCCAGTCCGGGTCGCTGTACAGGGACGCCATGGACCTGAGCACAGGGACAGAGTGAGCCATGGTCCTGGAGCACAGGGACAGAATGAGCCATGGTCCTGGAGCCCAAGGACAGAGTCAGCCATGGTCCTGGAGCACAGGGACAGAGTGAGCCATGGTCCTGGAGCCCAAGGACAGAGTCAGCCATGGACCTGAGCACAGGGACAGAGTCAGCCATGGTCCTGGAGCACAGGGACAGAGTCAGCCATGGTCCTGGAGCACAGGGACAGAGTCAGCCCTTTGTTGTTGGATACAAAATGGTCTCGCAGGAGGCCGGACACACTTTTGGGTTCATGAGTTTTGGATTTAGACTCATATGTGAAAGTAATTTTGGTTTTCACTCGAGGCAAAGTTTTTACAGAAATTATGTTGTAGTTCATTTGTTTTAATGCTCCAAGCTCTGGGTAGTTCTGTGATGGGAGACCTCTGAGAACAAATGCCACAGTGAGGCGTGTGTGTGTGTTTGTGTCTGTGGGTGTGTGTGTTTGTGTGTGTGTGTCTGTGGGTGTGGGTGTGTGTGTGTCTGTGTGTCTGTGTCTGTGTGTACCATGTAGATCCAGACACTCCTCCCAGGTACAGTAGTGTGTCCAACAGTGAGTCCTTCTGCAGCTGATGCAGAGATCCGACCAGAGCCACTGCTGCTCTCTGTCCTCCCCCAGAGGCCAGCAGAGCCACGTGAGGGACCTCCTGCTGTGGGGACATCAGGGGACATCAGGGAGACAGCAGGAGACATCAGGGGACATCGGGGAGACAGTAGGAGACATCAGGGACATCAGAGGACATTAGAGGACAGCAGGCGGCACCAGGGACAGCAGGGGATACTTTGAGATATAGCAGGCTTAATCAGTCTGCACTTTCCCTGTGCTACCACCAGAGGGCGACATTTGATTTGTTCACTTGTAGCTGCAAACACAGACCTGTAAAGAACGTGTTTTCACCTGGTTTTCCCTGGTGAAAAAAGGTGTGCCAAACAAACAAATTCAGACATCACAGGGACTGGCCTCCTGCTGGGACTCTGAGGAGCACAGGGACTGGCCTCCTGCTGGACCCAGAGATTTATGCTAAAGACTGTAACAGTCTTCCTGAATAGTGAGACAGACTTCTTCTTCTCTGACAATGTCTAAATTTTATCTTTATCTTTTTAATGAACTGTGATTATTTATGATGTTAAAGTCTGATTGTTTTGTATGAACTCATGTAATATATAAATGAACTTGCCATGACTTCAAACTTAAAACTTTGACCATGTTAGTGTGTAGATGATGTGTGGTACCTGTGAGGAGGAATGTTTTGTACCTGTGAGCAGGGATGTGTAGTACCTGTGAACATGAATGTTTTGTACTTGTGAGCAGGGATGTGTGGTACCTGTGAGCAGGAATGTTTTGTACCTGTGAGCAGGAATGTTTTGTACCTGTGAGCAGGGATGTGTGGTACCTGTTAGCAGGAATGTGGGGTACCTGTGAGTAGTAATGTGTGGTACCTATGAGTAGTAATGTGTGGTACCTATGAGTAGTAATGTGTGGTACCTATGAGTAGTAATGTGTGGTACCTGTGAGTAGTAATGTGTGGTACCTATGAGTAGTAATGTGTGGTACCTGTGAGCAGGGGAATCCCAGTGCAGTCAGAGCCTGAGCCGCCTTCAGCTTCCTCTCCTGAATGTACCGCTGCTCTCCTGAACTCACACTGTCAATGCGATGAACCACTGTCTGTGAACACACAACACACACAACACACATAACACCATCTGAACCAGAGAACAGAGATTGTAGTAAGAGTACTGCTACACTGTCAGACTGTAGTAGGAGTACTTGTGTACTTTAACACTGTCAGACTGTAGTAAGAGTACTTTAACACTGTCAGACTGTAGTAAGAGTACTGTAGCTCACCTGGGACCTGTGCTCCATGCTTGCTGCTCTTTCACTGAAGCTCAGTGTTAAAAACAACAGCAAAACCTGCATTTCAAGTCTGTGAGTCACTGTCAGACTGTAGAGTCCTGCTACACTGTCAGACTGTAGAAAGAGTCCTGCTACACTGTCAGACTGTATAACGAGTCCTGGTACACTGTCAGACTGTAGAGAGAGTCCTGCTACACTGTCAGACTGTATAACGAGTCCTGCTACACTGTCAGACTGTAGAGAGAGTCCTGCTACACTGTCAGACTGTATAACGAGTCCTGCTACACTGTCAGACTGTATAACGAGTCCTGCTACACTGTCAGACTGTATAACGAGTCCTGGTACACTGTCAGACTGTAGAGAGAGTCCTGCTACACTGTCAGACTGTATAACGAGTCCTGCTACACTGTCAGACTGTAGAGAGAGTCCTGCTACACTGTCAGACTGTATAACGAGTCCTGCTACACTGTCAGACTGTAGAGAGAGTCCTGCTGCACTGTCAGACTGTATAAAGAGTGGGACTTCATCTGCTCTGTGGTATTTGGCTGAGGCCCTGGGACACGCAGCGACAGGCAGCTCCCAATGTGAAGGAAACACCAAATTCACTTTTTTAACTCATAAACTGCTGATTCTCTGATTTCAATGGTTTTGTTTAGTCTCTGAGATGATGCTGTTGTGATTTAGGGAAATACAAGAATATTCTCGTAGTGCTCTCTACATTTCCTGGTCATTTGACGTGCATCCATCCTTCTTCTTCCCCTTAATCCATTTCTGGGCCAGGGGTGGCAGTCTGCCCCAGCCCCTCACTGATCCTCCTGCAGGTGCTGAGTCCACAGGAGCTGAGATCTTTCAGCAGAGGCTTCAGGCAAAGTGGAGTTAAGTGTCTTGCCCAAGGACACAACAACAGCAAACATCAGTGGGAGTCGTGAAATAGGTCTCATAATGGGCTCGAACCCACGACCTTCAAGTTCAACCAACGTAGCCACTGTCGCTCCATTTTGATTGACATTTTAGTGCAAATTATATAAAATCTCACTTTTGAGCCTAAAACCGTCTGTGTGGCGCCCTCTATACCTTTTTGGTGGTACTACATTTGAATTTGGTCCTGGCCTCTCCCTGGTGTGATGTGTGACGTCAGTTGGTGTGTGTGACGTCAGTTGGTGTGTGTGATGTCAGTTGGTATGTGTGTGTCAGTTGGTGTGTGTGACGTCAGTTGGTGTGTGTGACGTCAGTTGGTATGTGTGACGTCAGTTAGTATGTGTGACGTCAGTTAGTATGTGTGACGTCAGTTGGTGTGTGTGACGTGAGTTGGTGTGTGTGACGTCAGTTGGTATGTGTGACGTCAGTTGGTGTGTGTGACGTCAGTTGGTATGTGTGACGTCAGTTGGTGTGTGTGACGTCAGTAGGTGTGTGTGATGTCAGTAGGTGTGTGTGACGTCAGTAGGTGTGTGTGACGTCAGTTGGTGTGTGTGACGTCAGTTGGTATGTGTGTGTCAGTTGGTGTGTGTGACATCAGTTGGTGTGTGTGTGTCAGTTGGTGTGTGTGATGTCAGTCAGTTGGTATGTGTGACGTCAGTTGGTGTGTGTGACGTCAGTTGGTATGTGTGACGTCAGTTGGTGTGTGTGACGTCAGTTGGGTGTGTGTGTCAGTTGGTATGTGTGTGTCAGTTGTGTGTGATGTCAGTTGGTATGTGTGACATCAGTTGGTGTGTGTGACGTCAGTTGGTATGTGTGACGTCAGTTGGTATGTGTGACGTCAGTTGGTGTGTGTGACGTCAGTTGGTATGTGTGTGTCAGTTGATGTGTGTGATGTCAGTTGGTGTGTGTGACGTCAGTTGGTATGTGTGATGTCAGTTGGTATGTGTGACATCAGTTGGTGTGTGTGACGTCAGTTGGTATGTGTGACGTCAGTTGGTATGTGTGACGTCAGTTGGTGTGTGTGACGTCAGTTGGTGTGTGTGACGTCAGTTGGTATGTGTGTGTCAGTTGGTGTGTGTGATGTCAGTTGGTATGTGTGACGTCAGTTGGTATGTGTGACGTCAGTTGGTGTGTGTGACGTCAGTTGGTGTGTGTGACGTCAGTTGGTGTGTGTGACGTCAGTTGGTATGTGTGACGTCAGTTGGTGTGTGTGACGTCAGTTGGTGTGTGTGTCAGTTGGTATGTGTGTGTCAGTTGTGTGTGATGTCAGTTGGTATGTGTGACATCAGTTGGTGTGTGTGACGTCAGTTGGTGTGTGTGACGTCAGTTGGTATGTGTGTGTCAGTTGGTGTGTGTGACGTCAGTTGGTATGTGTGACGTCAGTTGGTGTGTGTGACGTCAGTTGGTATGTGTATGTCAGTTGCTGTGTGTGACATCAGTTGGTTTGTGTGTCAGTTGGTGTGTGTGTGTCAGTTGTTGTGTGTGATGTCAGTTGGTATGTGTGACGTCAGTTGGTGTGTGTGACGTCAGTTGGTATGTGTGACGTCAGTTGGTATGTGTGACGTCAGTTGGTGTGTGTGACGTCAGTTGGTGTGTGTGTCAGTTGGTATGTGTGTGTCAGTTGTGTGTGATGTCAGTAGGTATGTGTGACATCAGTTGGTGTGTGTGACGTCAGTTGGTGTGTGTGACGTCAGTTGGTGTGTGTGACGTCAGTTGGTGTGTGTGACGTCAGTTGATGTGTGTGACGTCAGTTGGTATGTGTGTGTCAGTTGGTGTGTGTGATGTCAGTTGGTATGTGTGACGTCAGTTGGTATGTGTGACGTCAGTTGGTGTGTGTGACATCAGTTGGTGTGTGTGACATCAGTTGGTGTGTGTGACGTCAGTTGGTGTGTGTGATGTCAGTTGGTATGTGTGACGTCAGTTGGTGTGTGTGACGTCAGTTGGTGTGTGTGATGTCAGTTGGTATGTGTGACGTCAGTTGGTATGTGTGACGTCAGTTGGTGTGTGTGACATCAGTTGGTGTGTGTGACATCAGTTGGTGTGTGTGACGTCAGTTGGTGTGTGTGATGTCAGTTGGTATGTGTGACGTCAGTTGGTGTGTGTGACGTCAGTTGGTGTGTGTGACGTCAGTTGGTGTGTGTGACATCAGTAGGTGTGTGTGACGTCAGTTGGTGTGTGTGACGTCAGTTGGTGTGTGTGACATCAGTTGGTGTGTGTGACATCAGTAGGTGTGTGTGACATCAGTTGGTGTGTGTGACGTCAGTTGGTGTGTGTGACGTCAGTTGGTATGTGTGTGTCAGTTGGTGTGTGTGATGTCAGTTGGTATGTGTGACGTCAGTTGGTGTGCGTGATGTCAGTTGGTGTGTGTGACGTCAGTTGGTGTGTGTGACGTCAGTTGGTGTGTGTGACATCAGTAGGTGTGTTTGACGTCAGTAGGTGTGTGTGACATCAGTTGGTGTGTGTGACGTCAGTTGGTGTGTGTGTCAGTTGGTATGTGTGTGTCAGTTGTGTGTGATGTCAGTTGGTATGTGTGACCTCAGTTGGTGTGTGTGACGTCAGTTGGTATGTGTGACGTCAGTTGGTATGTGTGACGTCAGTTGGTGTGTGTGACGTCAGTTGGTGTGTGTGACGTCAGTTGGTGTGTGTGACGTCAGTTGGTATGTGTGTGTCAGTTGGTGTGTGTGATGTCAGTTGGTATGTGTGACGTCAGTTGGTATGTGTGACGTCAGTTGGTGTGTGTGACGTCAGTTGGTATGTGTGACGTCAGTTGGTGTGTGTGACGTCAGTTGGTATGTGTGTGTCAGTTGGTGTGTGTGATGTCAGTTGGTGTGTTTGTGACGTCAGTTGGTGTGTGTGACGTCAGTTGGTATGTGTGTGTCAGTTGGTGTGTGTGATGTCAGTTGGTATGTGTGACGTCAGTTGGTATGTGTGACGTCAGTTGGTGTGTGTGACGTCAGTTGGTATGTGTGACGTCAGTTGGTGTGTGTGACGTCAGTTGGTATGTGTGTGTCAGTTGGTGTGTGTGATGTCAGTTGGTGTGTTTGTGACGTCAGTTGGTGTGTGTGACGTCAGTAGGTGTGTGTGACATCAGTTGGTGTGTGTGACATCAGTTGGTGTGTGTGACGTCAGTTGGTATGTGTGTGTCAGTTTGTGTGTGTGACGTCAGTTGGTGTGTGTGACGTCAGTTGGTATGTGTGACGTCAGTTGGTGTGTGTGATGTCAGGTTGTATGTGTGTGTCAGTTGGTGTGTGTGACATCAGTTTGTGTGTGTGTCAGTTGGTGTGTGTGTGTCAGTTGTTGTGTGTGATGTCAGTTGGTATGTGTGACGTCAGTTGGTGTGTGTGACGTCAGTTGGTATGTGTGACGTCAGTTGGTGTGTGTGACGTCAGTTGGTGTGTGTGTCAGTTGGTATGTGTGTGTCAGTTGTGTGTGATGTCAGTTGGTATGTGTGACATCAGTTGGTGTGTGTGACGTCAGTTGGTATGTGTGACGTCAGTTGGTATGTGTGACGTCAGTTGGTGTGTGTGACGTCAGTTGGTGTGTGTGACGTCAGTTGGTGTGTGTGACGTCAGTTGGTATGTGTGTGTCAGTTGGTGTGTGTGATGTCAGTTGGTATGTGTGACGTCAGTTGGTATGTGTGACGTCAGTTGGTGTGTGTGACGTCAGTTGGTGTGTGTGACGTCAGTTGGTGTGTGTGACGTCAGTTGGTATGTGTGTGTCAGTTGGTGTGTATGATGTCAGTTGGTGTGTGTGTGACGTCAGTTGGTGTGTGTGACGTAAGTAGGTGTGTGTGACATCAGTTGGTGTGTGTGACGTCAGTTGGTGTGTGTGACGTCAGTTGGTATGTGTGTGTCAGTTGGTGTGTTTGATGTCAGTTGGTATGTGTGACGTCAGTTGGTGTGTGTGACGTCAGTTGGTGTGTGTGACGTCAGTTGGTGTGTGTGACATCAGTAGGTGTGTGTGACGTCAGTTGGTGTGTGTAACGTCAGTTGGTGTGTGTGACATCAGTTGGTGTGTGTGACATCAGTAGGTGTGTGTGACATCAGTTGGTGTGTGTGACGTCAGTTGGTGTGTGTGACGTCAGTTGGTATGTGTGTGTCAGTTGGTGTGTGTGATGTCAGTTGGTTTGTGTGACGTCAGTTGGTGTGTGTGACGTCAGTTGGTGTGTGTGACGTCAGTTGGTTTGTGTGATGTGAGGATGTACTTCCTGCGGCAGCTCAGGAAAGCCAAGCTGCCTGCACAGATGTTGGTGCAGTTCTACACGGCCATCATCGAGTCCATCCTCACCTCCTCCATCACCTCCTCCATCACCTCCTCCATCACCTCCTCCATCACCGTGTGGTTTGCTGGAGCCACAGTCAGGGACAAACAGAGACTACAGCTCATTGTGCGCTCTGCAGAGGAAGTGATCGGCCGCAGCCTTCCATCGCTGCAGGACCTGTACGTCGCCCGAGCTCGGGCTGCTCTCACCTGCACATGGACTATTCCAACCACTCCCCTCTCACCTGCACATGGACTATTCCAACCACTCCCCTCTCACCTGCACATGGACTATTCCAACCACTCCCCTTGGGCAGGAGGCTGCGGTCCATCAGGACCAAAACCTCTCGCCATAAGAACAGTTTCTTCCCCTCTGCTGTTGGACTCTTGAACACTTCTTAACCTGTCCCCCCGTCCTTTATAAGTCACCTTACGGCCCCTTATAAAGTCACTTTACTGCCCTTATTAAGTCACTTTAATGCCCATCATAACGTCCCTTCACTGCTTGTCACCTTATTGCACTGCTTACTGCATATTGTGTGCACCATGTGCACTTGTATATTGTACATAGTAATTGTAATTGCAAGTGTATGCTGATTTTTATCATGCCTTACTCTATTCTCTTCACTTGACCTCTCTTTCTGACTGTTGCACTGAGCCAAAGCAATTTCCAAGTCTGTGACTTCCTGTTACTTACGTGGCAATAAAAATGATTCTGATTCTGATGTAGCTAAGTAACACGAGCTCACTCTTGGAACTGTAACATGTAGTTACCCTTCTGTGGCAGTAGAGGGCGTCTGTCTGTGTGAGTTTCTGTGTGAGAATACATATAGGAGGCCAGTCCCTGTGCTCCTCAGAGTCCCTGCAGGAGGCCAGTCCCTGTGCTCCTCAGAGTCCCAGCAGGAGACCAGTCCCTGTGCTCCTCAGAGTCCCAGCAGGAGGCCAGTCCCTGTGCTCCTCAGAGTCCCAGCAGGAGGCCAGTCCCTGTGCTCCTCAGAGTCCCAGCAGGAGGCCAGTCCCTGTGCTCCAAACAACATCAGTCAATATAGTCCTAAAGTCCTCTGTAAATGTATTAAAAACTCAGAACGACAGATTGATAGAAAATGATCCCAATTAAAACACATATCTTCATATTTTCTTTATTGAATTTATAGATTTAAAAACATACACAGACGTAAACACACAGATGTAAAAACACAGGTGTAAAAACACAAATTTAAAAACATAGATTTAAAAATACAGATATAAAAACACAGGTGTGAAACATAGATGTAAACACACAGATGTAAAAACACAGATTTAAAAACACAGATGTAAAAAAACAGACATAAATACACAGACGTAAACACACAGATGTAAAAACACAGGTGTAAAAACACAGATTTCAAACACAGATGTAAAAATACAGATGTGTCTCGCAGCAGAGTTTGGCAGATCCTAGTTTCCATTCACCGATCGACGAGTCACAGACGCAAACCCACCGACAGCGATGAATGTGGACCAGGAACCGCTCACCAGGACCCACCAGGACTCACCAGGACCAGGACTCACCAGGACTACCAGGACCAGGACCCACCAGGACTCACCAGGACTCACCAGGACTCACCAGGACCAGGACTCACCAGAACTACCAGGACCAGGACCCACCAGGACTCACCAGGACCAGGACCCGCTCACTAGGATCAGGACCAGGACCCACCAGGGTCCATCTGGACCCACTCACTAGGACCAGGACCCCTCACCAGGACCAGGACCAGGACTAGGACTCACTCACCATGGACTCCTCACCAGGACTCACCAGGACAAAAGCAACTTTCGAGTTTGGGACTTTCCTGTTGCTCACATGGCAAAAAAATAAATTCTAAGACAGACAGATGACCAGCTGGAGCGGCTGGAGCGGCTGGAGCGGCTGGGGCGGCTGGGGCGGCTGTGGCGGCGGCAGCGGTGGTGGCGGTGGTGGCGGCTGCGAGCTTCAGAATCGGGGTACACTCAACACTCGATGGTTTCACTGCGTCCACAAACTCACCGACAGCGTTGAATGTTCCCCGAGAACTGAAGAGGGAACTGTGGATTCAGAACCAGAGACCAGGACGAGTCTGTGGAAGACCAGAAGATTCAGATTAGTACAGAGAGAGACCAGAGAGAGACCAGAGAGAGACCAGAGAGAGACCAGAGAGAGACCAGAGAGAGACCAGAGAGAGACCAGAGAGAGACCAGAGAGAGAGACCAGAGAGAGACCAGAGAGAGAGACCAGAGAGAGAGACCAGAGAGAGACCAGAGAAGAGAGACCAGAGAGAGACCGGAGAGAGAGATCAGAGAGAGAGACCAGAGAGAGACCAGAGAGAGAGACCAGAGAGAGACCAGAGAGAGACCAGAGAGAGACCAGAGAGAGACCAGAGAAGGACCAGAGAGAGACCAGAGAAGGACCAGCGAGAGACCGGAGAGAGACCAGAGAGAGACCAGAGAGAGACCAGAAAGAGACCAGAGAGAGACCAGAGGGAGACCAGAGAGACCAGAGATTTAGATCAGATTCAGTTGATTCTTCATCTGCAGTAAAACCCCGGTCCCCACTGTTTATCAGACAAGTACATAAATAAACCAAGCAAAAAAATATAAGAAACAATTATTGAAGAACAATTAAAGTGCTTGTGGAAAGGAGCTAGCTAGCTTAGCCAAACTTAGCCAATTCTGTCTGAGTCTGTAATGGTGTGATGTAATTGAGCCACCATCACATGACATCACACTATGACATCACACTATGACATCACACTATGACATCACTCTATGACATCACTCTATAACATCACACTCAGAGCAGTTTTCTGTTTCTCTGGCTGTGTCTGCAGCTGGAAAGCGCTCCCGCAGCAGAGGGAGTTACAGGTTGATAGTCTTTGATACTTTGTTTGTATTTGAAGGGAAAGTAAAATGGCACAGTTGTTTTTGTACATGTGATCAGAGTCGGACAATAACGTGTCACAGGAGGACATTATAAAACCAGGGCTGTTAGAAAAGAAACCATGGACATGTTTGTGTGTTGTTGCTTTGATCTTTATTTATATAGCGCCTTTCACAGACCAGAGTCACAAAGCGGTTTACAATTGTTATTCTTGGGCACTTGACCTCTCACTCCACACAGAGATGGGAGCGGGGTCGCCGAACAGGAGGTGCATGCCAGAACTATTATAATTATCTTTAGTGGTAGGGGAAACCTACTCAGACACGGGGAGAACATGCAAACTCCACTCAGAAAGGCTGTGATCCGACCGGGATTCGAACCCAGGACCTTCTTGCTGAGAGGCGAGAGTGCTATCCACTCAGCCACCGTCATCGTTAAAGGCCAAGAATAATGTGTCATATTTATTTTATGGTAGAAACAGGTTCATGGGACGGATAAGCCTCATTCTCAGAGGAATGTGAGGAAGAAGATTAAGATTTTGTGGCTGAAAATGTCTTTTGCTTGAGTCTGATTCATGACACACAGCAGAAGCAGCAGCAGCAGAAGCAGCAGCAGCAGAAGCAGAAGCAGCAGCAGCAGCAGCAGCAGAAGCAGCAGAAGCAGCAGAAGCAGCAGAAGCAGCAGCAGCAGCAGAAGCAGCAGCAGCAGCAGTAGCAGCAGCAGCAGAAGCAGAAGCAGCAGCAGCAGCAGCAGCAGAAGCAGCAGAAGCAGCAGAAGCAGCAGAAGCAGCAGCAGCAGCAGTAGCAGCAGCAGCAGAAGCAGCAGAAGCAGCAGCAGCAGTAGCAGCAGTAGCAGCAGCAGCAACAATGACTTTCTGAATGGAGTTTGCATGTTCTCCCCGTGTCTGCATGGGCTTCCTCCAGGTGCTCCAGTTAGCCTACCACTATAAACATAGTCCAAGAACCCTGACAGTGAGATCCTGAACTCTCAGTGGAACACCGACTTTCGGCCGTTGGCCCAAAGAGACTGTGACTCACATGCAACAGTTGAAAGGTGATTATTAAAGCTGAGGAACGTAACTTTCAAAGCACTGACAAATGTAACGATCAGATCAAATCCGACTGTTTCCTCGCTCTCACAGAATGTCATCTTCAGATCTACTCTTCACACGGAACACTTTGATCTTGGTCAGAAATACCTGCTGTGCATAAGGGTGACGAGCTGGGGGGGGGGGGGGGGGGGGGGGAGACGGCTGGGGGGGGCATGAGGGAGGGGGGGGGGGGAGGCTCACTGCTCTCCAGACAGACTGAATGGCAGAGGTCAGAGGGCGGACGCTCTTGTTTCCTCTGTGTGAGTGTGTGAGTGTGTGTGTGTGTGTGTGTGTGTGTGTGAGTGTGTGAGTGTGTGAGTGTGTGAGTGGTGTGTGTGTGTGTGTGTGTGTGTGTGCGTCTCTGTATCTGTGTGTGTGAGTGGGTGTCTGTCTGTGTGTGTGTGTGTGTGTGTGTGTGTGTGTGCCTGCCTGTGTGTGTGTGTGTGTGTGGGTGTGTGTGTGTGTGCCTGCCTGTGTGTGTGTGTGTGTGTCCTCAGATATGTGTTCAAAGATAGGAATGTGTTTGGTATGCTAAAGTAAGGTTGAACAGTGCCAGGTTTAAAGGAGACGTACTAAGTTAAAGAAGCTATACCCGATTGATAAAAATTGATAAAAAAAGTTGATAAAAATGCTTATTACTACATACAAGTTGTATTATAAGCCGTAATTTAATTGAAAACTTGAGGTAATTGATTCAGCTGTGTAAGCAGTGAAAATTCTGAGCGGGCCACTCGTTCTCCTCCACTCACAGAACGAGCAGTGAACAGCCTGCGTCCTCTAGCCTCTACAGCGCTGCTAAAAACTAGGGCTTCGGCTTCGAAATTCGAATATAATTCTAAAATTAAAAAAACATATATATTTTTGAACACATATTAGATAGCCCTTATAATTCAAATGTATTCAATAATTGCAAAATAAAATAGTTAGCTCCCAAGGGTTCCACCGGGACGTGCTAGGCAGGTAACAAGTAAGCTAGCTAGCTCCCCGGAACTACATGTTAATGGTTACTTCCGGGTTTTTCGCGATCGCGAAACGTACCATGTTAAAGGAGACGTACCGTGTTAAAGGAGACGTACCGTGTTAAAGGAGACATACTGTGTTAAAGGAGACGTACTGTGTTAAAGGAGACATACCGTGTTAAAGGAGACATACCGTGTTAAAGGAGACATACTGTGTTAAAGGAGACACTTTAGAAACAAATAAAATGGAAGGTTTTTAGCAACAACAAAATGATAAAGACCTTTACTGCTGCTACTGCTACTACTGCTACCACGCTACTACTACTACTACTACTGCTGCTACTGCTACTGCTACTACTGCTACTACTGCTACTACTGCTACTACTGCTACTGCTGCTACTAACACTGCTACTACTACTACTACTACTACTACTACTGCTACTGCTACTACTGCTACTACTACTGCTATTACTGCTACTACTACTACTGCTACTACTACTGCTACTGCTACTACTACTGCTATTACTGCTACTACTACTGCTACTGCTACTATTACTATTACTACTATTACTATTACTACTGCTGACTAAATGATGTCTGCTTGTTGTGAGATCATTACAGATACTGTATACCTTAAACTTGACGATGGAGACATGGGAGTAACTCTAGTACTTTTAAGTAGTAATAATAAAAGGTGAAGAAGTCATCACTTGACAAGACTGTATTTCAGGAGCAGGTGCTGACCCTGACCCTTTAAATCTTCGAGACTTGCTGCATTGAGTATGTTTTACTATGACCTGTTATACTTTATTTTAAATCCTATTGTCTCTGAAAAACACATAATTTAATATGTTTTTTAAATGTTGACATATATGTCATTAGAAGTTAGAAGTTTCACACTTCTTATTGATATATATAGATATTTGACCAGTTGTGGTTGAATCCAAACCTACTAGAAAATATCCAAACTCAAACAACAGCTTCTGGCCCCAAAAGCTCTAATGTTTTTAAGTTTGGGCCCCGACCAAAATGAGTTTGACAGCCCTGCTTTAAATCGTTCCAACTTAGCATAACAGCTTAGCATAACAGCTTAGCATAACAGCTTAGCATAACAGCTTAGCATAATAGCTTAGCATAATAGCTTAGCATAATAGCTTAGCATAATAGCTTAGCATTTCTGACCATATTGGCCATTGATTACAACTTCATTTTCCCACAGGAATAAAAGTCTAAAGTTTCACAAAAAGCGACAAATCAAAGTATCCTGCGACGAACTGCAGTGGATTAGATTAATGAGTTAGATAAATGAGAGTTGGTGAAAGGACTTTGGACCTGCCCCGCTCATAACTCTGCGCTCTGAGACACCATTGACACGATCACAAAGACATCCTCCCTGCTCCAGATCCACACACGGCCTTTATTCTTTATATTCACTTAAAGACGGAGCTCTGGGTCCAGACTGTGCAGTTATGTGGCTGCAGTCCACTGAATATACTCAGAACATGGCCTCGGAGCTAGCAAACTCCAGCTAACATCTGATCGGCACATGTTAGCATAGTATCATTTCATGTATCACCTAGCGGGCTGCTTTAACAAGAACTGTACTAGGATTGTTAGCTAAACTTAAATAAATACTCCTTTACTGTAAAATGCTTGCTTTTAGTGTCTAAATATTATCTTTTTAGACTTTTTCTGGAAAATAGAGCAGAATGATTAAGTCTGACTTCAAATGTAAGCGGCTAACCTTTAATGCTAATGAGCAAAATGTCTTTGTTTTTGTTTCTAAATCCTAAAATAAACTGCATGTGTTGTTCCACACGTCACAGAGAGCCTCAGTTAAAGATCGTCCCAGATCAAAGAATAAACCAGTGTTTTTACAAGAACAGAAAAACAGAAAGTACATGTTTTTAAAGAAACAAACTCTCAAACCAATGGATCAAACATTGAGTTTTGTTCTTAGCTCGTCGTTTGCATCTGTGACTTTCTGTTATCATGAAACACTTAAACCAAATATTGACTTTTATTGAATATGAGTTTTATAAATTTGTTTTTATTTCTCTGAACAAAAGGAGGAGCCTGGATTTAAACTGCACTGGGCCAAAGTGAATGAGTCTGCATAAGGTTTACTTTTATTACTTTTAATTCGTACTTATTGCGTTTAGAGTTCAATGTTTATAGCAATATAAGTAGTGTGGTTGTTTTCTTCATAAAAAAATAGCTTAAAAATGAGATATAAAATGCCCAGACTCTCAGTGAGGGCCACACAGTATGGTTTAAAGACCGCAAATGGCCCTCTGGCCGTGTGTTGGAGCAGACCTGCTAATTAGCTGGTAGCATCGAGGACGGTCCGCGGTGCAGAGTGAACCTGATGCGGGGAACAAACTGATACCAAGATCAATGATCTGTCAATAGCGACTGTGAAAGTATTGATTTCCACAAAGAGAGAAACATTGATCAAATATAAAAGTATCAGAAATATTGATTCACTGCACACCGCTGGTTTATTGTTTTGAACCTTCGATTACCATAGAATCATTAGTTTGGGATTCGCTTTTTCATTAAATACACATGTATACATGTATTTTGTGTCATATTAAATCACTACAGTAGTTTATCTGTGAGGACTTTACAAAGCTGTCGATTCTCCAACACAGATCAGAGACAGTTCAAACTCAGGAAATGCAGCGTTTAGAAATGTAGAATGTCCCAGTGGGAGAGTCCATCTGAAGGCAGCGTGTGGACTGTACCATTTTAAATCCAAGATACAAACGTGCACAGTTAGTAAAAGGGTTTGTACAGTGTAGGATCAATACTTATCCATTCTTAGCTTAAGCACATTAATCACATGTATCACATGTATCACATTAATCACATTAATCACATGTATCACATGTATCACATGTATCACATTAATCATATGTATCACATGTATCACATGTATCACATTAATCACATGTATCACATGTATCACATGTATCACATGTATCACATGGGCCAGTGTTTGTTATCGTTGTATTTCCTGGGTGTGATTCTCTGATCTGTGCTGGAGAATCGACAGTTTGTAAAGTCCTAAATCACTGTCCAACAACAGTCCTAATTGTATTTGCTACTACTACTACTTCTACTACTACTGCTACTACTACTTCTACTACTACTGCTACTACTACTTCTACTACTACTGCTACTACTACTTCTACTACTACTGCTACTACTACTACTACTGCTACTACTACTACTACTGCTACTACTACTACTACTACTACTACTGCTACTACTACTACTACTACTACTGCTACTACTACTACTTCTACTCCTACTGCTACTACTACTACTATTACTACTACTACTACTACTGCTACTACTACTACTTCTACTACTACTAATACTGCTACTAGTACTACTGCTACTACTACTACTACTACTACTACTTCTACTACTACTGCTACTACTACTACTACTACTGCTACTACTACTACTTCTACTACTACTCCTACTGCTACTACTACTACTGCTACTACTACTACTACTGCTACTACTACTACTACTACTACTACTGCTACTGCTACTACTACTGCTACTGCTACTACTAGTACCACTACTACTACTGCTACTACTACTATTGCTACTACTACTGCTACTGCTACTACTACTTCTACTGCTACTCCTCTTCTACTACTACTGCTACTACTACTACTGCTACTACCACTGCTGTTACTTCTACTTCTACTACTACTGCTACTACTACTACTACTACTGCTACTACTACTACTTCTACTACTACTGCTACTACTACTACTACTACTACTGCTACTACTACTATTGCTACTACTACTGCTACTACTACTGCTACTACCACTGCTGTTACTTCTACTACTACTACTACTGCTACTACTACTACTAATACTACTACTACGACTACTCCCACTCTTCTTGATCTTCTGCTATG
Organism: Knipowitschia caucasica; assembly: GCA_964034765.1. Lineage (NCBI taxonomy): Eukaryota > Metazoa > Chordata > Actinopteri > Gobiiformes > Gobiidae > Knipowitschia > Knipowitschia caucasica. The sequence continues at coordinate 33,043,846 of OZ035840.1, forward strand.
TCTGCACTTTGTTGTGATGACTGACGATACACACATCCTCATTGGTTCAGATATGTTAAAGTAAGTAATGTCTTAAACCCATGTATCTCCAGCTCAAAAACAAGCTGTTTTCTGTTCAAACAACGCACTTTTAACCATTTTAACAATTGTTTCTTGCACTTTTTCTAGCTTGTTTTATGTCTGTCCTTGTCTGGTGCACATGGGGACTCTCGCACATGTATTCCACTGCGGTTTTACTGCAAATATCAAAGAAACTGAGTCTGAATCTGGTCTAAAACCTTCAGCACAGATCCTCCAGAGTCACCGCAGACTCTAAAACTGAACATGAGTCTTCTTTGACACAGTTGCAGCTCAGTCTCGGTGATGCTGGGGGAGGGGAGGGACACGTTCTGAATGGGTGAGTGCGCTCTCCCTCCCCTTCCTTCCCCCTCTGAGCTGCTTGCCTGCGTGGCCACCCTTCCCCCTACCTGGGACTTGAACCCATGACCCGCCGCCACCTCCCCTCCCCTGTGGTCAACGAGTTCACGGGACGCCCAGCTCCGAGAGGAAGGAGGAAGGAACGCCATTAGACCGAGTGAGAGTGGCCCGAGAAACAAGTATCCTCGGCCTCAGGCAATTGTGAAAGAGGGGCCTGGTTCCTCTGCGGGTCACGGACGGTGGGTCACGGACAGTGGGTCACGGACGGCGGGTCACAGACAGCGGGTCACGGACGGCGGGTCACAGACAGCGGGTCACGGACAGAGGGCCACGGTGCGCTGACCGGCTCTCAGCAGGACTCCTTATGGGTCCATCAGACATTACTACATTATATAGAGTACATTGTGAATGGATTATTTTGAAAGAACTGTAAAAATCTCATTCAGAAATCAGATTTTCTTCAGCGTCTGATGAATATTGTTATAAGTCTATGAAAGCCTCCCCTGAGAGTTAGAGACATAGCTATAGTTAGATTTAATGCTTGCTTCGTTATTATGCTAAAGCTAGAGATGTTATTGTTCATTTATCTTGTGCCGTGTGCTCCTCATTCTGCTGTTCTGTAACGATGCAACACTGAACTTTCCCCACTGTGGGACCAATAAAGTATCTCTCAATGCTAACACTCGTAGCATATGTACAAGGTCTTTGTGTTTTTAATCTGAGCCATGCTGCTACAATGCTAACGCTACAATGGGGCTAACTTCTAATCTTCACACTCTGAGTTTAGAGTTTCATTTTCCAAAGAGACCAGACTCATGTTGTTACGTCTGTAGCACTTGTTAAAACTAAAACGACTCATCTGTACTTCAGAATCTGCAATCCATGTGTTTATAGAAAGTCAAATGTTAGCAGGCCGGCTTCCCCCCTTTACACTCACTAACTTCCTGTTATAATGTTGTGTTTCGAAGTGTCTGAGGCTGGAGTCTGAGGAAATACTAATTAGCTAAGAGCACTCAAGCCAAGCTCAGCACATTTGCTAGCGTGACTCCGTAGCACTAGTGAGACTGATGTTATCGCCTCGAGGTAAGTGGCCAAAGTAAGAAAACCAAACTTTGTGCTACGATGCTAAACGATAGTCTGTCAAAATCAGCTTCCTAAAGTTCCAAAACGAGCTAAAAACACGACTTCAAATGTGTGGCGTGTTAAGTTGTGCATGAATGAAAGCGTTGTAGTATTTCTTCTCCCACTCAGCAGTTCATTCAAGGTGTTTCCTGTCCACAGCGACTGCATCAGCGAGAAAAAATGTACCGTAAGCACAAAACTTCTGAGGAGGAATGAGCCGGGAGCAGGGGCGAGCTGCGGCCGCCCTGGGACTGAGCGCCCTGGGACTGAGCGCCCTGGGACTGAGCGTCTGATCGATGCGGATGGATCGGCTCATAGGTCATGTCAGAGGTAATGAAAATGGTGATGTCCCTTCCCCCCCTCTGTCTGCGTCTCCTGCTGCCGGCCGTCTGTGCGAGGCCAGTCTGCGGCGCTGCTACCTGCCCAGACACGATCAATATTTCACCCATATTGTCATTTGCTTCCAGCGGCTTACCCTGGAACACAGCCGTTCCTCTGCACACAATAGGCTAATCCCTCTGCTGGATCCTATTGTCCTCGCACAGATCCCGCCGCCTTGATAAGTTGTAAAAAAAAAGAGGAATTGCAAAGTGGTAGAACGTCACACATCAACACAGCGTTTGTGAATGAAACGGCGAGCTGTGGCGGCGTGGACGGAACCGGCTAACGTGAGCGCTCCCGGCCGGCTTCCCTCTCAGGGCGTTCCTGGGGGTTGCATCATGCCCCATAAGTAACGTCCGTGTGTGGGCAAACATCTGCTGACACCCTGTCACACCGCGTTAGTGTCCGGGCTCTGACCTGCGCCCGGCGGATCAGGATTCGCCCTCAGAACGGAGAGCTCGGGATGTAGCTTCTTTACAATCCATCAACAACATTCCAACACGTTTGATGAGTGTTAGCAAAGCATCCAGAAAACAGCTTACCTCCTTTCTACGCCTCCATCCGCAGAGCTCGACTACACCCTTCTCCCCAAAAGCTCTCTCTCCTCCATCCTTCACTACTTATTTCACTCCTTCTTCTCTTCTTCTTCTCTTCTTCTTCTTGTGTCTTTCCCACGGCGGAAACCAACTGCAGAGGAGTGAGGCGCAGATGGACCAGAGAGAGACCAAACCAGGACAAGCGAGCGGTGTCAGATTGAATGAATATTGTGCACTATGGGTTGGCCTCCCGCTCTCTCCTCCTCCCCCCTTCCTCCAGAGCCTGGGAGCAGACACCCCTCCTCCACTGCTCTGGATTTGGCCCTTCTCTCTCTCTCCTCTCTCTCCCCTCTCTTCTCTCCCGTCTGTGTCATCAGCTGCAGACTCAGACTCAGTCCTCTCTGAGACTGACACAGACGTTTCACAGGTAATTGAGTTTTGGAGAGTTTCAGGTGGAGGCTAAACTCTGGGTTTGTGCAGAGTCCAGATGAATGTGCAGCGTTTTCTTTGTTCTTTGCAGGTCACATGAGGACACGGAGACTCTGAGGTCGAACTTTAACTTAGAGCAGCTTTAAAGCAGCTCTATGTAAGATGTCAACGCTCCGAACTGAGCCACTGTCGCCATGGTAACAGGAGTTCAGAGATATTAGAATTTATAAATTACTTTTCCAGCCCCAAAATCTTGTTATTGTTTTCATTTCGATGTCCCGCCCTCCACCGTTTCACCAATCAGAAAGTCTGTGATCCGAGCGCCAGAACTCACCGCGTGGAGCTAATCTCACTGGTAAAGTACCATGTGGAGCTAATCTCACTGGTAAAGTACCATGTGGCGCAGAACTAAAAAAGGTCTCGTTATGATTCTCAAATCATTAACGACAAAACAAGGAATAAAAGCAGGATTTCTATCTTTGTGAAAAAGGTGTTGGTTATAGATTTGTTGTTGACAAAACTCTTGTCTATTCAGCTGTTATGGTCCCAGCTGGATTCGTCTGCATATCTGGCAACCTGAGTCAGGGAGAGTGGGAGAGGGGTCCAAGTATTCATGGAACTCAGAATCTGCCAAACAACAAACCAGTCAAACCACACTGGTCTAGGTCTACACACTGGTCTCGGTCTACACACTGGTCTAGGTCTACACACTGGTCTAGGTCTACACACTGGTCTCGGTCTACACACTGGTCTAGGTCTACACACTGGTCCAGGTCTACACACTGGTGAAGGTCTACATACTGGTCTAGGTCTACACACTGGTCCAGGTCTACACACTGGTGAAGGTCTACATACTGGTCTAGGTCTACATCTGGTCTAGGTCTACACACTGGTCTAGGTCTACATCTGGTCTAGGTCTACACACTGGTCTAGGTCTACACGCTGGTCTAGGTCTACACACTGGTCTAGGTCTACACACTGGTCTAGGTCTACACACTGGTCTGGGTCTACACACTGGTCTAGGTCTACACACTGGTCTGGATTTGGCCCACACTAGTCTAGGTCTACACACTGGTCTAGGTCTACACACTGGTCTAGGTCTACACACTGGTCTAGGTCTACACACTGGTCTGAGTCTACACACTGGTCTAGGTCTACACACTGGTCTGGATTTGGCCCACACTAGTCTAGGTCTACACACTGGTCTAGGTCTACACGCTGGTCTAGGTCTACACACTGGTCTAGGTCTACACACTGGTCTAGGTCTACACACTGGTCTGTATTTGGCCCACACTAGTCTAGGTCTACACACTGGTCTAGGTCTACACACTGGTCTAGGTCTACACACTGGTCTAGGTCTACACACTGGTCTGGATCTACACACTGGTCTAGGTCTACACACTGGTCTGGATTTGGCCCACACTAGTCTAGGTCTACACACTGGTCTAGGTCTACACACTGGTCTAGGTCTACACACTGGTCTAGGTCTACACACTGGTCTGAGTCTACACACTGGTCTAGGTCTACACACTGGTCTGGATTTGGCCCACACTAGTCTAGGTCTACACACTGGTCTAGGTCTACACGCTGGTCTAGGTCTACACACTGGTCTAGGTCTACACACTGGTCTAGGTCTACACACTGGTCTGTATTTGGTCTACACACTGGTCTAGGTCTACACACTGGTCTAGGTCTACACACTGGTCTAGGTCTACACTGCTGGTCTAGGTCTACACACTGGTCTAGGTCTACACACTGGTCTAGGTCTACACACTGGTCTAGGTCTACATACTGGTCTAGGTCTACATACTGGTCTAGGTCTACACCTGGTCTAGGTCTACATACTGGTCTAGGTCTACATACTGGTCTAGGTCTACACACTGGTCTAGGTCTACATACTGGTCTAGGTCTATATACTGGTCTAGGTCTACACACTGGTCTAGGTCTACATACTGGTCTAGGTCTACACCTGGTCTAGGTCTACATACTGGTCTAGGTCTATATACTGGTCTAGGTCTACACATTGATCTAGGTCTATATACTGGTCTAGGTCTACACACTGGTCTGGATTTGGCCCACACTAGTCTAGGTCTACACACTGGTCTAGGTCTACACACTGGTCTAGGTCTACACACTGGTCTAGGTCCACACACTGGTCTAGGTCTACACACTGGTCTAGGTCTACACACTGGTCTAGGTCTACACACTGGTCTAGGTCCACACACTGGTCTGGGTCTACATCTGGTCTTGTTGGAACCGTCCGTTGCACCATCTGTGGCTCAGTGTCTTTACATCTTGGAAGGTAATGTAATCACCTGGGTTTGTCTGTTGGACTGAGAATACAACCCTCAAAAGTTACAGGTGGATTTTAACATTGTATATATTTATAATAAGTATAAATAGTATTATATAATACTGCTTTTATAATTATAATAATGTATCAGTTTTATTCAGCGCTCAAAGTCTCCTCACATCATTCTAATGTGGGGGAAGTGTCTTGCCCAAGGACACAACCACAGTTGGTATTTAACAGACATAGCCGCCCCATTGTGGCACCTGCTGTTCCCAGACGTCTCCCATCACAATACCAACCAGGCCCTGCCCTTCTTAGCTTCAGAGGTCTGACAGGATCTGGCTTTTGCAGCAGGTTTAACAAATGAATATACAAACATCTATTATTCTGTTTTAAGAAACTGATACCAGAGAGAGACCAGAGAGAGACCAGAGAGAGACCAGAGAGAGACCAGAGAGAGAGACCAGAGAGAGACCAGAGAGAGACCAGAGAGAGACCAGAGAGAGAGACCAGAGAGAGACCAGAGAGAGACCAGAGAGAGACCAGAGAGAGAGACCAGAGAGAGAGACCAGAGAGAGACCAGAGAGAGACCAGAGAGAGACCAGAGAGAGACCAGAGAGAGAGACCAGAGAGAGAGACCAGAGAGAGACCAGAGAGAGAGACCAGAGAGAGAGACCAGAGAGTGATAATGCTGTTTCAACCACAGTTGAACCTGATGAAATCTCACACAACAAAGAGACAAAGTTAATCTTTTACTTGTTACATTGTACAAGGAGAATGTCTTGACAGAGGCAAGGCACAGACCCCAGCCTCTCTCAGGACAAGTCTGAAGATCCACAGTCTACAAGCCCCTTTTGGTAGAACAAGACACACCTTCGTATGCAGATGGGAAAGGAAGAAACCAACACAACAAAAGACACTTAGCATATGAGCTCCCCAGACCTCCCGGTGTCTTCCTGAAGCTAAGGTGAATTACAATACAGAGCATTCAGCACATAGCCACATATGATTTACCAAAATGATAACTTAAGTTACATTCCAATATCAGAGAGAGAGAGACCAGAGAGAGACCAGAGAGAGACCAGAGAGAGAGACCAGAGAGAGAGACCAGAGAGAGACCAGAGAGAGAGACCAGAGAGAGACCAGAGAGAGACCAGAGAGAGACCAGAGAGAGAGACCAGAGAGAGACCAGAGAGAGACCAGAGAGAGAGACCAGAGAGAGACAAGAGGGAGACCAGAGAGAGACCAGAGAGAGAGACCAGAGAGAGACCAGAGAGAGACCAGAGAGAGACCAGAGAGAGAGACCAGAGAGAGACCAGAGAGAGACCAGAGAGAGAGACCAGAGAGAGAGACCAAAGAGAGGCGCTCTGCTCTGACAGAGTCTGATCTGGAGGTTCTTTATGAATCCTGAGTTAAATCCAGATCTTAGAATAATCAAGGACTCTTCTGGCTCCTGTAAAAGTCATGTTCCAGCTTCTTCCCTCTGGCAGAAGACATCGTTGGTTGCAGGACATCTGGATATGCTAACATGCTAACAGCTGCTTTCAGTCTGAACAAAGCCCTTTAATGTTCTTGTATTAAAGCTTGTTATGCTTTCACAGTGATGATTGTTTTTGCCTGTTTTATTCCTGTATTCCTGGGACTCTTGCACAAGTATTCCACTGTGGTTTTACTGCAAATGGAGAACAGTAAGACAGTAAGAGTGCAGTGTGGTAGACAAACAGAGAGTTGTGTATCTCTCTGACCTTTGCCTCGGCCCTCGTCTTCTCCCTTTGAACGGCACGTGGCGCTGCTCATGTCACACGCTTTAAGAACTATCGATCTCTGGATCATAATGTATGGATCTGAAACCAGGCTTTGATTTACTGGTTTTAAAAGGTCTGTTTGGAGAGAGTGGAATAAAATGTCAACATCTGTAAAGCCTGTTATGTGGGGAATCCTCGGTGAAGACCTACAGCAGGTGGAGAGAGCACATCGCCCCTGGACTGGTGTCACTGCTCTACAGGAGTTCATTTCAACATTCTGATACTTTTATCTATTTTACGGTTTTATATTTTATTATATCACTCTGATTTATTCAATGTGTGTGTGTCCATCAAGGCAGCGTTGGAAATATGCTTTAAAGACATATTTGATACAGGAGCATTCTAATTATAGTCTGTGTGTGTGTGTGTGTGTGTCTGTCTGTATCTGTGTGTGTGTGTGTGTGTGTGTCTGTCTGTCTCTGTGTGTGTGTGTGTGTCTGTGTCTGTCTGTGTGTGTGTGTGTGTGTGTGTATGTGTCTGTCTGTATCTGTGTGTGTGTGTGTGTGTGTGTGTGTGTGTGTCTGTCTGTATCTGTGTGTGTGTGTGTGTGTGTATGTGTCTGTCTGTATCTGTGTGTGTGTGTGTCTGTGTGCGTGTGTGTGTGTCTGTTTGTATCTGTGTGTGTGTGTGTGTGTGTCTGTATCTGTGTGTGTGTGCGTGTGTATGTGTCTGTATCTGTGTGTGTGTGTATGTGTCTGTCTGTATCTGTGTGTGTGTGTGTGTGTGTCTGTCTGTGTGTGTATGTGTCTGTATCTGTGTGCGTGTGTGTGTCTGTGTTTTTAGCTTTAGTTCAGAGACATTGTAGTAACATATTACTTTGAAACAACAGTAACAAGTTTTTGGAGTCACTTACTCTTCGCTCTAACCTTGTGGCTGCCTCCTGATTCTTCCTGATGCTTCTGGTGCTTCCTGGTGCTTCCTAGTGCTTCCTGGTGTCTCCTGATTCTTCCTGATGCTTCTGGTGCTTCCTAGTGCTTCCTGGTGTCTCCTAATGCTTCCTGGTGCTTCCTGGTGTCTCCTGATGCTTCCTGGTGCTTCCTGGTGTCTCCTGATGCTTCCTGGTGCTTCCTGGTGTCTCCTGATGCTTCCTGGTGTCTCCCGGTGCTTCCTGGGGCTTCCTGATGCTTCCTGGTGTCTCCTGATGCTTCCTGGTGTCTCCTGATGCTTCCTGGTGTCTCCTGATGCTTCCTGGTGTCTCCCGGTGCTTCCTGGTGCTTCCTGATGCTTCCTGGTGCTTCCTGGTGTCTCCTGATGCTTCCTGGTGTCTCCTGATGCTTCCTGGTGTCTCCCGGTGCTTCCTGGTGTCTCCCGGTGCTTCCTGGTGCTTCCTGATGCTTCCTGGTGTCTCCTGGTGCTTCCTGGTGTCTCCTGATGCTTCCTGGTGTCTCCTGGTGCTTCCTGGTGTCTCCTGGTGCTTCCTGGTGTCTCCTGATGCTTCCTGATGCTTCCTGATGCTTCCTGGTGTCTCCCGGTGCTTCCTGATGCTTCCTGGTGCTTCCTGGTGTCTCCTGGTGCTTCCTGGTGCTTCCTGATGCTTCCTGGTGTCTCCCGGTGCTTCCTGATGCTTCCTGGTGCTTCCTGGTGTCTCCTGGTGCTTCCTGGTGCTTCCTGATGCTTCCTGGTGCTTCCTGATGCTTCCTGGTGCTTCCTGGTGCTTCCTGCCCCCCTCCCCCACCTCTGGGCCACTCCTTCGTGACATATCGATCGGGCATCGGTGGCTGCTGCTGTCTGGAGGAGCAGTGGTCAATGAGGTCAGTGTGGGTCCAGACAGCTCCCCCTCCCTCCCCTTGAACCCCCCACAGTCTGGGCCCCGGGTCAGAGGTGTCCCGGGCCCCCCCCCAGACCCACATCCATCACCGTTTGTTACAATGGACGTGAAATGGCAAGTGCTGAGAGATGGTCCGAGCATTAGCAGTGGAAATGAGGCTTGTTATATTTGTCATGTGCTCATAAGTTTTGACACCCTGGCACATGTTGTTTTCTTACTCGTTTGAGGAAGACATTTGTATCAACGATCACAGAAACCACTAAATACAATCTTTCTTATTCTAAACACAAAAACTGAAGAGCATCTTTAGACTGAATGCAAAGGGGCCGAGCACTGAGCCTTGAGGTTCTCCGTGAGGTTCTCCGTGAGGTTCTCCGTGAGGTTCTCCGTGAGGTTCTCCGTGACGTTCTCTGTGAGGTTCTCCGTGAGGTTCTCCGTGAGGTTCTCCGTGAGGTTCTCCGTGAGGTTCTCTGTGAGGTTCTCCGTGAGTGACGTAGCCAGATGTACAATGGTCACAATCGATCAGGGAACGTGTGCTGGGCTTTGACCATCAACAGACAGGTTAGTAACCAACTGATGAGTCGTTGCAATAGTAATCCTGCTCCCTGGTCTCTCTCTCTGGTCTCTCTCTCTGGTCTCTCTCTCTGGTCTCTCTCTCTCTGGTCTCTCTCTCTGGTCTCTCTCTCTGGTCTCTCTCTCTGGTCTCTCTCTCTGGTCTCTCTCTCTCTGGTCTCTCTCTCTGGTCTCTCTCTCTGGTCTCTCTCTGGTCTCTCTCACTCTGGTCTCTCTCTCTGGTCTCTCTCACTGGTCTCTCTCTGTTCTCTCTCTCTCTGGTCTCTCTCTCTGGTCTCTCTCACTGGTCTCTCTCTGGTCTCTCTCTCTCTGGTCTCTCTCTCTCTGGTCTCTCTCACTGGTCTCTCTCTCTGGTCTCTCTCTCTCTGGTCTCTCTCTCTCTGGTCTCTCTATGGTCTCTCTCTCTCTCTGGTCTCTCTCTGGTCTCTCTCTCTGGTCTCTCTCTGGTCTCTCTCTCTCTGGTCTCTCTCTGGTCTCTCTCTGGTCTCTCTCTGGTCTCCCTCTGGTCTCTCTCTGGTCTCTCTCTCTGGTCTCTCTCTCTGGCCTCTCTCTGGTCTCCTCTCACTGGTCTCTCTCTGGTCTCTCTCTCTCTGGTCTCTCTCTCTCTGGTCTCTCTCTCTGGTCTCTCTCTCTCTGGTCTCTCTCTCTCTGGTCTCTCTCTCTGGTCTCTCTCTCTGGTCTCTCTGGTCTCTCTCTCTCTGGTCTCTCTCTCTCTGGTCTCTCTCTCTGGTCTCTCTCTCTCTGGTCTCTCTCTCTCTGGTCTCTCTCTCTCTGGTCTCTCTCTCTGGTCTCTCTCTGGTCTCTCTCTCTTTGGTCTCTCTCTCTCTGGTCTCTCTCTCTGGTCTCTCTCTGGTCTCTCTCTCTCTGGTCTCTCTCTCTGGTCTCTCTCACTGGTCTCTCTCTCTCTGGTCTCTCTCTCTCTGGTCTCTCTCTCTGGTCTCTCTCACTGGTCTCTCTCTGGTCTCTCTCTCTCTGGTCTCTCTCACTGGTCTCTCTCTGGTCTCTCTCTCTGGTCTCTCTCTCTCTGGTCTCTCTCTCTGGTCTCTCTCACTGGTCTCTCTCTGGTCTCTCTCTCTCTGGTCTCTCTCTCTGGTCTCTCTCACTGGTCTCTCTCTGGTCTCTCTCTCTCTGGTCTCTCTCTGGTCTCGCTCTCTGGTCTCGCTCTGGTCTCTCTCTGGTCTCTCTCTGGTCTCTCTCTCTCGGGTCTCTCTCTCCCTGGTCTCTCTCTGGTCTCTCTCTGGTCTCTCTCTGGTCTCTCTCTGGTCTCTCTCTGGTCTCCCTCTGGTCTCCCTCTGGTCTCTCTCTGGTCTCTCTCTGGTCTCTCTCTCTGGTCTCTCTCTGGTCTTTCTCTGGTCTCTCTCTCTGGTCTCTCTCTGGTCTCTCTCTCTGGTCTCTCTCTGGTCTCTCTCTGGTCTCTCTCTCTGGTCTCTCTCTGGTCTTTCTCTGGTCTCTCTCTCTGGTCTCTCTCTGGTCTCTCTCTCTGGTCTCTCTCTCTCTGGTCTCTCTCTGGTCTCTCTCTCTGGTCTCTCTCTGGTCTCTCTCTCTGGTCTCTCTCACTGGTCTCTCTCACTGGTCTCTCTCTCTGGTCTCTCTCACTGGTCTCTCTCACTGGTCTCTCTCTCTGGTCTCTCTCTCTGGTCTCTCTCTGGTCTCTCTCTCTCTGGTCTCTCTCTCTGGTCTCTCTCACTGGTCTCTCTCTGGTCTCTCGCTCTCTGGTCTCTCTCTCTGGTCTCTCTCACTGGTCTCTCTCTGGTCTCTCTCTCTCTGGTGCTCTCTCTCTCTGGTCTCTCTCACTGGTCTCTCTCTCTGGTCTCTCTCTCTCTGGTCTCTCTCTCTCTGGTCTCTCTCTGGTCTCTCTCTCTCTGGTCTCTCTCTGGTCTCTCTCTCTGGTCTCTCTCTGGTCTCTCTCTCTCTGGTCTCTCTCTGGTCTCCCTCTGGTCTCTCTCTGGTCTCTCTCTCTCTGGTCTCTCTCTCTCTGGTCTCTCTCTCTGGTCTCTCTCTCTGGTCTCTCTCTGGTCTCTCTCACTGGTCTCTCTCTGGTCTCTCTCTCTCTCTGGTCTCTCTCTCTGGTCTCTCTCTCTGGTCTCTCTCTCTCTCTGGTCTCTCTCTCTGGTCTCTCTCTCTGGTCTCTCTCTCTCTGGTCTCTCTCTCTGGTCTCTCTGGTCTCTCTCTCTCTGGTCTCTCTCTCTGGTCTCTCTCTCTCTGGTCTCTCTCTCTCTGGTCTCTCTCTCTCTGGTCTCTCTCTCTGGTCTCTCTCTGGTCTCTCTCTCTTTGGTCTCTCTCTCTCTGGTCTCTCTCTCTGGTCTCTCTCTGGTCTCTCTCTCTCTGGTCTCTCTCTCTGGTCTCTCTCACTGGTCTCTCTCTCTCTGGTCTCTCTCTCTGGTCTCTCTCTCTGGTCTCTCTCACTGGTCTCTCTCTGGTCTCTCTCTCTCTGGTCTCTCTCACTGGTCTCTCTCTGGTCTCTCTCTCTCTGGTCTCTCTCTCTGGTCTCTCTCACTGGTCTCTCTCTGGTCTCTCTCTCTCTGGTCTCTCTCTCTGGTCTCTCTCACTGGTCTCTCTCTGGTCTCTCTCTCTCTGGTCTCTCTCTGGTCTCTCTGTCTGGTCTCGCTCTCTGGTCTCGCTCTGGTCTCTCTCTCTGGTCTCTCTCTGGTCTCTCACTGGTCTCTCTCTGGTCTCTCTCTGGTCTCTCTCTGGTCTCTCTCTGGTCTCTCTCTGGTCTCTCTCTGGTCTCCCTCTGGTCTCGCTCTGGTCTCGCTCTGGTCTCTCTCTCTGGTCTCTCTCTGGTCTCTCTCTGGTCTCTCTCTGGTCTCTCTCTGGTCTCTCTCTGGTCTCTCTCTGGTCTCTCTCTGGTCTCCCTCTGGTCTCTCTCTCTGGTCTCTCTCTGGTCTCTCTCTCTGGTCTCTCTCTGGTCTCTCTCTGGTCTTTCTCTGGTCTCTCTCTCTGGTCTCTCTCTGGTCTCTCTCTCTGGTCTCTCTCTGGTCTCTCTCTGGTCTCTCTCTCTGGTCTCTCTCTGGTCTTTCTCTGGTCTCTCTCTCTGGTCTCTCTCTGGTCTCTCTCTCTGGTCTCTCTCTCTGGTCTCTCTCTGGTCTCTCTCTCTGGTCTCTCTCTCTGGTCTCTCTCACTGGTCTCTCTCACTGGTCTCTCTCTCTGGTCTCTCTCACTGGTCTCTCTCACTGGTCTCTCTCTCTGGTCTCTCTCTCTGGTCTCTCTCACTGGTCTCTCTCTGGTCTCTCTCTCTCTGGTCTAATATTAAAATATTTGTGTTCATTATTTGACTTGAATAAGCCACTGTAATCATTTTTGTATTACAATGTTTGTAGCAGAGGCTATTTCCCCAAAATAAAATAACCAGAAGAGCCTATTCTTAATGTTGTCTTCTTGGTTATTATTTTGGGGGGCCACGCAGACCCGTCAGATTTTTAAGGGGGCCTCGGTGTTACTGAGTTTGGGAATGGCTGCTTTAGACTTACAGGTCCACAAAAACAGTTTGAATATAAATAGTATCACTATACTCTCCATCGGATACTCGAGGGTTCATGGGAGTTTGCCCAACCTGTCCACATGTGCTTTGTGGATTTGGAGAAGGCGTTCGACCGTGTTCCCCGGGGTGTCCTTTGGGGGGTCCTCCGTGAGTACGGGGTTCGGTGTCCTCTGAGGGCCGTTCGGTCCCTGTATAACCAGAGACAGAGCTGTGTTCGCATTGCCGGCAGTAAGTCAGAACCTTTCCCGGTGAATGTTGGCCTCCGCCAGGGCTGCCCTTTGTCACCGGTTCTGTTCACTGTATTTATGGACAGAATATCTAGGCGGCAGCCCAGGGGCCGGGAGGGAGTCCGGTTCGGGGACCACAGGATTTCATCTCTGCTGTTGCGGACGATGTTGTCCTGTTGGCTCCAACGAACCAGGACCTGCAGCATGCACTGGGACGGTTTGCAGCTGGGATGAGAATCAGCACCTCCAAATCTGAGGCCATGGTGCTGGACCGGAAAAAGGTGCCTTGCCCTCTGCAGGTGGGTGGAGAGGTCCTTCCTCAAGTGGAGGAGTTCAAGTATCTCGGGGTCTTGTTCACGAGTGAGGGAAGAATGGAGCGTGAGATTGACAGGCGGATCGGTGCAGCGTGCGCAGTGATGCGGTCGCTGTATCGGACCGTTGTGGTAAAGAGGGAGCTGAGCCGAAAGGCAAAGCTCTCGATTTACCGGTCAATCTTCGTTCCCTCCCTCACCTGTGGTCATGAGGGAGCAGCGTCTGCAGTCAGAGCTCCCTTACCTCTGGTCATGAGCTTTGGGTAATGACCGAAAGAACAAGATCGCGGATACAAGCGGTCGAAATGAGCTTCCTCCGCAGAGTGGCTGGGCGCTCCCTTAGAGATAGGGTGAGGAGCTCAGTCACACGGGAGGAGCTCGGAGTAGAGCCGCTGCTACTCCACGTCGAGAGGAACCAGTTGAGGTGGCTCGGGCATCTGTTCAGGATGCCTCCTGGACGCCTCCCTGGGGAGGTGTTCCGGGCACGTCCCACCGGGAGGAGGCCCCGGGGAAGACCCAGGACACGCTGGAGGGACTATGTCTCTCAGCTGGCCTGGGAACGCCTTAGGGTCCCCCCGGACGAGCTGGAGGAAGTGTGTGTGGATAGGGAAGTCTGGGCGTCTCTGCTTAGACAGCTACCCCCGCGACCCGGCAACGGATAAAGCGGAAGAAAACGGACGGACGGAGTATCACAGAAACCACTAAATTCAGACTGAATACAAAGGGGCCGAGCACTAAGCCTTGAGGTTCTCTGTGAGGTTCTCCGTGAGTGACGCAGCCAGATGTACAATGGTCACAATCGATCAGGGAACGTGTGCTGGGCTTTGACCATCAACAGACAGATGATGTGTCGTTGCAATAGTAATTCTTTTCTCTGGTCTCTCTCTCTGGTCTCTCTCTGTTCTCTCTCTGGTCTCTCTCTCTGGTCTTTCTCTCTCTGGTCTCTCTCTCTCTGGTCTCTCTCTCTGGTCTCTCTCTCTGGTCTCTCTCTCTCTGGTCTCTCTCTCTGGTCTCTCTCTGGTCTCTCTCTGATCTCTCTCTCTCTGGTCTCTCTCTCTCTGGTCTCTCTCTCTGGTCTCTCTCTGGTCTCTCTCTCTGGTCTCTCTCTGGTCTCTCTCTCTGGTCTGTATGATATATTCCTTATTCTTATGGTTCATCATCAAAGTGCAGTAGTTTGTTCTTTTGAGTCGTGGTTCTGTTCTTAACACAATAACTCTCCAGAGCTTCCCCATGGTCACACCATGGTCACACTTACCATCAATCTTTTAAATTCATAGATAAGCACTAATTGGATTTTAGAGAGGTCCATATGAGCCGGGGCCATGCCAGTGCTCATGTTTCAGAACCTGGGCCACACGCCTGGATCTGGGTCAGACTCACTCTGGAATCCATACGTCGAAAATATTTACCACTGCATTCCACAAAGAGGTTCCAGAGGCCACTTCTGTTGTTGGGGAGGAGTCACATGACCACGAGTCCTCACTGACCCCAGGAGGAGGGGGGAGGAGGGGGAGGAAGGGGGAGGAGGAGGAGGGCAGGAAGGGGAGAGTCAAGAGGTCAGGAGGCTAGGAGACATGCTAGGAGAGAGGACAGAGGAGGCTAGGAGACATGCTAGGAGAGAGGATAGAGGAGGCTAGGAGACATGCTAGGAGAGAGGATAGAGGAGGCTAGGAGACATGCTAGGAGAGAGGATAGAGGAGGCTAGGAGACATGCTAGGAGAGAAGAATGAAGGTAAGGAAGTTAGTGAATCTTTATTTTGAAGTGTTTTAGTCTCCCATCAGTCTAAGCAGGAACGAGAACCCTCCCACTATCTCAGCCCTTGATATGGTGGAACAGCGGCTTTACTCCGAGCTCCTTAGGTTATCTCTAAGGAAGCGGCCAATCACTCTGCAAAGGAAACCCCTTTTTGACTGCTTATATCTGTGATCGTGCCATCGTGCCATCGTGCTCATAACATGGTGAGAGTGGGAACAGAGCTTTGACTGCAGACGCTGCTCCCTCCTCGCTACAACAGTCAACTCCTTCCCTCACTGAGAACACTGGAACTCTGCCTGAGGAGGGACCTCTGCACCTGGAGAGGGCAAGGCGATAAAAGACCTCATCAACCTAGTCAGACCTCAGAAGCTAAGCAGGACATGGCCTAGTAAGTATCACGATGGGAGACCTGTGGGAAGACCAGGTGCCAGTGTCAATGGGAGACGCTTCACGTTCGATGCCTGAGTTTGTCTTGTGAAAGATGTTCCAATAATGTTTCAAGAGTCTTTGGGCATGAAACCAGCTGTGCCAAAATAATGCATTGATACCATTTAAAAAATATAATTGTATTTATTTCAGGGTTTGCTGATGGCTCACGTCCTGGACAGAAGCCACTTGATTGTAGACTGGTACCCCCTGCTGGCAGAGGTCTGTACTACAGAGAAAAGCATCACTGCACTTATAGAAACTAAAACATTTGGGTTAAATAGATTAGTTATACCGTTCCATTCCTAAATACTAGTGTCTGCTATGGGGACCACACCAATTTAACATCAACGTATTTCAACAGGACTGTGTATAATGATAAAGGTCTACTGCTCTAAGTAACGACAGAGGAAGGCCGTCCCACTCTGTTCATGAGTTTAATCCATCCCACTTTTAAAGCATTAGTACAAAGACATTTATTCATTCACACGTGTCCACAGTCACAGGAGTAAACTTTAACATTTATTAATAAGTTCATCACTTGTTTTCATTAATAAACTATTTTAATGACTCAGTTTCTCAGACTTTGTGCCTCTATCTGCTCCACACCCTCCTCCTCCTTCTCTTTAGTGTCCACAGTCTCCACAACAACAGTGTCATTCTGCATCTCCTCTACATGAAAGTCCTCTCCAGCCTCTCCCTGTACCTGTAGGTCCTCTCCAGCCTCTCCCTGTACCTGTAGGTCCTCTCCAGCCTCTCCCTGTACCTGTAGGTCCTCTCCAGCCTCTCCCTGTATCTGTAGGTCCTCTCCAGCCTCTCCCTGTATCTGTAGGTCCTCTCCAGTCTCTCCTTCTACATGAATGTTCTCTCTGGTTTCTTCCTGTACATTTAAAGTCCATCCAGTTGCGTCCCGTGCCTCTGTCTCCACAGTCTCCTCCTCTGTGGTGGTCTCTCTGTTTGGTTCCTGCGGTGTCTCCACAGTCTCCTCCTCTGTGGTGGTCTCTCTGTTTGGTTCCTGCGGTGTCTCCACAGTCTCCTCCTCTGTGGGGGTCTCTCTGTTTGGTTCCTGCGGTGTCTCCACAGTCTCCTCCTCTGTGGTGGTCTCTCTGTTTGGTTCCTGCGGTGTCTCCACAGTCACAGTGCGCTGAGTGTCTGCTGGCTCTGGACTCAGGAGGTCCTGTTGGGATGAGGCCTGGACCTGGACCTCCTCTTCTTCTTCTTCTTCTTGGACAGCTATTGGGAGCCAAGAGTCCTTGTGCAGCTGCTCGCTCCTCTCCACCTCCTGAACACTAGGGGGAGATGTGGCCTATGGGGGAAAGTTTACGTTAGAACAAATATGTGCTGAGAAGTCTAGATATGATTGTCTATGAGCTGCTGAGATCTGGATATGGTACTGCGGTTTAACCAGTCTCCACATGGACAAGAGACTGCTGCTTAAATCCACATGGGCCGTAAAAGAAGCTGTACCCGATTTATTTTCTAATGAGTTCATAAAAATGCTTATTACTACATACAAGTTGTATTATAATCAGTAATTTAATTGAAAACTTGAGCTCATTGATTCAGCTGTGTATGAATTCAGGCGTAAAAAGTGCTGAGTAGAGACTCTCCTCCAATCACAGAACGAGGCTGCGTCCTCTAGCCTCTACAGCAGCCATTCCCAAACTCAGTAACACCGAGGCCCCCTTAAAAATCTGACGGGTTTGCGTGGCCCCCCAAAATAATAACCAAGAAGACAAAATTAAGAATAGGCTCTTCTGGTTATTTTATTTTGGGGAAATAGCCTCTGCTACAAACATTGTAATACAAAAATGATTACAGTGGATTATTCAAGTCAAATAATGAACACAAATATTTTAATATTACAAACAAAACATTATAAATTTAACATTAAATAATTATATTATTATTTTTTTTTTTTTTATGACCTCCCGCGGCCCCCCTGCAGTACCCTCGCGGCCCACCAGGGGGCCGCGGACCCCACTTTGGGAGACACTGCTCTACAGCTTTCACTCCAAACACAGTGGTGATAAACTACTACCGTAGCCACAGCTGCCCTGGGGCACACTGACAGAGCTTAGCTTCAGGGCTCTGATGGGATATAACTGTCCCCTACAGGTGTGGCCATGAGTTTGTGTTAGCTGATAAATCTCAATAAGCTACATTTGTCCTCACACGTGTGCCCAGTTACCTGCATGTGCGATGGCAGGTGCTTGAACTCGTCCTCGTTGACGTCAAAGTCCTCCATGCTGCGTTCGAGCAGCCACCAGCGGCCGGCGAAGCCCACGTCCAGGACCCGGTGGGGCAGGTCCCTCCAGCGCACGGCCAGGTTAGAGCAGGACGCCTCGTACAGCGCGCTCTGAGGGTCAAAGTCTGTGCTGTAGATGAGCGAGCACAGGCCCAGGCCCAGGTGCCGCAGCCGGCCCTGGTTCCACTGCTGCATCAGGCTCTGGACGTGGCGGTCGGAGGCGGCGTTGCGGATCCACGGTGAGAGCAGCGCCAGCTGGTTAGAGCGGTCCAGCAGCGCGGCGTAGAAGGACGACTGGTCGGGTTTGGTGTAGAAGCAGGCGTAGGCTCCTCCCAGCAGGCTGA
The DNA here is from genome assembly GCA_964034765.1 of Knipowitschia caucasica. Classification (NCBI taxonomy): domain Eukaryota; kingdom Metazoa; phylum Chordata; class Actinopteri; order Gobiiformes; family Gobiidae; genus Knipowitschia; species Knipowitschia caucasica. The sequence continues at coordinate 33,061,963 of OZ035840.1, forward strand.
CGTACACAGTGGCTTTGAGGGGCCGCTCCCGGGCCCCCACCGCCACCTCCCTACACGCCTCTTTGTAGTCAGAGAACATGCTGCGGATCCACACGCCTGCACACAGCGGCCAGGAGGAGGGGTTAATAATCAATACCATAGCAGTACACATATTTAATGTATATTATATCTAAATGTGTATATGCCAAGGTTGTGAGAACAGAAATTATACACACATAGAATACAGTGTATTATTATATTATTTAGATCCATCCTAAAGCCACCTTCAGATACATTTGTGAACATGTCATTCTAACTCTCTGTAACACTAAAAAGTATCAAGTGAATGGAAGTTATTTCATTATGTTACTTGGAGGAGAGCATTCTGATGACATGAGATTGAGATATATATATATATTATATATATATATATATATGTGGGGGCGACAGTAGCTCAGTTGGTAGAGCATTGGCCTTTGGGCCTGAAGGTCGTGGGTTCAAGCCCACCATAAGACCTACTTCACGACTCCCACTGATGACTGCTGTCGTTGTGTCCTTGGGCAAGACACTTAACCCCACTTTGCCTGAAGCTCCCACTGAAAGATCTCAGCTCCTGTGGACTCACCACCTGCAGGAGGATCAGTGAGGGGCTGGTGCTCTGTGTACTGGGTGCAGCTCTGACTGCCACCCCCCCTGACCCAGAAATGGATTAAGGGGAAGAAAATGGATGGAAAATGGATGGATGGATGGATATATATATTATATATCCATCCTCAGGTTACTCTTACAAGACAGACACAAAATAGGTCCCCCCGCTTTAAGTATATAATTTATTATATTATTAACCTGGTCTTTCACAAATGTGCAATAGATCAGTTATAACCATAACCAAACTCAGCAACATATTCAATGTTTTCAAACTAAAATGTCTAATTATGAACAGTATTTTGTGCCATGTGTTATTCTGACTTGAGTTTTAAGAGACTTTTGAGTAAATGGAAGATAATTATCACAGAGTTTTAAGATTGTTACAGTTGTCAGTGCACAGTGACAGCCATCTGACAGTGTGTTCTCTCTATGGTTCTCACCGGCTTTACTCTGCTTCAGCCTCTCCCAGCGGCCCCCAGGAGCCGGGCTGGGGCTCGGGGTGGCGGCCGGGGCTGGACTCGCTTCTGCCGCGGTGCATAGTGCTCTCCTCACCGCCCGGAACGAGGCCATTTCAGCGGGTTTCAGCTTCTACGGTCACCTTCATCACATCATCCTCTCGTGGGCTACTGGCACTGGTCACATGGAACCAAAATGGCGACGCGAGTGCTACATCTATGACGCTCCGGAAAGAAACAGAAGCAAAAGGATAGTTCTGCCCAAGTCATCAGCAACGGCAAAGGCAACGATGTCTTTATTTGACAGGATTCTTATCATTAATATCTGTTTTAGGTTTTTCCCGATTTGTTAAAGATAATAATTGAGCACATTAAGACAATTCCAGAATAAACAGCACATGACCATAGACTGTAAATATTAACCATGACAGATTGCGTACAGATAAAACGGGCTGCATCCAAACAGAACATAAGCCAACACACGACCCTCCTTCCTTGTCTTTCTTTATCCTATCTCGCTCTTTGAAATAGTGTTTTTATGTTGCTAAGCTCCAAGTTTGTAAAATATAAAACATTATAAAGACGTTTATATTGACACGTAGGTGAAATATCGTGTCAGTTCGTCAGTTTTAAAAAGGAGCAGACCAAGGGAGAAAATAAAGCAGGTTTTGTTCATGAATTTGGATGGAGCCACTTGATTTCAGATGTTAATGTGTGTTTATATATTTTTTAATCAACGCGAATTCAAACGCATTTTTTTTTCTTTTATGTTGGTTTCAAAATGGGGTTTTATTTATGTTTTAATATTACGTGGATCTGGTCAACTGCTTTTGACCAGATCCACGTGACGGCTTTGTTTACGCAGTGACGTGTACCGGAAGTGTCACCAGGATACTCGGCTGTTAATCTAACAGCGAGTGGATTTTATCACAATTCACCGCTTTTTTGTTTTCTTTGTGAATTAAACTTTCGTATATTTGATTGGAGCGGCTGTTTATGTCCAGGTCTTCTTCAAACATGCAGTGATCCTCGGTCCGTGACGCCAGCTGTCACACCTGGGCTTCAGCTGTCATCAGTCTCTCTGCACCGTGAGCACCTTATCTCCTTTTATCGCGTTTATTAAACTGTTATAAAGACACTGTAAAGATGGCTGTGTGTAGAGTTTCCTTCTCTGTTGAAAATGTATAATTATTTGCTTGCTAAAGGCGTTGTTTTACTTGTATTTAGGTCCTGGATGTGGTGACTCTGCTTTAGGCGAGACTATGGCGAGTCCTAATGATCTGCAATTCCAAGGTAAACTCTCAATCTATCTTTTCATAATCAGCAAGGCAAGTTTATTTTTATAGCACAGTTCATACGCAAAATTATAACTAATCACATTGTCAGAGTCTGTCTCACATTTTCCAGAAGACTGTTCCAAAGATTAGCTGATTAACTCTAAAACGCTACCTCCTCATGTTTAGTCCTGACTCTGGGACAGTCCCTGTGCTCCTCAGAGTCCCAGCAGGAGGCCAGTCCCTGTGCTCCTCAGAGTCCCAGCAGGAGTCCAGTCCCTGTGCTCCTCAGAGTCCCTGCAGGAGGCCAGTCCCTGTGCTCCTCAGAGTCCGGGCTGGTTCATATGGGACTAACATGTCACTAATATATTTTGGTGCGAGGCCATGGAGAGACTTGTACACAAGCAGAGCTTACAAGCTTACACAGCGAGACAGCCATCCAAAAGAAAGTCCCGTTCCTCCGCTCTTCCCGGTTCTATCGTTCTATGGTCACGCCATCCACGTGCAAATCCATATCCATGTATTATCCATATTGGGAGACGCTAACTCAGTCCCAACAGTGGGTGTGTGTGGGGGCGATAGCTTCGTGGGTGCGGGGAGGGGAGCAGAAAGAGAGGCCAGCGAGTCCACGGCTTCAAAATCCCAAAGTCAGTTAGTGCAGCTTTAAACTGACTTAAAAACTGCTCAAATATTGTCCAGGGCGTCTTCCATCATAGACAGGCCGTGTTCAGGTTTTAGTCACATGGTACGATTACTGTAGAAATGTCTGATTTTCCACAGTTTTATTTAAAATAACAGTAGTTGTAGTACTTCTATTTCTGATGCGCCAAAGTAGCTCTCCTCAGACCCCTGCTTTAGTTTAGTTTAGTTTAGTTTAGTTTAGTTTAGTTTAGTTTAGTAAGGACCTTGTGCAGTTGCATTAAAATCTGCTGCACCAGCTCCTTCCCACATCTGGTCCTGACAAAACAATCGTAAAACTTACATTTTAAAAACAGTTGAAAAAAGTGCTGTATTTTCCAACTGAAGCCGTTTATACTTTTTGGTGCTTTTGTGTCTGTTGTGTGACTGTGTTGTGTGTTGTGTGGCAGAGTTTGAGGAGGCGGCGCAGCTGTTGTCCTCAGACCCAGGGGCCTCCACCCTGAGCACCCTCCTCAGCCCGACAGCAGGGGGCAGCAGTGAGGAGGTGAAGCTGGACCTGTCTGATGAAGAGGAGGCAGCGCAGCACGAGGCCGCAGAGGTTCCTTTGATCTTTACAGTATTTCCTTCTCAACGTTTCATTTCTCTTTAAGCACTCACCTTCGTACAAAGACAGATCCAAACGTTAGAAAGACAGAGACTGGATCATGTTTGAGCTAAAAACACAATCTGTGTGTGTCTAGCTCAAAATCATTAGTTTTATCTCAGAGGACTTTACGTGTCTGTGTGTGTGTAACTGTGTGTGTGTGTAACCATGTGTGTAACCGTCTGTGTGCGTGTAACCATGTGTGTAACCATGTGTGTAACCGTCTGTGTGCGTGTAACCATGTGTGTAACTGTGTGTGTAACTGTGTGTGTGTGTGTGTAACCATGTGTGTAACCATGTGTGTAACTGTGTGTGTGTAACTGTGTGTGTGTGTGTGTGTGTGTGTAATCATGTGTGTAACTGTGTGTGTAACTGTGTGTGTGTAACCATGTGTGTAACCGTGTAACTGTGTGTGTGTAATCATGTGTGTAACTGTGTGGGTGTGTAACCATGTGTGTAACTGTGTGTGTGTGTGTGTAACCATGTGTGTAACTGTGTGTGTGTGTAACCATGTGTGTAACATGTGTGCGTGTTGTGTGTCTCTCAGGGCCCTTCTGGATTAGTGTGTGTAACCATGTGTGTGTGTGCACTTGTTTTCAACTCCTGGTGGGTTCCATAACCTGAGATTCCACTCACGTCATGGGGACTGGTTTTACGTGGTGGGGCCCGAACACCGGACCCCACTGGTCCAAGCTTAATAATCAATGGGTAATGCTTTTCTAACGGTCCTTATGCAGTCTCTGTAAAAATATGGAAAGGACCCCTGGAGGTTTACTTTCCTGAAAAAAGTGTGTTATGTGTCGGAACCCTGGTGGTGGGTTGCGGGATATCAAGGAGGGGCACACTGGGGCAATTTCAGTCCAGCAGGCTGGAGCCAATCATGGAGCAGCACAACAGAGGAAATCAGGTGTCAGGCTAGAAAAAGGTGCAAGTGTGTGGTTCATTAGGCTGCAAGAAATCATGGAGGAGCACACTGAAGCGCACGCTTACAAACCACTGGTAAGTGCTGACTACAAGTCATGACTTCAAATTGTTATATAGAATGATTACAAATTATTTGTTGTTTGTGCAGCTTAGTCAAGAGTCCCTAATTGATGAAGTCGACTCAGATTCTGACGATTTAACTGTCAAGAAGAAACCTGTAAAAAAGTATGGAAAAAGAAAAATCAAAAACACTTTTCTTCAAGACTCGGAAAGTGACGAACCAAAGGCAAATAAGATTGTTATCATGCAGCTGCAAAAGAAGAAAAATGGGGGGCGAGTATACAGCAAGAGACACTTCTGCCTCTACTGTTCAATGTCCTGCCACAAAATGTCCCGTCATTTGACTAGAAAACATGGAAATGAAAGTGACGTAGCCAGAGCATTGGCTCTACCTGTGAAATCTAAAGCACGTAAACTTCAGTTTGATTTGATCAGGAATAGTGGAAACCGTGAGCACAATTTTGAGGTTTTAAAGGCCGGCATTGGAACTTTAGTCCCAGCTAAACAGCCAAATTCCCCAGTTAAATCCAGTGAGTTTTTGCACTGTATAGACTGTGGGGCATTGCTTAAGCGAAAGTCGCTGTGGAGGCATGTGGCCAGGTGCCGGCTTTCACAGAAAGATGCCCAGGCTAAACCAGGTAGAAGTAGGGTCCAGTCCCTCTGCTCCCTAGCCCAGCCTGTACCGGAGGGCATCAGCAAAAAGCTGTGGTCTTTAATTTCGGCAATGCATCAGGATGAGGTCACGGGTGTTGTCAAAGCAGAAAAGGGGATTCTGAGACTCGGAGAGCACCTGTACTTAAAACACGGGCATGATAAGACTAAGCATGATTACATTAGGCAGAAAATGAGAGAAGTCGGTAGGTTAATTAACGAAGCAAAAACCGCAGGGAAACTGAAAACAATTAAGGATTTCTTTATTCCTTCCAACTTTAACCATGTGATTGATGCAGTCAGGTCTGTGGCTGGATATGATGAGGAAACAAATCAATACAAGACTCCATCCTTGGCCCTCAAACTCGGCCATAGCCTCAGAAAGCTAGCAGATATTCTTGAATGTGACTCAAAAATGGAGCATTGTGTTGATGAACTATTTATTAAAAACCTCCAACGAAGCCGGCTGCTTTTTGAGAAGAGGTGGGACGTCTGTGTTTCTTCTGCTGCCCTACAGACCCTCCGGCAAGCCAAGTGGAACACTCCGGACCTGCTCCCTCTGACTGAGGACGTTAGAGCCATGCATGCACATATTGAGGTATGTCGACCTGAATATGTGCAAACCCTAATAAGTGAGCCAACGTCTAAGCATTGGTCTAAACTGGCAGTTTTGACTCTTTGTGAGGTCATCATTTTCAATCGAAGAAGGGAAGGTGAGGTTTCAAAGATGCCACTGACAGCCTTTACCTTAAGAAGTAAGACTGGGATCCATTCTGACATTGCTCTGGGACTGTCCCAACTTGAGAAAAAGCTGTGTCAGCATTTTCAACGCATTGAAATTAAAGGGAAAAGAAGTCGGAAAGTGCCGGTTCTTTTGACTCCTGAAATGATTGCTTCGATGGAGGTGCTGGTGGAGAACAGAAGGGCCTGTTCCATCTCTGACCATAACCCATACTTCTTTTCCCGCCCGGGCGCAGACACCCACATCAGGGGATCAGACTCCCTACGCCAGGTAGCCAAAGAATGTGGTGCGGTGCATCCAGAGATGCTATCCTCAACCAAACTTAGAAAGCACATAGCTACTATGTCTACAGTTCTCAATATGAAAGAGAATGAGATGGACATACTTGCCAACTTCCTCGGCCATGACATTCGCATCCACAGGCAATATTACAGACTACCAGAGGGGACACTGGAGCTGGCCAAAATCAGCAAAGTGTTGATGGCCATGGAGCAGGGAAGAGTGACGGAATTCGAAGGAAAGAGCCTCGACCAGATACAAATTGAGCCTGAAGGTAATTCTTGATATTATTAAAATATGTATGATTTTTTTCCCCTAAAGGCCACTTGTATTTTTATTTTCTGTGCGACAGGGAGAGCAGTAGAGATCCTCTCACAAACGGACGGGCTAAAAGAAACTTCAAGCGGAGAACCTTCAACCATTCATCCAGATGCACCCCATGGTAGTGGCAGTGCCCCTTCTGGTAAGTGTACCAGGTGGGGGATTACAGCCAGGCTGCTTGGTCCTCACCCTGGGAGTGTATATTGCTAATATATTTTTATTTCTCTCCCTAGAACGTGTAAGAAAGCCATGGTCTGCATCTGAGGTGAAGGCTGTGGAGAAGACCATGACACCTTTCATACAGACTGGAAAGGTCCCTGGGAAGTCTCACTGCCTGGCCTGCATTAATGCCTCACCAGATGACCTTAGACATCGGACATGGAGTGGCATTAAATTCTATGTCAAAAATAGAATCACTGCAATTCGAAAACAAAATCTAAAATAAAATTCCTTTAAAATAGTTGTTTGGTTTCTATTGACTGTTTTGTATTACTTAAAGTCTTGGTAAAAAAAGATTATGTCTATGGGTCCCATTCTGAACGGCCCTGTCAAAGGGACCCACCAGGTAACAAAAACGTGTATGTGTGTGTGTGTGTGTGTGTGTAACCATGTGTGTAACTGTGTGTGTGTGTAACCGTGTGTGTAACTGTGTGTGTGTGTGTGTGTGTAACCATGTGTGTAACTGTGTGTGTGTGTAACCATGTGTGTAACTGTGTGTGTGTGTGTAACCATGTGTGTAACTGTGTGTGTGTGTGTAACCATGTGTGTAACTGTGTGTGTGTGTGTGTGTGTGTGTGTGTAACCATGTGTGTAACTGTGTGTGTGTGTGTAACTGTGTGTGTGTGTGTAACTGTGTGTGTGTGTGTCAGCTTTTAGGAGGGCAGAAGTCCACAGGAGGATTCTGGACGTTCCAGTTTTACCAGTCCTTCTTTAACGTGGACACGTCACAGGTACGCACACACACACGGGTACACACAGGGGTACACACGCACACACTCTCAGGGTTACACACAGGGGTACACACACACACTAACAGGGATACATACACACATGGGTACACTCTCTCAGGGGTAGACACACAGGGTTACACACATGCACACACACACAGGGGTACACACACACTTCTATGACGTGTTCTTGTAATGAGTTCTTTTCTTCTTTCATTTTAGTTTTAAGTTTGTGTGTTTGTTTTTTCACACATTTTACTGCAGTAAAACATGCAGTAATGTTGTTGCGTTGATGTTTCTGATCCTTGTGTTGTTGTTGTGGTGTGTTGTTGTTGTGGTGTGTGTGTTCAGGTCCTGGACAGAGTCAAAGGTTCTGTGATGCCGATACCAGGACGCAACTTCATCAAACACCATCTGAGGAGCAATCCGGACCTATACGGTAAACGCACACACTCTGGCTGTCACACCACCTCCTGCAAGTGTGTGTGTGTGTGTGTGTGTTGTGTGTCTCTCAGGGCCCTTCTGGATCGGTGTGTGTGTGTTGTGTGTCTCAGGGCCCTTCTGGATCAGTGTGTGTGTTGTGTGTCTCTCTGGGCCCTTCTGGATCAGTGTGTGTGTGTGTGTGTGTGTGTGTGTGTGTCTCTGGGCCCTTCTGGTTAAGTGTGTGTGTGTGTCTCAGGGCCCTTCTGGTTAAGTGTGTGTGTGTGTCTCTGGGCACTTCTGGTTAAGTGTGTGTGTGTGTCTCAGGGCCCTTCTGGATCAGTGTGTGTGTGTGTGTGTGTGTGTGTGTGTGTGTGTCTCTGGGCCCTTCTGGATAAGTGTGTGTGTGTGTCGCTGGGCCCTTCTGGATAAGTGTGTGTGTGTCTCAGGGCCCTTCTGGATCAGTGTGCGTGTTGTGTGTCTCTCAGGGCCCTTCTGGATTAGTGTGTGTGTGTTGTGTGTCTCTCAGGGCCCTTCTGGATCGGTGTGTTGTGTGTCTCAGGGCCCTTCTGGATCAGTGTGTGTGTGTGTGTGTGTGTGTTGTGTGTCTCTCAGGGCCCTTCTGGATCAGTGTGTGTGTTGTGTGTCTCTCAGGGCCCTTCTGGATCAGTGTGTGTGTTGTGTGTCTCTCAGGGCCCTTCTGGATCAGTGTGTGTGTTGTGTGTCTCTCAGGGCCCTTCTGGATCAGTGTGTGTGTTGTGTGTCTCTCAGGGCCCTTCTGGATCAGTGTGTGTGTCTCTCAGGGCCCTTCTGGATCAGTGTGTGTGTGTTGTGTGTCTCTCAGGGCCCTTCTGGATCAGTGTGTTGTGGTGTCTCTCAGGGCCCTTCTGGATCAGTGTGTGTGTGTTGTGTGTCTCTCAGGGCCCTTCTGGATCAGTGCGTGTGTTGTGTGTCTCAGGGCCCTTCTGGATCAGTGTGTGTGTGTTGTGTGTCTCAGGGCCCTTCTGGATCAGTGTGTGTGTGTTGTGTGTCTCTCAGGGCCCTTCTGGATCAGTGTGTGTGTGTTGTGTGTCTCTCAGGGCCCTTCTGGATCAGTGTGACCCTGGCCGTCTCTGTGGCCATCAGTGGAAACCTGTCCACGTTCTTGGTGCAGATGGGAAACCCGGCGTATCACTACACACCACAGTTCCACAGAGGTAACCGGGGGAGCTCCCTGGGGTGGGGGCGCATGCAGGGGTGGGGGAGCTCCCTGGGGTGGGGGCGCATGCAGGGGTGGGGGAGCTACCTGGGGTGGGGGCGCTATAACAAGTATAACATCAATCCTGTATATTACTTAGTTTAATCTATTTTTACTGATTTTTTTAAAAAAACACGTTCGTTGTAAAAGCACATGTTATTCCCATCTCAACCACACCAGAGAGGGAGACCAGAGAGGGAGACCAGAGAGGGAGACCAGAGAGGGAGACCAGAGAGGGAGACCAGAGAGGGAGACCAGCGAGGGAGACCAGCGAGGGAGACCAGCGAGGGAGACCAGCGAGGGAGACCAGCGAGGGAGACCAGCGAGGGAGACCAGCGAGGGAGACCAGCGAGGGAGACCAGCGAGGGAGACCAGAGAGGGAGACCAGAGAGGGAGACCAGAGAGGGAGACCAGAGAGGGAGACCAGAGAGGGAGACCAGAGAGGGAGACCAGAGAGGGAGACCAGAGAGGGAGACCAGAGAGGGAGACCAGAGAGGGAGACCAGAGAGGGAGACCAGAGAGGGAGACCAGAGAGGGAGACCAGAGAGGGAGACCAGACCGCAGAATCAAATCATATCCTGTCTGTATCGCGATATGTTAAGAATCACAGTAATGTTGATTGTGGGACAAATCTCTCAGTACCATAGAGCCCTCACATGTTGCCAGTTCCCAGCCCTGATAATAACAGTTAGTCCTAACACTGTGGTCCCGCAGTGACCGTGGCCTCGGTGGTCATCTTCCTGTACGCGTGGCTGGTGCCCGTGGCGCTGTGGGGGTTTCTCAGCTGGAGACAGGGCGTGGAGCGGCAGGTCGGAGGGTACTCGTTCCTGGAGACCGTCTGTGTCTACGGCTACTCTCTCTTCATCTACATCCCCACCTCTGTGAGTGAGACGCTGCAGACCCGGGACCGAGGCTGCAGACCCGGGACTGAGACTTCCTGATGTTCCAGATCCTGTGGGTGATCCCGCTGGAGTGGCTGCGCTGGACCCTGTTGGCGGTGGCGATGGTGGTGTCCGGCTCGGTGCTGGTTCTGACCTTTTGGCCCGTGGTCCGAGAAGACACCAAAGCCATGGCTCTGACCGCTGTGGTCACGATAGTGGCTCTGCACGCTCTGCTCGCCGTCGGCTGCAAGGTCTGTCTGTCATAACATACTATACTATAATGTACTGTATCACTTTCTGTCTCTAACCTTTGAACCTTTTCTAGTTAAAGATGTCTTTCATGAACAGGCTGCAATCTATTTATCTCAAAAGTTCAATTTATTTATGTATCGCCCTAAATCACAAGTTTTTAATCTCTGAGGACTTTAAAAAACTCTCTAATCTGTGTTGGAGAATTGACAATCACACAGTTCAAACACGGGAAAAACAAACACAAGACATGAACACAGACATTGGTCCATAAGGAGCAGAGACCAAGGTCCAGTACACTTTCAAAACATCTGCTGCCCCCTGGTGGACAGTGCATGTGCTGCCCTCTGGTGGACAGTGCATATGCTGTCCCCTGGAGGACAGAGCAGGATGAGCTGCATGACAGAGAAACCCCGGCTCCAACGGGAGGTTCTCTCTCATGGATCTAACATCTGTCTTCTCTTCACACTATTATGGCACAGTGTGTGATTTAAAAACCCCTGTAGTCTTTGGAGGAAGCATCAGTCGTGCTTTGGTCCATTCTTCCAGTTTGTGTGGAGAAATAAACACACACATGCTGCTTACTTTAGCCACAACTCAGCTCAGCAGTGCTTTGCCTGGTTAGTACCTGGATGGGAGACTGCTGTATCCTACCGTTTCTATAGTAACACAGTATGTCCTGTCCCACGATTAGCTTTTTATACCCTAAAGGCAGGAGCCTCCCAGAGCGCCCTCTGCTGGATGTGGCTCTAATGTTTATCTCTTGTACCTGAACTTCTGTGTTTGTTTGCAGATGTACTTTTTCCAGAACGCAGCTCAGCTCTCTCCCCTGCAGCCGACCACGGCTCCAGTCCAGGTGCACCTCCAAAATCAGACCAGGAGCCAGTGAGGCCGGACCTGGATCGGACCTGGACTCATGGACTCCTCAGACTGTTCACTGTGGAGACTGAAGGACTGTAATAACTTCAGACGGAGAAGCCTTTGTTCTCGTTTCATCGACACTTTGGGAATAAGATGGTTATGTTTCGGTCTCTGACCCAGGACTTGAGTCTGGACCGTCCCAGGACTGTCAGACTCTGGATTAAAGGGCACGTGTTGCAACAGATTCTTTGGAGCATGTTCCTTCACCTGCAGCCGTTTAGTTCTGTCAAAGCAAATCAGTTTCTATCTATAGCTGCGTTTCCATTGAATAATGCGCAAAAACTTTTTCGATACATTTCAAAATTCGAAAAACCTGTAATTCGCAAAAGCGGCCGTTTCCATTAAGACATATTCGAATAAGTATACACTATTTTCGCGCGTTTATTCACTAGTTTCTAGTACGTCAACATGGCAACAGAAGTAAACAACACTTTGATTTACGTGAGATATATTAATGTCTTGACTTCTGCTGCGGCTCTCATCCTCTCTGACCCCGGGAGAAACTGTGGCTGCTTTGACAGCTCCGCGAACGCGGACCATAGACGCGCGCACAGAACCAGACACGGGTCTTGCCTGTCTCCCCCGTCTCTCCCGTCTCTCCCCCATGCCTCTCCCCCGTCTCTCCCCCATGCCTCTCCCACGTATCTCCCAAGTCTCCACACGAAGCGCAGCCAAAACTCACTGAATAAAGCAGCTCGGCTTCCTCCGCTATATCGAAATAAGTGTTTCCATTGCCGTTTTGCGAAAAACATAATTTCGATACGTCCAAAAAACCACCTATTTTAAGCGCATTAACTTTTTATCGAAAAACTGTGGTTTATTCGAAATTTGCGCGTTTCCATTAGACATTTTATGATGCGCAAATTCAAATTTCGAAATTTGATGCTCAATGGAAACGCAGCTTATGACAGATTGTGTAAATCAGTATCAACTCTTCATTAGAAGTCCTGAACTGGGCGGAGTCGGCTGTGCTCCTGCTCGGACTGAAAACCTGCTGCAGCCTGAGGACAGTCGAAGATCTACATCATTTTGAGCCAATGATTCAGTTTATTTACATCTGATTTAAAAATGGCATGTTTGGTCCGTTCATTTTCTGTTGACAGAAAGTTAGGTAGCCAAGCTTTAATCAATGTAGTCTTTTTAGACTTGCTTTTTATTGGAACGGGTAAAAAGGTCTTAACCATCATGGTCTGCAAATAATTTAAATTAAATGGTGAAATGGAACAAAACTGTGTCGTTTAACCTCGTGTCAAGACGACCCAAAGCCGATGATTCAAGTCCTCTCAGACCCTCAAAGAACCAGGCTCAAGAGAGGAATAGTTTAAAGACTTTTCTTAATCTCTGCAGCTTTGGGTCGAGGTAAAGACTCTGCTGCAGAACGGTCTGAACATGTCAGTCATGTTTATGCCTGAGGGAGCTTTGGTGGCAGCCGCTGCTCCTCTGCACTTTGTCCTGCTGTAAAAAATTCAGCTGGAGAAACCTTTGAGTGTCTCAAACATTTTACCGTAACCTTTTTTGTCCTTGATTCGAGATCAAGCGTCTCAGACCTGTAGCTAGTTTTTACAATCTACAAGTTCAATCAAATGTGAAACCAATAAATGTGAATTATATGTAATATAAACACATTACAAGCAAAATGGGATTTAAATCCTTTGATAAATGTTGATTATGGTCAAAATATTTAAATTTGAGACGTTCTATTTGGACTTTTTATTGAGACTATTTAATGAAGTCACTCCTTCACTTGGAAAGTAAACCATTTGTCACTCACCGTTCAGGATATAGCGCCCTCTATGGACCAGGTTATATAGTGTTTGTAAATCCAGTGAGCCCTAACTGACCAATCAGGAGCCTTCTTTCTCTGAACTCAGCACTGAGTAGCCCCTGATTGGCTCTTTGGTTGCTCGGTCGTTACCGTCCACAAATGTGGATCCAGATTCTCACCAATGGATCCTGTTCGAGTGAAAGCTTTCTACACATTTACCTTTTACTGTAAATACTACATCCACCTTCCTCCTCCACCCTCATCACTTACTCCAGGTCGTCCCCGTTTGAGAAAACAAACCACTGCCGGCCCTCGGCCCGTCTGCTCTCCACATTTCATCGTCTTTTAATCATTTTTTGCCAAAGAAAAAACAAAACAAAAACAGACAAAGGGTTCATCCTACAGAGACGCGCTCTGGCTATAGCATCAGTTCATGTGTCCAGAGTCTAACGGGGTCCGGGGGGGTGGCTCCAGATGAGGAGAGGGCTCTGGAGGGGGGTGACTCCAGAGGGGGGGCCCAGAGGGGGGTTGATATGTTGCATCGGCCCAGTCTTAAGAAAAGTCTGCAGGTGTTTTTGTGGATTTCTATTTCTTTGTTGATAGTTCCATTGGAGAGAGAACAATGAGACTCTTGAAGTTCATTTATCGCAGGAAACGAAACACGGAGACCGAGCAGCAGCAACGTGTGTTTGAAGCCTCCTGGTCACTTTCCGGATTAAATAATGGATTAAAAATGCCCTAATGTTCTACTCTACACTTGACTGGCCAAACACTGCACATGTCGCTCTCTTCGTATCTTTGAGTCTGAAGCTCCGCTGGTGAAGTCTACATCGACATCAAACAGATAAAAGATAAATATGGGCAAACCAAAGGATATGTTCAATGTGTCACTTTTTCCTACATTTCTATAATGATTCTTTGCTTAAGACACTTGCAATGAATGTGATCAAGTTGAAAACACTACATTCTGAGTCAGCAGAAAACAAACATGGATTCAATTCAGATTCAGTCCCTTCTTTATCCGTCACTAAATGCTTTCTCCAGCTTTCAAATCTACATTTCCTGAAGAATTTTTATTCTCCTCTTAAAACAGCGTTTGCCAAGAGAACCAGCAAGTCGTCGAGTTTTTAAAAGTGCAGTTCTCATGTCCAGTGAGAAATTCCTCTTTTCCTATTTTTTGAGTCAAAAATCAAACATTGTAAACGTGTTCCGTTGGCGACCGTTGCTTTAAGACTTATATCGTACGCAATCAATGTCTTTGGCAGGGGAAGAATACTGAGCTGCCTCCTCACAACACCAAACCCACTGTGCAGCATGGGGGTGGAAACATTATTTGGGGCTAATTTTTAATGCGAAACAAAACAGACGCCACCCGCTGTCGCACATTACTACAGTTTGCATATGAACTCAGCTTACACGTTCCCACACTTTCTCTTTCAGCAATTAATCAAATCTCCACCGCGGCGGAAAGTGACCAGGACGGTACCGAGACAGAAGCTTCCTCTGAGAACCGTCTTTGGCAGAGTTCCCAGACCTAAACCGCGGTGTGGGGGGAGGGCACGAGGTGGAGTCTGATATGTGGAGCCCGGAGGCCGCGGCGGTGCGTCCATGGGAGCAGTTCATGAGGGAGGAGTCCGCAGGGGAACGAGGAGCAGGAGGAGGTCTGTGCGTTGGACGGATGAAGATGGACTTTAAAGAAAACGAAAAAGGACAAAGGGTCTGTGCGAAGCGATCATGAAACAACTCAACGGTTTTCATTCGCCGCGAAGTCACAAACTGCTCCGGAGACGCCGGGCCTCGCAGGGTCCGGCCGCTTCCTGCTTTTGGTTTGTCGGTTTTGGTGGTTCTCTGTGGTTCTCTGTGGCAGTGGGAGGGGGGGGGGGCTCATGCGGGGGTCTGGAGCAGGACGGACGTGGCGCTGGTCTCTAACTGCCGTAATGCATGGTGTTGCTGGGGATGACCATGGGGGAGGCCATGGAGATGGCGGCTCCGCCCATAGTGAACTGGTTGGTGACGGGGTAGTAGCTGCCGCTGCTGCTGGGGCCAGACTGTCCTGTGGTGGCTCCTGGGGACAGAGGCACACGGAGAGATCACCTTTAATGTCAAGGGTTGAGAGAAGCCCCACCCTGCCCTAATGTGTAAGAATCACAATAATATTCAATCACATGATCCTGTTGAATCCGTCGTTAGTGTGAACAGCACATTTACAGGTGTGAATGCTGCCATTGTGTCCCTGAGCAAGACACTGAACCCGCCTCCCCCAGTGTCACCTTTGTGTAAGAAGTCTCTTCATGTAAAACCATTTACGTTCCTTTCAGACTGCTGTGCAGAATGAATGTGGCAGTCCTCCAGGAACCAAACCAAACCAAAGAGACTTTGTGACATCACAACAGACAGAGCAGTCTCAAACATGATGGTTTGGGGCTGCTTTTCTGCAGAAGGGACGGGACAACTGCTCAACGAAGGAGCCCCAGCTCTGCACCCCTGTACCCGTGTGCCCCTGTACCTGTGTGCCCCTGTACCTTTATGCCCCTGCACCCGTGTGCCCCTGTACCTGTGTGCCCCTGTACCTTTATGCCCCTGCACCTGTGTGCCCCTGTACCTTTATGCCCCTGCACCCGTGTGCCCCTGCACCCGTGTGCCCCTGCACCCGTGTGCCCCTGCACCTGTGTGCCCCTGCACCTGTGTGCCCCTGCACCTGTGTGCCCCTGCACCTGTGTGCCCCTGCACCTGTGTGCCCCTGCACCTGTGTGCCCCTGTACCTTTATGCCCCTGCACCCGTGTGCCCCTGCACCCGTGTGCCCCTGCACCTGTGTGCCCCTGCACCTGTGTGCCCCTGCACCTGTGTGCCCCTGCACCTGTGTGCCCCTGCACCTGTGTGCCCCTGCACCTGTGTGCCCCTGCACCTGTGTGCCCCTGCACCTGTGTGCCCCTGCACCTGTGTGCCCCTGCACCTGTGTGCCCCTGCACCTGTGTGCCCCTGCACCTGTGTACCCCTGTATCTGTCACTGAAGTCCAATAAAATCTAAGTTTTTATATTATTGAAAACAGTAATAAACATTACGAAGATGTTAAGCTAATCATGGACATTTGAAGAGTCAGGGCAGAAGTAGCAGGTGAGCTTTGATGCTAATGAGTTTAAGCTAGCAGCTGTGTGTAAAGTTTATCTGTATAGCGCCTTTCACAGAGCAGGGGCACAAAGCACTTCACGATCAAAACAGAAAAATACACACGTTATAAAAATATATACAGAGCGATAAACACACTTCAGATAAAGGCTGTTTTCTCCCCCTGTCTGCACCTGAGGAGAGAAACCTTGTCTGCACCTGAGGAGAGAAACCCAGAGTTCAGTTGGAGCCGATTAAAACCATCTTTGTTCTGTCCACTGAGAGAGGAACCTCGGAGTGGGGTTGAGAGAGAGAAACCTCTGGGTGTGGGGCTGAGAGAGAGAAACCTCTGGGTGTGGGGCTGAGAGAGAGAAACCTCTGGGTGTGGGGCTGAGAGAGAGAAACCTCTGGGTGTGGGGCTGAGAGAGAGAAACCTCTGGGTGTGGGGCTGAGAGAGAGAAACCTCTGGGTGTGGGGCTGAGAGAGAGAAACCTCTGGGTGAGGGGCTGAGAGAGAGAAACCTCTGGGTGTGGGGCTGAGAGAGAGAAACCTCTGGGTGTGGGGCTGAGAGAGAGAAACCTCTGGGTGTGGGGCTGAGAGAGAGAAACCTCTGGGTGTGGGGCTGAGAGAGAGAAACCTCTGGGTGTGGGGCTGAGAGAGAGAAACCTCTGGGTGTGGGGCTGAGAGAGAGAAACCTCTGGGTGTGGGGCTGAGAGAGAGAAACCTCTGGGTGAGGGGCTGAAGGAGCAGCTGGAGATGGTCTGCATCAAAGTGACAGACACTGAACTGTCAGGATCACAAACAACAGAGGCCCAAGAACCGAGCCTTGGGGAACACCCACTGTACGTCTGCAAACTCTGACATGTTGTTATTAGAGGACAGTAGATCTCAGGACCACGTCTACCAGCACCAGGTCTACCAGCACCAGGTCTACCAGCACCAGGTCTACCAGCACCAGGTCCACCAGGACCACATCTACCAGCACCAGGTCTACCAGCACCAGGTCTACCAGCACCAGGTCAACCAGCACCAGGTCTACCAGCACCAGGTCCACCAGGACCACATCTACCAGCACCACATCTACCAGCACCACATCTACCAGCACCAGGTCTACCAGCACCAGGTCTACCAGCACCATGATGTCTTTAGACACTTTCAGCTGTTTCAGTGAAACTTCCTGAAAACATACTAAAAAATGTGTCAATAATGTTGTTTGCATCAAAGAATGTTGTGAGTTGATTTTAGACCAACTTTTTCAGGACTTTGGTCAACAGCGAGATCTTCGACACAGGTCTAAATTTCTGAAGATTAACAGACAGTAGTCTGAAATCAGGACCACAGGGCCCGCTACTACCTGTATAACTGAGTGTGTGTGTACGTGCCTGTGTATGTGTGACTGTGTGTGTGTATCCGTGTACGTGTGTGTGACTGCATGTGTGTGTGTATATGTGTGTACTCACCCTGGACGATGCCTGTGCTCATGATGGAGCCCATCCTGGAGTGAGTGTGGTTCACGATGCCTGTGTTCACTGCACACAGAGGAGACATCAGACCAGAGCCACGCCCTGCACTCCCAGCATGCACTGCACCTCTACGACGGATGCTACTGATACTACTGATGATACTGATACTACTGATACACTAGAAACGCAAATGAATTTTGACATTTATTGGAAAAAGGTAGATTGTACATTTCAAACATTTCTTCATCAATTGTTGATATCAAAATTAAAACAAAATCACATGCATTTGTAACGCTTCATACAAACATTACAGTGAGTTACACACAACTACACAACAGCTGACGGAGGTTTAGTACAGAGGGATGACATTAGTAACACTCACATTACACAAATACACTCGAGCTTCAAAGACTCGCATCTACGTCACCATGGCAACACATCAGTGGAAACACCGCACATGAATATAGGTAAATGTGTATCAGCAGCGTCCCACATGTCTCAGATGTATGTAAACAAGAGAAGAGTAACTCCCTCTAGTGTTGGAAGTGGGAACTTCACTGCTTAGATCCAACATGGAGCGGACTGAAGCCTAAAGGCACTTTTGTTTTAAAACGGCATGACATGAGTTGAGAAACGGAGCATTCAGAAAGAAGGGGTGGGGGGAGGTGGAAATGTCAGAGGTTCCTGAATGATACAACGGAATCTCCAAAAAAACAAAAACATTCAAAACAAAAACTTTTGAAATCACAGGCGACAAAGTGATGGGGTCGTGAAGCAGAGAGTTTGCCCTTTGGAAAATGTAACGTGAGTGTGTGTGTGTGTGTGTGTGTGTGTGTGTGTACGTGTGTGTGTGTAAATGTGCGTGTAAATGTGCGTGTGTGTGCTACAGAGAGCATGCATTGAGTGTGGAGAGCAGGCCGTTGGTGTGGACATAACTGTTTTCGGCAGAGGGCTTTCTCTCGGCTGCCTCCCCACTACACCATGAGCCCTGAGCAGGAGTGAAGCCGGGGGGGTTGCAGTTCGTACCCAGCGGGATGAGGTTGTTGTGGGAGGCCGGCGTGCCGCTGCCAATCACCGTGCTCAAGTCGTACGCCGTGGGCATCCCTGGCAACACACACACACAGGGGTCAGAGGTCAGGGGGGGCTCTCAGTGACTCTGCAGAGACCCAGGACAGACCTCCCACAATGCAACAGGAGAGAACTGGGAACATGAAGGATTCTATAGGACTGTGATATTTGGCCACAGTTCAATAATATCGTGATTCTTACATTCTACATATACAGACAGGATGTGCTTCTGTGATATATCGTGATACATGTCTCTTCATATTATTCAGACTTTACAAACATGAAGGAATACTTTTCTCACAGAGTAGAACATACCTGAGCCCATGCCCTGGCCCATGTTGTAGCCTGCTCCTGTGTTCCACATGTTCTCTGACGGCGACGTGTAGTGTGAGCCGGGGGGAGGGTTAGGGGTGGTGCCTGTGTACCTACACACACACACACACAGACACACACAGACACACACACACACACGTATGAGCACAGCCGAACACATGTGGTGAGCAGCTGAACCGTGTGAATGTAGAACCTGCTGCACATAGACCCCTCCAGCTCTGAGCATGTGTGACATCACCGCTGCTGTCGGACCACATTCATTGATTGACTGCGGAACCTTCCGCAGTCAACCATTGGTTTTGTATTTCTTTATTCCGTCATTTTTTTTGACACGTTTCACAGCTTTCACATTTTCAACAATTTCCACAAGTTATACATCAAAACGTTCCACATGTTTGGGAGATTATTGCTATTACTTTTGGGACTTCAGCGATTTCCGGTTTTTCCGCAATCGGACAAAAATCTGCATTGAGAATTCTGCAATGCATTTTAATAGGCCCATGCATTTTAATAGGACTTCAGCTCTTTCAGACATTTCTACAGTTTCAATGATTCAACAGTTTCAAGGATTCAACAGTTTCAAGGATTTCAGCAGTTTCAAGATTTCAAGAGTTTCAAGGACTTCAACAGTTTCAAGGACTTCAGCAGTTTCAAGGACTTCAGCAGTTTCAAGGACTTCAGCAGTTTCAAGGACTTCAGTGTAATCATGCAACCTAATAGGGATTTTTCCATGTAAACCAGTATAATGCAACTTAATAGGGATTTTTCCATGTAAACCAGTATAATGCAACTTAATAGGGTTTTTTCATGTAAACCAGTATAATGCAACTTAATAGGGTTTTTTTTCATGTAAACCAGTATAATGCAACTTAATGGGGATTTTTCCATGTAAACCAGTATAATGCAACTTAATAGGGGTTTTTACATGTAAACCAGTATAATGCAACTTAATAGGGTTTTTTCCATGTAAACCAGTATAATGCAACTTAATAGGGATTTTTCCATGTAAACCAGTATAATGCAACTTAATAGGGGTTTTTACATGTAAACCAGTATAATGCAACTTAATGGGGATTTTTCCATGTAAACCAGTATAATGCAACTTAATAGGGGTTTTTACATGTAAACCAGTATAATGCAACTTAATAGGGTTTTTTCCATGTAAACCAGTATAATGCAACTTAATAGGGATTTTTCCATGTAAACCAGTATAATGCAACTTAATAGGGTTTTTTTCATGTAAACCAGTATAATGCCACTTAATAGGGTTTTTTTCATGTAAACCAGTATAATGCAACTTAATGGGGATTTTTCCATGTAAACCAGTATAATGCAACTTAATAGGGGTTTTTACATGTAAACCAGTATAATGCAACTTAATAGGGGTTTTTTACATGTAAACCAGTATAATGGAACTTAATAGGGGTTTTTACATGTAAACCAGTATAATGCAACTTAATAGGGATTTTTACATGTAAACCAGTATAATGCAACTTAATAGGGTTTTTTACATGTAAACCAGTATAATGCAACTTAATGGGGATTTTTCCATGTAAACCAGTATAATGCAACTTAATAGGGGTTTTTACATGTAAACCAGTATAAAGGATAACAGTTTAAAGGATATCAGGAGCTTCAAATACTTCAGGAGTTTCAAAGATGTTTAAAGTATTTTAACAGTTTTTTTCAGCAAGGATTTTTCAGCTAAATTCCACATTAGATCTGTTTCGCAGTCAATCGCAATGGCTTCAGCCATTGCAACGGTTTCTAGTTATTATTATTATTATAAATCTGATTTATTCAGCGCATTGTGGTGATAAACTACTACTGTAGCCACAGCTGCCCTGGGGCACACCGACAGAAGCGAGGCAACCAGTCTGTGCCATCGGCCCCTCCCACCACCACCAACCATTCACACACACACCAGACTCATTCTAATGTGGGGGAAGTGTCTTGCCTAAGGACACAACCACAGTTTGGGCGTTACTGTTGTTTTGTTATTTATGCGACTCGTGGTGACTCTGTTCCATTGTTACTTTGTATCAAACACAGAGAAGTGCTCATGTGCGGAGTGGCAGCAGCCGGTCTGTCTCCAAACACTGGAAGGGTCTATCAGCCTCCTCTCCTCCAAACCACTCACATATTATGTGTGTGAAGAGGCTCTGACCTGAAGAAGGGGTTCTTGAGGTCCAGCAGGTTACTGGACTTGGAGCCCGTCTGGTCAACCTGCGCCACGATACTGATGTCGTAGCTTTGTCTGCGCAAAACACCATCAACATTTAAGTCTTAAACGTGGTCTGAGGAGGTTCTAACTTTTCACTGAAACATGGCACAGAAACAAAATGCTGCGAGCCTCTGTAAAGATTATACATTATTCAAAATCCTGGCACTACTTTGTGAAATAATAAATTAAGATATATTCATTTCCAAACACAGCCTGCTGCAATGACATCATAATATAACTTTACTTCACTGTGTCCCAGAGCCTCGTGCTGCTAACATGCTAACGTACAACTGTATGTCTGCAATAGAATATACAGGTTTATTATTATGATCAGTATTGTAGTAATGGCCTCAGTGAGTATATGAAGTTTGTACTTTATCTTTTCAAAGAAACTGATCAAAACTATAGATACCGACTCCTGGACAATCGTTTCTCTTAACCATGTGCTTTTTAAACTTCTATTCCTGTGCTTGTCTGCTGCACACTGGAGACTCTTGCACAAGTATTCCAATGTGGTTTTATTGCACATGTCAAACAATCTGTATCCTCCGCCATCACGGCGAGCTCTCCTCTGTGCCGGATCTGGCTCGTACCTCTTGTTGGCCACGAGCACCGCGGTCCCAGATAAAGTGTCTCCGGCTTTGGTGAAGAGCGGGGACTGCAGCAGACATCGGACCTGGTACCAGTGGGTCAGGGGCTCGGTGGGCGCCGTGGACAGCCAGATGGTCATTCTATTCTCACACACACACACACACACACACACACAAAATGAGTGAATATAGACAATATAGATATCTCACAGGTGGCCCTCATGCTCGCTCACTGAGGGACATGACTAGGGCTGTAAAAAACTATGAATTTTCATGACCGACCAACGAGCCTCATTAACCTCACTAATTATGCACTGCTTAATTTTCACACATTTTATACTAGTTATAGGCCCCGTCCCAATTCTCACCCTGCCCTTAAAAAGCACACTTGCCCTAGAGTTTGCGCGTGCCCGCGGGAGTGGAAGGGTGTCCTGCATGTGTCAGTGGCTGCGTGCATATGTGGCGCGTGCGGCGTGAAAGTCGGCCCGGAGTTTACTGTTGCATTGGCGCACACAGCTAGAGACAGACCCGCTCGTCACACCGTGCAAATAGGGCTTAAAACAGCGTTATTAAGAGACCTCCACTCTCCCCCTTTTCTTATTTTTAACTGACAGCTTTGACCGGTTAACGCTGTGACGGTCAACCACCGGTTAAACGGTCACCGATTTACATCCCTAGTTCTGATCAATCAGAACGCTCTAAAATCCCCACAAAATCCTCCTGAATGAAACCTATCTCTGTCTCTGAGGATGATCTGTTTTAGTGACACTGAAATCGGCTGACTGCCTATGTGTCTTCAGGCTGCAGTACCACAGGTGGCCTCTAGTCCATGTGTATTCAGGCTGCAGTACCACAGGTGGCCTCTAGTCCATGTGTATTCAGGCTGCAGTACCACAGGTGGCCTCTAGTCCATGTGTATTCAGGCTGCAGTACCACAGGTGGCCTCTAGTCCATGTGTATTCAGGCTGCAGTACCACAGGTGGCCTCTAGTCCATGTGTATTCAGGCTGCAGTACCACAGGTGGCCTCTAGTCCATGTGTATTCAGGCTGCAGTACCACAGGTGGCCTCTAGTCCATGTGGAGACAGAACAGACTTAAATAGAGTGAGTACTTACGCTGAGCCCATGAAGGCCACGTCGAACCAGAACGCCAGTCCGTGCACCAGCCCCGAGTGCATCATGTGGAACTTAAAGGGGATCTCTATCCTTCAAAGACAACACAACAGTGTCAGACATATATACACATACAGATACAGACACAGACACACACAGACAGACACACACACACACACACACACACCTGTACAGGTCGTCTTCTTTGGCCTCCAGGAAGTTGACCGTGTACTTCACAGACTTGGCCATCAGGATGCGGATGTCGAACGTGTCCTGGAGCAAAAGAAACATGGACTTCATTTATAAACAACTTCATTATTATGTTTTATACGTAATAAATTATTATTATCATTATTATCATACAGTTTGAACTAAAGTACTGGTGGGAAAAAAAACCACAAAAAAGTCACGCAAGCTAAATGATGAAATTCAATTAAAAAAGATGCAATGACTAAAACAAGAGACAAAAATGAAAAGTTTAGTCCAAAGTTTGACACTAAGGCCCCGTCCCAATTCTCACCCTTGCCCTTAGGTGTGAGTACTCTCACCAGCAAAGTGCCTTCCCAGTGGGGAGTGCACTCACAACATTCTCCCTAAGAACTGGGACACCCCTGGATCTAGGGGACAATATGCAAATGACGCAGCAGACGTGTTCCACGTCACACATTATCAAAGTGTCTGATTTCACCTCAGATAAGATCTGACACAGATATGACTTTATGAAACACAGTATTTACTAAAACGAGACGTTTTTAATTCTATTTCATATGAAGATTTGCGATAATTAGGTACAGAACTGATGCACATCACGCACTCAGAGACAGACGTTGCAGCCGCTTCGGGAGCGAACGTCACCGCACACGGCACCAACACACGCTTTAAAAACTAACTCGCACACGCTTTGGAGCTTCCTCCCGTTCCGCACAAACTTGTGCGCGGGTGTTTCATGTTGTTTTCTTTCATTGTTGCTTTAGCTGCTTTACCAACAGCTATCGTAATGCATCATGGGATCACCCTCGCTCGCAGGTGAGCTCCGGACCTCACTTGCGCTCAAGGGTGGTTTTTGTGGGTGTGAAAGCCCTCGCCTCTTCTCCCTAAGTGTTGGGACACCCTTCCACTCCCGCGGGCACGCGCAAACTCTAGGGCAAGTGTGCTTTATAAGGGCAGGGTGAGAATTGGGACGGGGCCTATAACTAGTATAAAATGTGTGAAAAGGAAGCAGAGCATGTTTGAGTCTGATCCACTGAGACCTTAGCACATGTTAAATACTTCACTGTCATGGAAAATGTGAAAAATGTTCCTATAAAATAAACGTCCTCTTTCTGTTGTTTTAATACAACGTAAACAAGGAAGTGCAACATTCTGAACAATCAGTCGTTTTCCATTCATTTATTCAGAGTTTACTTTTATACATTTTTAAAGTGAAAGAGAGTTGTGTCCTTAACAAATCAGTGGAAATGTTCTTTCCCTCATTAGCATAAGAAGTTATTACACAATGTCTTTGTTTAGACTTTTTACTTAAGTCATCTTTATGTATCTGTATAATGTGTAAACATGACTCACGACTATGGGCTGTCGGAAATACTCGTCCACTGCAGCTCCTCGCAGAGCAGAGAGGTCCACTCCATGGAAGGACGGCTGGTACCTGTGACACACTCTGTTAGACCAGCAGGAGGCTCTGGGGAGGAGCAGGAGGAGCAGGAAGAGGAGCAGGAGGAGGAGGAGAAGCAGGAGGAGACAGGAGGAGGTATGAGGAACACGAGGAGACATGAAAGGCATGAGAAAGCCCCGTAGCACCAGGAGGAAACTCACCAGAAGTTGGCCTTTGTGAACTGTTCCATGTAAAGCTGCTCGTCTGTGAAAGGGGCCAAGTGCACGTCTCCTATGGTGGGGAACATTTTACCTGCAACACACAGCAGCCATGTTACAACTACCGCAGACACATGGCCACCATGTTACTACTACCACAAGTACACAGCCATGTTACTACCACCACACATACACAGCCGCCATGTTACTACTACCACACATACACAGCAGCCATGTTACTACCACCACACATACACAGCAGCCATGTTACTACTACCACACATACACAGCAGCCATGTTACTACTACCACACATACACAGCAGCCATGTTACTACCACCACACATACACAGCAGCCATGTTACTACCACCACACATACACAGCAGCCATGTTACTACTACCACACATACACAGCAGCCATGTTACTACTACCACACATACACAGCAGCCATGTTACTACCACCACACATACACAGCAGCCATGTTACTACTACCACACATACACAGCAGCCATGTTACTACTACCACACATACACAGCAGCCATGTTACTACCACCACACATACACAGCAGCCATGTTACTACTACCACACATACACAGCAGCCATGTTACTACCACCACACATACACAGCAGCCATGTTACTACTACCACACATACACAGCAGCCATGTTACTACTACCACACATACACAGCAGCCATGTTACTACCACCACACATACACAGCAGCCATGTTACTACTACCACACATACACAGCAGCCATGTTACTACTACCACACATACACAGCCAGGGCTGGACTGGGACAAAAAAACGGCCCGGGCATTTTTTCCTTCTTACCGGCCCAGGCATGTTTTTGTCACGTTTTTTACAGTTTGTTTATACCAGGGATCGGCAACTCAAAAGGTTCAAAGAGCCATATTTGACAAAAAAAACTAAAAACATCTGTCTGGAGCCGCAAAAAAATAACAGCCTTGTATAAAGCTTATATGAAGGTTACACAATGTAGCTACATTAGCTACATTAGCTACATTAGCCTAATATCTAAATGACCAAGTAAAGGCTACAAATACATAATAAGCATTCATGATTATCAAATGTGTGTTTTCACTGCAGCGTGTCCTGGAGAGAATGACGCACCACGTGATGACTCTGCTTTAACTTTGACTTCCATTTTTTTGCCTTCATGCAACTGTAGAAATACAGTAAATAAATCTGCTTTTTGGCTCAGAGTTCACCTGCATCACTGTCTGTTCATATTGATCACATCACAGGCTGTTTGCTGGAGCTGAATGTCCTTTTCTTTCACAGTCTTTGCGGAGGGATTTGAAGTCTGAAAAAGGTGCTCCGGATTTTGTATGAAAGAATCCTTCACGTAATCCCTGTGAACGGTATTTAGTGCTTCATTGTTCCTCGTGTTGCAACAAAACTTCCTATTACATCGCAAACATGAAGCAGTCCTTCCTCATTGACTGAAAGCAAATGTTCAGTCTTGTTCTTAGTCCAGTCTTATTATTGACTCGTTCTCTTTTTATCTTTGGGATCCGTGCGCACACGCCGGTTTGTTTACAGCAGCGGCCGCCTGGCACGGGGCCGTGCCACAGGATATGACTCACTACGTTGACAGAAATG
This sequence comes from Knipowitschia caucasica, assembly GCA_964034765.1. NCBI lineage: Eukaryota > Metazoa > Chordata > Actinopteri > Gobiiformes > Gobiidae > Knipowitschia > Knipowitschia caucasica. Next base: position 33,088,333 of record OZ035840.1, read on the forward strand.
TTGAAATTGAATATTACTTATACACATTTTTACAGCATTGAAATACGTTAGGAATGTTTTTACTCCTACAGAAACCACATTCAAACTAGGAATAAAATATAGCCCTCCCACTCCATTTTCAGACATTTTTGAAAAGGCTCCAGGAGCCACTGGAGGAACACTAAAGGTTGCCGACCCCTGGTTTATACAGTATGTGGAAGCAAATACTGTAGAGGATCAGGATGTCTGTAGTTTCAACAAAAAAATAAAGTGCAATAGTCTACATTACAAGAGAGTAATAAACATGTCTCAGAGTGAGGGAGGTGGACACAGACAACACTATTGTTTGTTACAGGGATGAGAATTGGTCAAAAAAGTCTGAAATGCATAATGTCAGCCATTGGCTGGCTCTAAATCTGTTTAATTTGTTCACAACATTTTACTTTTGGGCTCAAACATGAACTTTTAATGCAATGGAAAATTTAGGCACCCGAGCTTTAATTTAGTCGCACTTCGAGAGGAGAGGGGAGACGCGGACTGTTTCCTGCAGCGGTGTATTTATTGGGTGCACAAATTACGCAAAGACACGCATGGTCCTGTGCGCGTTTATGGTCTTGGGTCACGTTGCGGCTACGCGCTCACTGTGTTGTGTTGTGAGCGGTTCCCGCGTCCAGCTCAGAGCCGCTGGATACGGGAACACTGCGGCCGCTGAGGTGGTGGAATCCCGTTCAAGTACATACAGCAGGTGCCCCGCGGACACGCGCGCTCCCTCGAACAGTTCTCAACGGATTTACACTTTTCACAAACATCTTTTTTGTATGAGGCAGACAGACCGGCCCAAATATGGGCATCGGCCCTTCTGGCATTGCCCGGTACGCCCGATGGCCAGTCCAGCCCTGTACACAGCAGCCATGTTACTACTACCACACATACACAGCCCCTTCCCCCCACAGAGACAGAGATACCCCTGGCTCCCACAGAGAGTTACCCCTGACCCCCCACACAGACAGAGGACTCACCGTTGGGCTTGAGGAACTTCTTGGCGTGCAGGTAGCTCTCCAGCATGCGCTCGTTGAAGAGCATGTAGCCCATGGGCTCAGAGATGATGATGTCCACCTGCTCCGGCAGAGTGACCTCCTCCACTTTCCCCGGGATCACCACCACCCGCTCCGACAAACGGTTACTGTTCACCAGAACCTGAAGAGAACACAGACATAGAGGCGTTTACAGACTGCGACGCCAGGTTTCAGAAGCAAAGGGACGTTTATGGTCATAACCAATTGGAGTTACTGCATCGATTTGACCGGAGCCCCGACACGGAAGCTAACGCTAACGCATGCTAACGTGAGCTAATGTTTGCTCGTGTTATTTAGTCATGTTACTGTTGCTGCTCATGGTGCTGTGTGTGGTTTATGAACATGTGCGATCCATAACTCAAACAGACTCCATTTGAGTAGTAAGAAAGTAAGTTTTCTTTATTTTTATTGCGCCTTTCACAGACCAGAGTCACAAAGCGGTTTACAATTGTGGGCATTTGTCTCTCACTCCACACAGAGATGGGAGTGGGGCCACCAGTACAGGAGGCCCATGCCAGACTTTGAGCGGGCATGTGGAGCCAGATGCATGTACTTTTGTCGGATGGCAACGCCCGAGCAACAGAGAGCCAATAAGAGAGCCAGAGGATTTGACTTATTTTATGTCAATCTTATTTTTAGTTATTAATATGCATTGCATACGTGATATTGTATTTACTATGACATACTCAATAAATTAATTCATTAATTCAACTTCACCATGAGCACTTCAGTATTGGGCTACATGGAGCTAGTGTGTATTTGTGTGCTTTGTGTATGTGTGTGTGTGTGTACCTCTGCGTGCCTGTGTGTACCTCTGCGTGTACCTCTGCGTGTACCTCTGCGTGTACCTCTGCGTGTACCTCTGCGTGTACCTCTGCGTGCGTGAGTGTGAGTGTACCTCTGTGTGTACCTCTGCGTGCGTGAGTGTGTGTGTACCTCTGCGTGTACCTCTGTGTGTACCTCTGCGTGCGTGAGTGTGTGTGTACCTCTGCGTGCGTGAGTGTGTGTGTACCTCTGTGTGTACTTCTGCGTGCGTGAGTGTGAGTGTACCTCTGCGTGCGTGAGTGTGTGTGTACCTCTGTGTGTACCTCTGCGTGCGTGAGTGTGTGTGACCCTCTGCGTGCACCTCTGCGTGCACCTCTGCGTGCACCTCTGCGTGCACCTCTGCGTGCACCTCTGCGTGCACCTCTGCGTGCACCTCTGCGTGCACCTCTGCGTGCACCTCTGCGTGCACCTCTGCGTGCACCTCTGCGTGCACCTCTGCGTGCACCTCTGCGTGCACCTCTGCGTGCGTGAGTGTGTGTGTACCTCTGCGTGTACCTCTGCGTGCGTGAGTGTGTGTGTACCTCTGCGTGCGTGAGTGCGTGTGTACCTCTGCGTGCGTGAGTGTGTGTGTACCTCTGCGTGCTGAGCCATGGTGCTGGCCTCTACAGCGTACACCTTCCTGGCTCCAGCCTGAGCGGCGAAGAAGGACAGGATCCCGGAGCCACAGCCCACGTCCAGCACCACCTGAGGATGGGGTGGGGTAAGAGGAAGTGAGTGGTTAGCACTCTCGCCTCGAGAAGGTGAAACCTCCAGGAGGAAGAATCGACATGACACCACACTCGATACAGGGCAAAAAAATGCACACATTATTTTAAAACTACCATACTACCAACTTCCATATCATTCAGAAATGAACCAACGAATGAATGAAGTTTATTTTAGGGGAAGAGTGAAGTTACATTAAAAAGATGGCTACAACAGATTTAGCATCAAGCTATTACCCTGATGTTCCCAAATTAATGTTTCACATTATTTTGAAAAGCTGATATAGGATCATTTCTAAAGGCTTGAAAAGCCCTGTGGGCCAGTGTCTGGGACACTGGGACCTGTGGAGTTTACCTTGTCCTTGAAGTCTGTGTGGTTCTGGAGGATGGCTCGCTGGTACGTCCCTGTCCGAACATAGTCCTGCATCATGTTCTGTTGCTGGGAGAGGTAGCCGTAAAACTGCACACAACCACAACATTACTACATTTAAAACAATCATATTTTCATTCAGCTTTCATTAATGCAGCAACCCTCCTCCTCCCCATCTCTGCCCGGTTAGAAACTAGTCTATCTTATTAAACAATAAATCAATATAGTAACTTTCCTGACAGCCCTAAATCTGGGTAGATGTCTGAGTGCATATATGTGTGTGTGTGTCTGTGTGTGTATTTGCGTCTGTGTGTCTGTTTGTGTGTGTCTGTGTGAGTATTTGCGTCTGTGTGTCTGTTTGTGTGTGCCTGTGTGTGTATTTGCGTCTGTGTGTCTGTTTGTGTGTGCCTGTGTGTGTATTTGCGTCTGTGTGTCTGTTTGTGTGTGCCTGTGTGTTTATTTGCGTCTGTGTGTCTGTTTGTGTGTGCCTGTGTGTGTATTTGCGTGTGTGTGTCTGTTTGTGGGTGCCTGTGTGTGTATTTGCGTCTGTGTGTCTGTTTGTGTGTGCCTGTGTGTTTATTTGCGTCTGTGTGTCTGTTTGTGTGCCTGTGTGTACCTGGAAGTACTGCACCGCCGAGGACTCCTCTGTGCGCTCGCTGAAGACCGAGCGCTCGTTCAGATTTCCGCGGGAGTTTTTCAGGACATTGTAGAAGGACTGGAAGTCTGTGACGGCAACACAACGTCACACACAACACAACATTACACACAACAACACGCACACCAGCACGACAACACATCCTCACACACACAAGCACAACGCAACAATAATAGATCACTTACTTACGACACACACACCAGCAGGACAACATGTGACACACACACAGTTACACACACACACACGACACACACTCTCTCACAGACGTACCTGCGGGTGAGGAAAACTGCAGCAGGACACTGTTACAGCCAAGTGTGATGATGAAGGACTGCTTCCCCACACGTGTGCACTCTGTCTCCCTGGACACGGAACATTTAAACACACTGGCCTCCTCTCCTGCAGACACACACACAGACACAGACACACACACACACACACACACAGACACACACACACACACACACACACACGGACACAGTTATTATCGTGCTCTGTAAGAAGTCAGCAACATTGTATCACATCTATTTATAAAGAAAAAAATATTTTGCAACACTTCACATTTTATTATGTGGCTTTTAAACTGTACAGACTGGTACAATACTACTGTACAAAGATTAATACATAAAACAATGAAACACACAGTGTGTGACGCTGTAAATCACATGAAGTGGACTTAGGCCCGTTTATACGGGAGGCGCTGCACAGATGTTGCCAAGCTATGAACAGAAACGACCAGGCTCCTATTGCTAATTTCACAGTGTTCATACAAGGATCAAAAACGATGTAGTTCTGATGCCTGGACAGTAGGGGGCAGAGGAACTTTACAAAACGACACACACTAGCCCCAGCCCCCCCAGCAGTATATACACTTCCTCTGCAAGACGTGAAAGAACCAACTACATTCTGCATTTTAACAGCAGCTGCGAAAATGGAAACTGAAACTAGAGCTTTGAGTGGTCTCGTTTGTACGAACAAAGAAGTAGAATTATCCTCTGTGTAGCACTCGAAACACAAGTAGTAGTAGGCTTCATTTATACGGACCAGTGGGGGCGGGTCCCAGCTCAAAAGTGGCCAAAATGACGTGCGCCGACATACTGCAATACCACCCCGGGCCGATGGGGGTGGACCCAGAAGTAGAATTAGCCAATGCTAACATATAGCATTGGCAGACCTCTCAAAAACGTCTTTACAGGATGGACCAAAAGTTGGCTCTTGGCCCAAAGCTCCGTTCCACATGTGTGTCAATGCTGAGGGGGGTGGATTTTTGAAGTCTCTCGTTCAAATGAACGGAGCTGCTCGGGCTGACGCATGCGCAGATGCGTTTTTTCCCAATTTTCTTGTGGGCGGGACCACTCGCGGCCATTTTGGATTGCTCCAGTAGAGCACATTTTTTGGCCCATTAGTTAGAACGGCAGAGATTGGCGTGACTCTGTCCATTAATATATACAGTCTATGGAAAAAAGCTCCATTTATTTGAACGAGAGACTTCAAAAATTCACAGCAAGTAAACTAGAGTGGACCAAAACACCCCCCTCATCATTGACACACATGTGGAACGGAGCTTTGGGCCAAGAGCCAACTTTTGGTCCATCCTGTAAAGACGTTTTCGAGAGGTCTGCCAATGCTATATGTTAGCATTGGCTAATTCTTCTTCTGGGTCCACCCCCACAGGCCCGGGGTGGTATTGCAAGTATGTCAGCGCACGTCATTTTGGACACTTTTGAGCTGGGACCCTCCCCCACTGGTCTGTATAAACGAAGCCTGAAGGTGATATGTACCTTTTCTCCATCAGAGATCAATAAAGTTTATCTGATCTTATCTTGAGTGTTTTAATGACGAGAGCCGCTGCTAATAAAGTTAAACAGTAGATTCAGGTGTAATAAATGTATCCTATGATATGGGGTGAGGGTCTGATGATCTGAAAACATAGTCTGACATTTAACCAGTTAAAGACTGGAGGCTCCTCAGACAGACGAGCTGCAGAAGCTCAGAGTAAATAAAATAATAAGTGTTTGGTGCAACATGGGACTGGTCCTGCTCGTCTTTCCTGCTCTGAGAGGCCTCCAGCAGTAACAGCAGCAGCAGCAGCAGTAGTTGTAGCAGCAGCAGCAGCAGCAGCAGCAGTAACAGCAGCAGCAGCAGCAGTAACAGCAGCAGCAGCAGCAGTAACAGCAGCAGCAGCAGCAGTAACAGCAGCAGTTGTAACAGCAGCAGTAACAGCAGCAGCAGCAGCAGTAACAGCAGCAGCAGTAACAGTAACAGCAGCAGTTGTAGCAGCAGCAGCAGTAGCAGTAGCTCATGCTACTAACATGCTAACATAAAACTATATATTACTGCATATGCTGTATGTATAAAATTGAAACCACATTTGGAACATTTAAATCATTTCTGCTCTTCAGACGCAGTAATGATTACACCAGATGTCACTGTTACAGGCTAGTCTAAGCTCAGAGCCATCACACATTTGAAACGGTCTGGCAGGAGATCCTCAGTGTGCTACGGGATTAATTTGCCCATCACCACTATTGTTTTGCACTAGCGCCATCTGTTTGATACGACTGAAGCCACACTGTGTGTGTGTGTGTGTGTATGTTAGCGTGCGTGTTAGCGTGTGTTAGAGAGGGAGAGTAGTAAATCTGTATAATCCAGTCTCTGTTACAGGCTGTGGCTCCGATTAAGCTCTGGGTTTCTCCGGAGGCTCAAAGCTCCCACCAAACCCCACAGTCCTGATCCAGGCTCAGGTAAAAGAGGATCATCATGAACCATAACAAAGAGGATCATCATGAACCATAACAAAGGGCTGGAGTTAAGACAGTCCCTCACTTTGAAGTCACAACAAATGAATGATGTAATAACAATCATGTAAAAGACACTCTCAATCACCCAATCATGTACTCTCTCTCTCTGGTCTTTCTTTCTCTCTCTCTGGTCCTGATCATAATAACAATAATAATGATAATAATAACAATAATAATGATAATAACAATAATGATAATAATAACAATAATGATAATAATAACAATAATGATAATAATAACAATAATGATAATAATAATAATGATAATAATAACAATAATGATAATAACAACAATAATGATAATAATAACAATAATGATAATACCAATAATGATAATAATAACAATAATGATAATAACAATAATGATAATAATAATAATAATGATAATAATAACAATAATGATAATAATAACAATAATGATAATAATAACAATAATGATAATAATAACAATAATGATAATAATAACAATAATGATAATAATAACAATAATGATAATAATAACAATAATGATAATAATAATAATGATAATAATAATAATGATAATAATAATAATAATGATAATAATAACAATAATGATAATAACAATAATAATGATAATAATAAGAATAATAATGATAATAACAATATTAATAATGAATCACAGCTGATGTAGATATCCAACTCGTTCCCATCAGTTTCAAAGTCAAAAGAAAATAATCCTTTATAGAGCCATGGACCGGTTTAACATCAGACAATAATTGGACGGACCAAGACAAAAACGCCAAAGATTCAAATTCAAATCATTTTGAAGTAAAATGGACTCATCACAAATATCAGATTGAGAGTTTTACCTCCCACAGACGTAAAGGAGCCGAGCAAACTCATCTGAAAACTGCAGATGAGTTTTGGTCAAATATATGAATAAATCACATTCTCTGACTGTAAGGATTTGAACAAGTAATTTACACATGGCCTTCTTCACTACAGTTTACAGGAAAAAACATGTTTGTGTTTGCTCCTCCTGCAGCTAGCAGCTAGCATACCGCTCAGCTAGGACGTATTATGAAAATGGACAACAACAAATATTGTTTCTACTGCAATAAATAATGGCCGCTGTACATCACTGTTTTGTACACAAGCAGCTGGAAGAAAATCACTTCTGTTCTGAAAAGGAGATGAACCACCTCCTCATCAACAGAAGACCAAGGAGATGAACCACCTCCTCATCAACAGAAGACCAAGGAGATGAACCACCTCCTCATCAACGCGGGGAAGACCAAGGAGATGGTGGTGGATTTCCGCAGACGTCACTCTGCCGCTCCAGCCCCAGTGAACATCCAGGGGAAGGACATCGAGAGAGTGGACTCTTACAAGTACCTGGGTGTCCATCTGAACCACAAACTGGACTGGACTCATAACACAGACGCCCTCTTCAAGAAGGGCCAGAGCCGTCTCTACCTGCTGAGGAGGCTCAGGTCTTTTGGAGTGCAGGGGCCACTCCTGAAGACCTTCTATGACTCTGTGGTGGAGCCTTTTGTACGGTGTGGTCTGCTGGAACAGCAGCATCACTGAGAGAGACAGGAAGAAGCTGGACAAGGTCATCAGGAAGTCCAGCTCAGTCCTGGGCTGTTCCCTGGACACAGTGCAGCAGGTGGGGGACAGGAGGGTCCTGAGCAAACTAACATCTATGCTGGACCATGACTGTCACCCCCTGCAGGACACTCTCTGCTCTAGAGAGCAGCTTCAGTGACAGACTTATTCATCCTTGATGTGTGAAGGAGAGGTTCCGCAGGTCCTTCCTCCCTGCTGCTGTCAGACTGTACAACGAGAATGTATAACAAGAACTTCTGAGTCTGTACAAGTGTCATTGATAATAATTCACTAGTAACTCTCACTAGTCACTTTACCTGTTGTTATAAGTATTACATATCCATCTGATACCTCTGCCATTCACTAGTCACTTTACTGTTGATATTATTACTGATGCTTATTCTGCTCATATTCTCCGCTGCTTAAGAACAATATACATGACATGACATTTTAGCTTCAGAGTGTATTTTATTTTATTCTTTATCTTATATTAATTATATCATCACTATATGATGTGTTCTAATGCTGCTGCAACGATGACACTGAAATGTCTCTGCTGAGAGAGACAAATGAAGGAATATCTGATCTTATCTTATCAATGAGTTCAATATAAAACATCTAAGTTTGTTTTTGAGCTGGATCTTTGACCTAATGATTGACACATTCTGCTCACGGCTGTTGCTCAAGAAGAAGGAATAATATTTGTGCTGTTCCAAAATACTTTAGTAAACACCACTGAGCAAACAGGAAGTGCAGCCGTGAACTTTAGAGACTGATTTGTATCGCATTTATGATGATAGAGATTTATACTTCTTTATTATGCTAAAGTCAAAGATGGTGCAGTGGTTAAAACTTGTGCCTTACAGCAAGAAGGTCCTGGGTTTGATTCCAGCTCCGGACCTTTCTGTATGGAGTTTGCATGTTCTCCCCATGTTTCCCATACCAAAAAAATCATATGCAATAGGTCTGGTCCATCTCTGTGAGCGTAAGAGACAAATGTAACTGTTCGCTTTGTGACTCTGGTCTGTAAAAAAATGCTATATAAATAAATATTGTTACTTACTATTACGTTAAAGTTCACTTATGCCGTGTACATGCTGTGGGACAAACAAAGAATCTCTTCATCTTAATGTTAAGAAGCGTTTTGGAAGTGTAATGTTAGAAGCTGTAAATACATCATGAACAGTATTGGTCTTCAAAACTTTGTGACTGTTTCTGTCTCAATCTGCAGTTTATTTTTAAAAAAAAGTGAGTAATTCTAACTTTAACGTAAAATAAACATTTAACTAAAACACAGATTCCCGGTAACCAACAGTCTATGGAAGTTACATCTCGTGGCGCTGGGTCTGGATAAAGGTAAAGAATGAAAGGTTTTAGAGGAATCTCTCAGAATCCCATTGGTTTGAATGGGAGCAGTCAAAACGACGGCTCTGGGAGTTTTAGTAGGTTCAAACTTCTGGGAGACCTACTGTTAAATAGATACTAGATATTTTTGTTGAGACAAATTTTGACATTTATTGAACATCCTTCTATGGACACAAGCGGGAGGACGGTTGTGTTTTACTTTTACAACTGCAATAACATTATATATAGAATTTTATCAACACACAATAAAGTAATCCGTTCATACACAGAGATGAATGATTGAGCCAGAGCGTCCTCCTTGTACGCCTTGAGTAAAGGAGCCGCTTCGGAGCTATTCTTCTCTGGAGCATTCCCAGGGGACCCCAGCAGCGGGACGGCCCATTCACCGAGCCCAGAGAGGGGAGCGGGACCCTGCTATTGTTCCAATGAGAACAAAGATGCATGCATAAATAATGAGGGCCCGTGCTCACAACAACGCAGCGCAATAACACACACAAGACAATTCTAAATTTCAAAATGAGGAAATACATGAAAAGTTCTGCTGTGTGCATTGCCTGCAGATGCTACCAGCTGCTGCAGCCGCTGGACAGTATCCGCTGGGTCAAGAAACAGTGGTGTCCTTCGCTCTCTCTGGTTCAAAACAAAGCTAGTTCAGGCTGTAGGACAACGAACCACAAGGGACACAAGTTTAATAAAAATACATGTAATACTGCTTTGGTATATTAACATGTATCGATATTTACAATGATATTATGAAGGGGGGAGACATTAACTACATCTTGACTGTGGCTAGCGCATCCTCGGCTAATGGCATTGTTTAAAGTTAGCATAAACTACACATTACTTAGCCATGCGTTTGTACCAATACTCCGCTATACTCTACACCAAGAAGTGCTGCTTTATCAACATGTTAGTTTTATTGAGTCCAGACACAGCTGCTGTTTTCACAGACACCAGAGAAGAGTTGGCGGTTTGGGGGCTCCCTCGTGAGGAGCGGGGGGAGGCGAGGCGAGCTGCCCCAGATGGGTTAGCTTCTTGGCGGCTAACACACACATTGCGAACGGGCAGATTAAGCAGCGAGCGGAGGGATCGTCTCCAGTCCAGGCGTTTGGCCCGGGGGCGGAGCTAACGGCACACGTCACGCGCCAACTTTTAAAACACGGGGACAAATATATACATAAATATGTTTTAATTATTGTTTATGTCCATTAGTGTTTACGTTTGTTGTATCGATACAAGATAGTATTTTAGATCAAATAAAATAAAAAGACGCAACACAACGAGCAATATCACGTGCCATATGTGAGAAATCTGTATAAAAACACTGAAGAATTTACTTGAGATAAAAAATATTGAATTTCATTATTCTGCAAAATGTATAATTAATATGCAAGTCAAATACCTTAAACACACAGATTTTTTTCAAACAGTTTTTAACTGTTTTGCTTTGTGTACCTTTTGTAAGGCGACTTTGGGGACTAGAAAGGCGTCTGATAAATTAAAATGTATTATTATTGTTATTATTATTATCCAGTTATGTTTCTGCACTTCGACCCCTAACCCCAACCCTAACGTTCAACAATACTTCAACAATACTTCAGCAATACTTCAGCAATACTTCAGCAATACTTCAGCAATACTTCAGCAATACTTCAGCAATACTTCAGCAATACTTCAGCAATACTTCAGCAATACTTCAGCAATACTTCAGCAATACTTCAGCAATACTTCAGCCAGTGCATTTCACAGACACACACAAAAACGTTTGATGACTGTGGTAAATATTTAGTCAAATATATTGTTATTTAATAATGGATATATATAATTAAATGCTATGAAAATGTTGACATCTACTCATCCAATAAATACAATTATTTTTCGACAAAAACAGTAGAAATGTCCTAAAACGTAAATATCCAAGAAGAAGTTAACCACTCCCCCTCCGGCTGAAATGCCTGGGCTCTCGCTGAAGATTAGCCGTATATGCGTTAGCATTAGCCTTGGCACAAGACAGGCCGACCATCCGGGCAGCAGAAAGGTCAACTCACCATTGGAGAGATTGATGAGAGCAGCTTCTTGTGTTGTTTTGACTTCCAGCCGCAGCGGCTGTTGCTCCGAGTGCCGCTGGATGTCTCCGTTTGCGTCTCCGATGGAGATGAGGCGCACGCCGGGGAACACCGAGACCGCCATCTTCGATCTGGAAGTAGAGACAGTTCTCCAGCTCTCACATCCACCAAGCCGACCGTGAGTGCTCTCTGCTGGAGGAGGCCAGGCCATCCACGCCACGGGAGGGAGGGGGAGAGGGGGAGAGGGGGAGGACAGCGCGCCCTAGAGGAGGAAGGCGGAACTGCGTCAACAAATCTAACTGTCCTTTGGGACCTGTTAATATTAATATTGGTTAATGTTTCTTCTTCTTACAAGGACCGAGTGACTTCAAAAACATATTACGTGGAGAGAAAATGGTCAGAACCAAACAGACTCTGACATTAAAGGAAACAACTCAACACCCGCAGCTGCTGTGACCAGAGAGAGACCAGAGAGAGAGACCAGAGAGGGACCAGAGAGAGAGACCAGAGAGGGACCAGAGAGAGAGACCAGAGAGGGACCAGAGAGAGAGACCAGAGAGGGACCAGAGAGAGAGACCAGAGAGGGACCAGAGAGAGAGACCAGAGAGAGAGAGAGACCAGAGAGAGAGACCAGAGAGGGACCAGAGAGAGAGACCAGAGAGGGACCAGAGAGAGAGACCAGAGAGAGAGAGAGAGACCAGAGAGAGAGAGAGGGACCAGAGAGAGAGAGAGAGAGACCAGAGAGAGAGAGAGGGACCAGAGAGAGAGAGAGAGAGACCAGAGAGAGACCAGAGAGAGAGACCAGAGAGGGACCAGAGAGAGAGACCAGAGAGAGAGAGAGGGACCAGAGAGAGAGAGAGAGAGACCAGAGAGAGAGAGAGGGACCAGAGAGAGAGAGAGAGAGACCAGAGAGAGACCAGAGAGAGAGACCAGAGAGAGAGAGAGACCAGAGAGGGACCAGAGAGAGAGACCAGAGAGGGACCAGAGAGAGAGACCAGAGAGAGAGAGAGAGAGACCAGAGAGAGACCAGAGAGAGAGACCAGAGAGGGACCAGAGAGAGAGACCAGAGAGAGAGAGAGGGACCAGAGAGAGAGAGAGAGAGACCAGAGAGAGAGAGAGGGACCAGAGAGAGAGAGAGAGAGACCAGAGAGAGACCAGAGAGAGAGACCAGAGAGGGACCAGAGAGAGAGACCAGAGAGGGACCAGAGAGAGAGACCAGAGAGAGAGAGAGGGACCAGAGAGAGAGAGAGAGAGACCAGAGAGAGAGAGAGGGACCAGAGAGAGAGAGAGAGAGACCAGAGAGAGACCAGAGAGAGAGACCAGAGAGAGAGAGAGGGACCAGAGAGAGAGAGAGAGAGACCAGAGAGAGACCAGAGAGAGAGACCAGAGAGGGACCAGAGAGAGAGACCAGAGAGAGAGAGAGGGACCAGAGAGAGAGAGAGAGAGACCAGAGAGAGAGAGAGGGACCAGAGAGAGAGAGAGACCAGAGAGAGACCAGAGAGAGAGACCAGAGAGAGAGAGAGACCAGAGAGGGACCAGAGAGAGAGACCAGAGAGAGAGAGAGAGGGACCAGAGAGAGAGAGAGAGAGACCAGAGAGAGAGAGAGGGACCAGAGAGAGAGAGAGAGAGACCAGAGAGAGACCAGAGAGAGAGACCAGAGAGAGAGAGAGGGACCAGAGAGAGAGAGAGAGAGACCAGAGAGAGACCAGAGAGAGAGACCAGAGAGAGACCAGAGAGAGGGACCAGAGAGACCAGAGAGAGACCAGAGAGAGAGACCAGAGAGAGACCAGAGAGAGAGAGAGGGACCAGAGAGAGAGAGAGAGAGACCAGAGAGAGACCAGAGAGAGAGACCAGAGAGAAACCAGACAGAGAGACCAGAGAGAGAGACCAGAGAGAGACCAGAGAGAGAGACCAGAGAGAGAGACCAGAGAGACCAGAGAGAAACCAGACAGAGAGACCAGAGAGAGAGACCAGAGAGAGAGACCACCTCTGCTGTTGCACTTAGATGGATGTGTTTCTGGATCAGTAAAGTATCTATAATCGTATTTATCTTTTCTATGGATCTGTTGATTTTCTGCTACTGTCAAATAAACTCTTCTGTGTCTTTGAGTCGACTGCAGTGATTTGTACAAATATGAATTTATCTGATGAGGTTTTTAAAACATGTATTTATTTTCTCTTTTCCGGTCGTTGAGGAAACACATAAGTCGTGAAAACAGTAGCAAGTGTCATGGATGTGAGTGAATAAAACAGTGATGTTTATAATAATGTTAATACAATAAATAAAATTAACAATGAACACAGCTGGAATAACAAACAAAAAAGCAAAAGGACATAACACTTGTATCACCACATGGTCTTCAAGTCTGTGCTTTTAACAATCTTTATTAGTACAAGTTACAACAGCCCTGTTTCCACCAGACCGACATAGCCCCACTCTACTCGGCTCTACTCGGTTTTGTTTCCATTACACTTTAGAAACTTGTAATGTACCAAGAAACTGTTGCCGGTATCGGTTGGTACGATTACTGCCAACAGTTTATTTTATTTAAATGAGGAAGGATTGAGAACTGAAAATAAGTCTGAACCAGGGCTGCGTCCAGGTTCTCTGCAAACAATGTCTCTTTACACATGGTTCCTATGGCAACACACAACAGAACAGGGGAAATTCCTTTGTAACATTAGTTAGAACAAATTAGTACCAGTTCAGCCTGGGTAGAACCAGGACTAAGGGGGACTAAAGAAGGGCCTGGTACCAGTTCAGCAGATCCTGGAATCTTGAGTTGATCCGAGTCGGGTTGGTGGAAACAGGGCTAATGCTACAGCTGCATCTCCTCCTGCTGCGTCTCCAAAAATATGTAACTTCAATATGTTACGTTACTGTGACACCACTAGAAATGCACCAATCCAGCTTTTTCCAGATACTTTGTCTTCAATGTTTGTCCATAAATCATATGAACTGAGACCAGTGAAATCTGAGCCAAATAATCACAAATCAGTCCAATTGTGTTGATGTTTCTTTTGACTGAACCCGTATCATCAAACCATAACTACACACCGACAACCAATGCCAGTGTCGTAATAACCTGGAAGAGCCATGTTCCAGCTTCTTCCCTCTGGCAGAAGATACCGTTGGCTGCAGGACCTCTGGACATGCTACATGCTAACAAAGACTTGCAGACCCATCGTCCAAACCAAATCTCTCCTAAAGAAGAAGAAACTTTTAATGATCTTGTGTTAAAACCGTTTTTGTTGGTTTCACAGTGATGCTTATTTCTGTACTTTTTAGTTTGTTTTATTCCTGTATTTGTCTGTGGACTCTCGCACATGTATTCCACTGTGGTTTTACTGCAAATGGCAAATAAAACTGAATCTGTGTCTGTTTTGGTGCATCCCTAAACACAATATTACAAGAGTTTAAAAGACAAAGCTTTACAGTCGCAGCTGCCCCACTGAGGCTCCCGGTGTTCCCCCAGGTCTCCCATCACAGTACTAACCAGGCCCTGCCCTGCTTAGCTTCAGCAGAGGCCTGACAGGATTTGCAGCTCCCAGTGTGAGTGTCTTTCCCGTGATCCTCCCCTCGGGGCTGGGTCTAGAACTGATGACGATATTCAAAAACATGTGGCGAAGGGAAAGAAGGACCGACTTAGGATTTGATCTAA
Source organism: Knipowitschia caucasica (assembly GCA_964034765.1). Lineage (NCBI taxonomy): Eukaryota > Metazoa > Chordata > Actinopteri > Gobiiformes > Gobiidae > Knipowitschia > Knipowitschia caucasica. Next base: position 33,103,401 of record OZ035840.1, read on the forward strand.
TAACCTTCTGATTTATTTCCCACTGAGTTGTTTTGCTGCTTCTGGAACTCACATGTTTTTGTCCAGACGGATTTGGTCCAAGGGAGGTTTGGAAAAGTAGAGGAAAGGGAAAAAAAAATGCAATAAACGTAAATAAAGCTGAGGTACCTGACTTTCAAAGCACAACATCTGAACGTGTGGAACAGAACCCAACACAACATGTAAAATAAAATACACCGGAAGGATGTGGGACCAGTGCACCAGGTTCTAACCCCAAGACCAGGTTCTGATCCAAAGACCGACCAGGTTCTAACCCCAAGACCAGGTTCTGACCCAAAGACCGACCAGGTTCTAACCCCAAGACCAGGTTCTAACCCCAAGACCAGGTTCTGACCCAAAGACCGACCAGGTTCTAACCCCAAGACCAGGTTCTAACCCCAAGACCAGGTTCTAACCCCAAGACCAGGTTCTGACCCCAAGACCGACCAGGTTCTGACACCAACACCAGGTTCTAACCCCCAACACCAGGTTCTGACCCCAACACCTGCAGGTTCTGACCCCAACACCAGGTTCTGACCCCAACACCTGCAGGTTCTGACCCCAACTCCAGGTTCTGACCCCAACTCCAGGTTCTGACCCCAACACCAGGTTCTGACCCCAACACCTGCAGGTTCTGACCCCAACACCAGGTTCTGACCCCAACACCTGCAGGTTCTGACCCCAACTCCAGGTTCTGACCCCAACTCCAGGTTCTGACCCCAACACCAGGTTCTGACCCCAACACCTGCAGGTTCTGACCCCAACACCAGGTTCTGACCCCAACACCTGCAGGTTCTGACCCCAACTCCAGGTTCTGACCCCAACACCAGGTTCTGACCCCAACACCTGCAGGTTCTGACCCCAACTCCAGGTTCTGACCCCAACACCTGCAGGTTCTGACCCCAACTCCAGGTTCTGACCCCAACTCCAGGTTCTGACCCCAACACCAGGTTCTGACCCCAACACCAGGTTCTAGCATAGCACATGTAGCCGTTAGCAGCTAACACTGTTTTTCTGTTTATTTCAACGTTTCTTTCTTTTGTGGTTTGAGAATTAGGTACCCCAGCTTTAAGTTCTTAGTTTCTGCTTGTTGCTTGTTCATTCTTCATGTCTTCATGTGATGTTCCGTCAGCAGGTATCCAGAGGCTGAAGACAAAGTAAAGTGTGTTAGCTTAACAATAAAACAGTGTGTTAGCTTAGTGATAAAGTATAGAGTGTTAGCTTGGAGCGCTAGGTCTGCTGCCTCTGCACACACACCGCTTTGTTCTGTTTTCTTAAGAAATGTAAAAATAAGTGTTGCCTACCCCGGTCCCCCTCAGGGCCCCCCGACTCACCCCGGCTCAGAGCAGCACACAGGACTTGGGGGGTCTGAAGGGGTTGTCGCTGGACGGGACCCCGGTGAGGAGGGGGTCTTTGTGGGCGTTTTGGAGGCAGAAGGTCTTCAGCTCTGCAGCCGCCTGAGACACCTGCAACACATCCACACGTTATGGTCCTCGTGGCTCCCTCTCTCTGGTCTCTCTCTCTGGTCTCTCTCTGGTCTCTCTCTGGTCTCTCTCTCTGGTCTCTCTCTCTCTCTGGTCCCTCTCTCTGGTCCCTCTCTCGGGTCTCTCTCTCGGGTCTCTCTCTCAGGTCTCTCTCTCTCCGGTCTCTGGTCTCTCTCTCTTCGGTCTCTCTCTCTGGTCTCTCTCTCTCTCTGGTCTCTCTCTGGTCTCTCTCTGGTCTCTCTCTCTCTCTGGTCTCTCTCTCTGGTCTCTCTCTGGTCTCTCTCTCTCTCTGGTCTCTCTCTCTGGTCTCTCTGGTCTCTCTCTGGTCTCTCTCTGGTCTCTCTCTCTGGTCTCTCTCTCTGGTCTCTCTCTGGTCTCTCTCTGGTCTCTCTCTCTGGTCTCTCTCTGGCCTCTCTCTCTGGTCTCTCTCTCTGGTCTCTCTCTGGTCTCTCTCTCTGGTCTCTCTCTCTGGTCTCTCTCTCTGGTCTCTCTCTGGTCTCTCTCTCTGGTCTCTCTCTCTCTGGTCTCTCTCTGGTCTCTCTCTCTGGTCTCTCTCTGGTCTCTCTCTGGCCTCTCTCTCTGGTCTCTCTCTCTGGTCTCTCTCTCTGGTCTCTCTCTGGTCTCTCTCTCTCTCTGGTCTCTCTCTCTGGTCTCTCTCTGGTCTCTCTCTCTCTCTGGTCTCTCTCTCTGGTCTCTCTCTGGTCTCTCTCTCTGGTCTCTCTCTCTGGTCTCTCTCTGGTCTCTCTCTCTGGTCTCTCTCTGGTCTCTCTCTCTCTGGTCTCTCTCTCTGGTCTCTCTCTCTGGTCTCTCTCTCTGGGCTCTCTCTCTGGTCTCTCTCTGGTCTCTCTCTCTGGTCTCTCTCTGGTCTCTCTCTCTGGCCTCTCTCTCTGGTCTCTCTCTGGCTCTCTCTCTGGTCTCTCTCTGGTCTCTCTCTCTGGTCTCTCTCTCTCTGGTCTCTCTCTGGCCTCTCTCTCTGGTCTCTCTCTCTCTCTGGTCTCTCTCTCTCTCTGGTCTCTCTCTCTGGTCTCTCTCTGGTCTCTCTTTCTCTCTAGTCTCTCTCTGGTCTCTCTCTCTGGTCTCTCTCTGGTCTCTCTCTGGTCTCTCTCTGGTCTCTCTCTGGTCTCTCTCTCTGGTCTCTCTCTGGTCTCTCTCTCTCTCTGGTCTCTCTCTGGTCTCTCTCTCTGGTCTCTCTCTGGTCTCTCTTTCTCTCTAGTCTCTCTCTGGTCTCTCTCTCTGGTCTCTCTCTGGTCTCTCTCTGGTCTCTCTCTGGTCTCTCTCTCTGGTCTCTCTCTGGTCTCTCTCTCTGGTCTCTCTCTGGTCTCTCTCTCTGGTCTCTCTCGTCTGGTCTCTCTCTGGTCTCTCTCTCTGGTCTCTCTCTCTCTGGTCTCTCTCTCTCTGGTCTCTCTCTCTGGTCTCTCTCTCTGGTCTCTCTCTGGTCTCTCTCTCTGGTCTCTCTCTCTCTCTGGTCTCTCTCTCTCTGGTCTCTCTCTCTGGTCTCTCTCTCTGGTCTCTCTCTGGTCTCTCTCTCTGGTCTCTCTCTGGTCTCTCTCTCTCTGGTCTCTCTCTCTCTGGTCTCTCTCTGGTCTCTCTCTCTGGTCTCTCTCTGGTCTCTCTCTCTCTGGTCTCTCTCTCTCTGGTCTCTCTCTGGTCTCTCTCTCTCTGGTCTCTCTCTCTCTGGTCTCTCTCTGGTCTCTCTCTGGTCTCTCTCTCTGGTCTCTCTCTGGTCTCTCTCTGGTCTCTCTCTCTGGTCTCTCTCTCTCTGGTCTCTCACAGCACTCACAGAGACCGCTCTGTGCAAACCAGGAAGTTACTCTGTGATGTCACAACATTTACTTTACAAGAAAACCACAGAATAACTTGTGAAACAGGTCTCAGTGGGTTTGGAAAAACAAGAAACAAATATCTTCACATTTATCAAAGCATTCACACAAATACATTTTAACAGCAAAATTCTTTATTTGCTAGTTTAGTGTTTATGTTTTGAGCCCGAGCGTCATGGCGGACGTACGGAGCAGCGGAGGAGAAACAGGAGACTGTATCAGACACAAACACGGTCTTTTTGGAGGAAGTAATATAAATATAAAAATGTAGCTTTATCTCTTTTTAAAACCAGATCAAGGAACATTTAGACCAGGAACATGTTTTGACAGCATTAGTAAAAAGTAAAAAAAAAAAAAAATCAATCAAAGGTTATAATTGACAATAGTCGAGTACTAAAAGAATCGGAGGTGCAGCAATATAGGTTTTCAGCTTTATGTTTAGAAAAATATATATAAATAAATTGAATAAGTAAAACATTATGTACGCAGTAAAACAATAAAATACCAGTTATCCAATTTAAAAATAATAGTAAAACTGAAAACAATGAAATAAAACAGATACCACACAACTCTTGCGGTGTTAAAAGAGTAAAAAATGTCTTAAAAGCAGATTTACAACATTCCTTTTCCTCAGATGAGCAGCACGCGCATCGGCGGCATCAGAAATATCACACACTTCCTTCTTCACATTTACCTTTAGTGACATTCAATATTTACCTATTTTTACACTTAAAAAGATCTTAACATAAAACTTGGCCAAACTTGTAGCTTCTCTGTCTGATATAAAGTCATTTATAAAAGTACTAGAAAGTACTTTTAGAACGACTTCGGACGCAGCCTCGGGAGAAGGAGCGCTGTACTTTATTTGAACAGTGTATAATTAAGCATTAACACAAAGGAGAGATGTAGCAGGTCATAGCAAAGATGCTACTGTCCAGCTGTGGTCCTTGAGCTGATGCTACAGATGAATCTTACTCTAATGTGGACAGATACATGACCGTGTCTTGCATTTACAGACTTTTCAACAAGAAAATCTCAAAACAATTCACCCAATCTTCAAACGGTGGCTGAGTGGATAGCACTCTCGCTTCTCAGCAAGAAGGTCCTGGGGTTCCAATCCCGGTTGGAACAGGGTCTTTCTGAGTGGAGTTTGCATGTTCTCCCCGTGTCTGCGTAGGTTTCCTCCGGGTGCTCCGATTTCCCCTACCACTAAAAACATGTACAATAGGTCTGTGCCTCCTGTACTGGCCCCTCCCATCTCCGCACGGCGCGACAGACTAATGCCCACAATTGTAAACCGCTTTGACTCTTGTCTGTGAAAGGAGCTATATAAAAAACATTTCTACTACTTACTACAAGCCAATAAATACTACTTCTGTATTTCTCTTGGACATTAAACAGATAATTACTTTTTATCTCACCACAACCATGAAGCTGATTTCCCGTCGCTCCTGTGCTGTGGTCGTGGATAAACGTGTATAATGGATAAAGATATCAAACAATCGCCATGGTAACATCTAACATGTTAATTGCCTGATTGAGCAGATGCTTTGTAAAGAGCACTTTTGGGCCTCACAATTTCCAGCCGTTATGACAACTTTGATTTCATGGTATTTATTCAGTTCTCAGGCTCCATATTACTGCTGTCGTAATGAACACTGACATGCACATATTTTAGCCAAATTAAGGATGTTTAAAGCGCTAATGCACACCAGCTGCTGTCCCATGCAAATGCACGTTAGCCGCATGCTAATAGCCCACTTTGTAACCAGGACCTGGGCACACACATCTGCTACTGACGCTGCAGAGATGGAAACGCCTTTCTGCACTTTTATTTATCCCATTTAGAAGAAAAGATTACAGTTATTTCACACCGGTAAGAAGCTACGGCTGTTTTCCCTCATTTATTCCAAAAAAAGAAAAGAATGGATAATCCTCCTAGCTCCATCTCGCACTTGAATCTCACAACTACTTTGGAGCCGTCTCTGTTCTATTGACTTTGAAATATTATCATTTTGCACAGCGTCTTTTGTTAAATTCATGCCCAGTGCGTCCCCAAAGTCTACAGTCCTTGTGCTTCAGAAATATTCGTATCTTTTGGCTTTCATAACCTTGGTATGTGCTCGGCGCCTCACCACACTGTCATTGTTTGAAATACAGAGATTAAAAGCACGGGTGGATCCTGAGGGGCTGAGCTCAGAAGCAAGAGAAGATCACAGTTCAGCAGCGTATGCAAAACCAGAGAGGAAGTGTTAAAGCTGGGGTCCCTGACTGTTGGTGTCAGACATCACCTGCTCTTGCTCCTGGCTGTCGCTGATTGAACTTTAGTTTGCATAAATAGGTCAGATAGGGAATTTACTAATGAGTTTTTAAATGTTCTTAATTACAAAACACTCTGGACCTTCATCACCTCTGGCCTGACAGGGGCTGCTGTGGTCTGTGTATAACCGCTGTTGTATGCTTTAACATCACTGGTTTTATTAAGCAAGACTTTTGTGAAATCTGTGAGAAAGACACAGCTCACCCTGAAGTGGCAGCAGAATGGACTCATTTTTATCTCGCCTCAAACACTTTGGCCTCAAATGGTTCACTTCTTATTTCACTGACAGAACATTAATGGTTTGTCTGGATTCCTGCTCCTCTCAGGTCCAGAGAGGTGTGGAGTGCCCCAGGGTTTGGTCTTTGGTCCAGTTCACTTTTTAACTTGTACATGCTCCTTCTTGGCGCTGTCATCAGGAGATATTAACAATACATTGTACTTATATTGCAGCCTACATTTCCACAAAAAAAGAAAAAAAAGTGCTACAGATTCAATTACAAAATACAACATCAACAGAACATAGAATTAGCTTCCATAGTTGAGCAGATGACACACAGCTGTACAGCTCCATTTAGACCAATGTGGGTTTTGTGGTTGGGTTGTTTGGTTAAAAACAAAAAAAAACTTTGTGTTTCATTATTTGCATAGAAAGCTATTTTGTATTTGTCTCCTTTAAAGAGCGACTAAACACCTGTGCCCAGCCTGACTCCGCCCACATGAAGATTTGAAAATTTTCTCTTAAAAGGGGGTTCCCTGAGGACCAAGGGACAAGAAAGGGGGCTTAGAGTTGGGCGTGGTCTGGGCTGTGATTGACAGCTCACTTGTCACACACAAGAACACAGACAGTTGTCGTTGCTGCTTAAAGCAATAGTTTACACACCTGAAAGTCTCATTCCATCCTTGTTTACACACTAAGATAATTGTAGAGCCACACACCTGCACCTAATGCACACAATTATCTCAGAATTACTCATGTAATTTAATTTTAGAATACTCCAACCTGCAGCTGGGGCGTGTGTGAGAGTTGAATGGGTTTATATCACTGGCGCAGACAGACGCACGTCACACACACCAACTGACGTCACACACACCAACTGACGTCACACGCACCAACTGACGTCACACACACCAACTGACGTCACACACACCAACTGACGTCACACACACCAACTGACGTCACACACACCAACTGACGTCACACACACCAACTGACGTCACACACACCAACTGACGTCACACACACACCAACTGACGTCATAGAGAATTTCAGAGTCAATGGAGAGGCCAGAACCAAACTCAAATGTAGTACCACCAAAAAAGGTAGAGAGGGCGCCACACAGACATTTTTTGGCTCAAAAGTGATATTTTATCTAATTTGAACTATTTAATTTGTCAATAAAATGGCCAGAATATGTAGAGAGCACTACAATTAACATATTTATGCAGTTTATGAGTTAAAAAAAAGTTGATTTGGTGTTTAGTCGCTCTATAAAGTCTTCCCGTAATCGAGCTTTGGACGCCGCCATAGCTCTCCTCTCAGTGCTCTCAGAGTGAGGCCCAGCTGCAGAGTGTGTAATGTGTTATTAGTGAAACCCAAACTTCTGTAACGTGACATTTCTCACATGTACAAAGCTCTGCCTTTATTCCCTCCTCTCGTACAAAGCACATAAATTACACCAAACCTCAGCAGAGGCTGATCTCAGGTTAAATTCCCTAAATTGCCTGTCACCAGGAGCAGCGCTGACAGACCGTCCTCTCCGCTCTCTATTATCCAAATGTCAGCAGCGGACTCTCGTTTGTCATACAGAGATAGTGTTCGCCGTAAACGTAGCATCACTTAGCCGCAGGTTTGAAGGGCAGCGTGTGTTTATGACCCGGGCGCACACACAGCCTTTCCACACCAACGAGGACGCCTGATTGGTCCAGGCTCCGATACAAAGGCTGAGAGAAAGAAGGTAATTGGTCCGTTTGATATCACAGAACAGAAATGAGATGATTTATAAAGTGGAGGATATTGCAGGGGCCGGTTGTCATGGTGATGGATGGAGGCATCGTCTGAGGACTGTTAGGGTTTGTGTTGTTTTGTCACATCAAAGGGCAGCGCTTAAAATGTGGCTATTACAGAAAAGATGGAACAGACAGAGTCCATCTGAAAGTCCTGGGTTGGTCTGGACCTCGGGGGTTCTCCTGACGACAGATATGTAGTTTAGGAGGAGTGGATTTTTAAGTATATTTCCAAACAGTGTTGGGAGACTTTAAAAACATAATGTGTTCCTGTTATTTCAAAGTAATGTGTTGCTACAATATTACTGTCTCTGATTGTAAAGCATTACTTTGAAGTTACTTTCCCCAAATTTATAAATACAACCTAAATGTAGCTTATGATGCTGTATATATAAATATATAAATACAAAGTAAATATAGAGCGTTTGGTTTGAAGGGCTCTCAAAATGATCGCGTAAACGCACGTTAATAAAAAAATGTCATTAATCGCGTAAAAAAGTTAACGCTTTCAACGTACGTACCGAATGCCCCGCCCATACATCCAGTAATAACACTCAGAACGCCGCGGACACGTGCGTGTGTGAGATGGCGACAGAGCAGGTCTCTGGGAATTCAAGTTAAAAAAGAACAGGTGCGTGACCGCGGGGCACTGCTGTTGTCTGCTCTGAACTGAACGAGTCTGCATCCTAGAGGAGGCCTTAGCTGAAGCGGGATGTGTCGAGCTGAAAAAATACTGTACATGTGTTCACTGTCATTTATCTGTCCATTCAAACAACCATTTACAGAAAAATATGGCATAATTTTGTTGATAGTTCAAAATGCAATTCATTACGATTAAAAAAATGTGATAGTTTGACAGCTCTAGTTTGAACATAAACTTAGAGGGGGCTGCAGAACCGGTCTGATGGAGCTCGGTGGGAGGGGGCTGCAGAACAGGTCTCGGTGGGAGGGGGCTGCAGAACAGGTCTGATGGAGCTCAGTGGGATGGAGCTGCAGAACAGGTCTGATGGTCCCGGGATTTCAATTTTGAGCCAATACTGAATCATACTCAGGAGAAAGAGGCAGTATCGATCCGTCCACTTGTAATGCATTAGAACTGTTAAAGCCTTTATACAGATGTTCTCCTCCTCTACTCTTCATGTGACATCATTCCAGAGACACTTTAGTTTCACTTTGTGGTGGAGGCCGACGGATAAACCTGTCCTTGTAACTACGGCAACTGTCAAAAGTGTTCTAGATTAGAGCTAATGTCTGTGTGGTTTCTGGGATTATTCACATGAAACAAAACATCTTCTTTGTGAACCTCCCGTGGTTCAGGAACTTCAGGAAATGTCCACATAAACTTTGAAGTTAAAGGAGAATTATCGACTTCCGGGTGGATCATCAAGACTGTTGGTCCTCCCAAACATTCCTTAACCCTTCCTCGTCCGCTCTCTGGGTCTGGGTCTAAACATCCCCTTAAGTTCCCCATTTCTGGGTTGGGGGTGGCAGTCAGAGCACCAGTCCCTCACTGATCCACACGCTCCTCATGCTCCTCACTGATCCTCCTACTCCTCCTGGTCCTCACTGCTCCTCACTGCTCCTCCTGGTCCTCACTGCTCCTCCTGGTCCTCACTGATCCTACTGCAGGAGGTGAGTCCACAGGAGGCTGCTGTCAGTGAGAGCATAGCAATGATCTTTTAGCGGGGGCTGCAGGCAAAGTGGGGTTAAGTGTCTTGCTCAAGGACACAACAACTGCAAATATCAGTAGGAGTTGATGGAGAAGCTCTCTTGGTGGGATCGAACCCACAACCTTCAGGCTCAAAGGCCAATGCTCTAAGAACTGAGCCACTGTCGTCCCAAGAATTGAACAGAATTGAAATAATATGACGGCATGTTTCATCAAACCTCAGCTCAGCAACAGAAGATGAAGTGTCTCCAACTTGAGCCGAAAGCGACGTGTTTTCACTGTTTTTTGAAGCATAAAAGAGTTTAATCTTGACTCTCGCACACTCTCTTTGTATCAAACTGCAACACGTCTTTAGAAATCTCTCCGACAGCTTTGGTGCTAAAACGCTCCATATTTCTGCAGCGACACCTGAACTCTTTCAGTTTGTTTACTGTGAAGATCACTAAGAGCAGCTTTTCACACCGAGAGAGCAGGTTGGACACAGTCTCCCACCCGACTCGGGCTAATGACTGAACATACGTCTGGACGGAGCTGAAATATGGATCAAAGAAAAGAGGAGCTGTCAATCAGAGCCGTCAGGCAGAGCTCGGCTCTGCACTTCTGACACAGATGGTTTATATTCACTGCGGCTCTTCGTGTTTGTGTGAGAATGACGTAAACAGGCCACGATGATTGAGAGCATGTCTTCACACTCAGGAAAACTGCTTTATCTTTGGATAATTTGGTTCATTTACGTCCAGAATGTCAAGGAAAACTGAATGTATATAATTCTGTATGTGACCTCCTGGACCTGGACCTGGACTGGAGCCCCTGACTCAGACCAGTTTGTCCATGGGACTGGATCAATCTCTCTGTGGATCTCTCCATGTTTCTGTCTCTCTCGGGTTTCTTTAGTTTGCCTCGAGCTGTCACCGCCTCGTAACTCCACTCACTCTAATCTTTTGTTAGACAAAAACACTCATAAGCAGGAAGTACCGTTGGCCAATCAGAGAACAGAGGTAAAGCCATGTCATGGGTCCCCCCGAGGTTTCTTGTTTTCTCTCTGTGTTTGTAGAGTAGTTTCTCTGATGCAGAGGCTCTGAGTCAGAGAGGATCAGGACTCTCACATGAACCACATTTACAGACAGAGGTCTCTGCTCCTCATGGACCAATGTCTCTGCGTGTTTATCCTTACATGTATGTGTTCGAACAGTTTGATCCTCTGATCTGTGTTGTGTAAAGTCTTCTGAGAGAAGTGTATTAAAGGCACAGGTCTGAGATTTCCACAGTCGCATTAAATCATCTTCTTTTGTTATGTTCGGATCTGAAACAAATCTCTGTTCACGGTTGGAGGTCTTCTCCTGGAGGAGTCGTGTGCGTTCTTCTTTATGTGTGTGTCTGTGTGTGTGTGTCTGTCTGTGTGTGTGTCTATCTGTGTGTGTGTGTGTGTGTCTGTCTGTGTGTGTGTGTGTGTAACGTGAGGTACCCTTAGGTTCCCACCCCTAATAGAGAGACCAGAGAGGGACCAGAAAGAGAGACCAGAAATAGAGGCCAGAGAGAGGCCAGAGAGAGACCAGAGAGAGACCAGAGAGAGACCAGAGAGAGACCAGACAGAGACCAGACAGAGACCAGAGAGAGACCAGAGAGAGACCTGAGAGAGACCTGAGAGAGACCAGAGAGAGACCAGAGAGAGACCAGACAGAGACCAGAGAGAGACCAGACAGAGACCAGAGAGAGACCTGAGAGAGACCAGAGAGAGACCAGAGAGAGACCAGAGAGAGACCAGACAGAGACCAGACAGAGACCAGACAGAGACCAGAGAGAGACCAGACAGAGACCTGAGAGAGACCAGAGAGAGACCAGAGGGCTCCTTTCCCTCTCATGGTGACCTGTTGAAGTGTTGTTGTGAGTTAAGCACTTGGAGCTCCTTCAGTGCAGCGTGTGGGCGACTGCTCCTCGGATCACGTTCCAAACCTCCTACGCTGACAGGACCCTGAGAGGGGCCTCAAGCCCAGTCCAGGACCTGGCCCTGTCCCTGGACCCGGACCTGGACTGGGCTCCTGAGTCCACAGAGACAGAGGAGCAGGAGCTGAGTCCAAAATCAGACTTCACACATTGATGAGAGTTCACCCGGACACCAGTGTGTGGTCTGTTCTGTCTGAGGCAGAGACCAGAGAGAGACCAGAGAGAGACCAGAGAGAGGCCAGAGGGAGACCAGAGAGAGACCAGAGAGAGACCAGAGAGAGCCCAGAGAGAGACCAGAGAGAGACCAGAGAGAGACACACACATCTGTGTGTCTTCACTGTTCACTGGAGGTTGTGTTTGTTTTGCAGATGGAGAAATCATTAATCAGATTAAAATGTCCAATCTGGCTCTGGCTGAGATCAAAGAACTTCTGAAGGAGCAGGTGAGACACTTTACACCTCTGTCTCTGCAGGTGAACGGGACAGTGGGCTTTAAAGCTGGGCGACGTAACTTCATAGTGTGAGGGTTTCCTCCTATAGCCTGGTCTTATTCATCCGTACACTCTGTTAAATCATCATGTCCTGCATGTAACGTCTGGGTCTGGTCCCTGTGTTAGAGATTACAATCGGTTGAATTTCGACCGACCAATCAGAGAGCGCGGGAGGCGGGTGTTGTAGTTAGATGTGGGTGAGGTCAAGAGTTTGCGTTGAACGGGCAGGTTGTAGTTTGGCGAAGAATGTGACAGTAAAGTATTCTGTTCTGGTTCTATCAAGAAACTGAAACCGGAGCAAGAAGAATGTTTAGCAAATGTAATCGCGGGAAAAAATTGTGGCGCTACTCCCCACGGGCTCCGTTAGTGGCAAAGGAGATGGCTAAAGCTAGGCTAAATGCTAAATGCTAACAACAGACTTAGGCGCACTTCATACGTCACAGTAAACTCAGATCCAATCGTTTCAATCTGCAGTTAACCCCTCCCACCTGTTCACGGAGTCAATGGAGCGCCTCCTTAGTACGAGATGTAATTAGTACTATGGTGTGGCACGACCAGGCTAGTTTCCTCCAGCTGCTAAAGAAAAACATGAATATAATTATTGATACATTTATTAAATAAAGAATAACTGTATTTTCAGATCAAAGAAATAATTTTCCTGAAGAACACGGTGATGGAGTGTGAAGCCTGCGGTGAGTGTCGTCTGTGACCAGAACCATGTGACCAGAACCATGTGACCAGAACCATGTAACCAGAACCATGTGACCAGAACTATGTGACCAGAACCATGTGACCAGAACCATGTGACCAGAACCATGTGACCAGAACCATGTAACCAGAACATGTGACCAGAACCATGTGACCAGAACCATATGACCAGAACCATGTGACCAGAACCATGTGACCAGAACCATGTGACCAGAACCATGTGACCAGAACATGTAACCAGAACATGTGACCAGAGCCATATGACCAGAACCATGTGACCAGAACCATGTGACTAGAACCATATGACATTTGTTTTTATTTGGATGAAACCAGAGAAAACTGAGACCTGGGGGATGGAGACTTTTGATCATGGTCAGAAGATGAGATTCTAACCTCATTAACATAATTATTTCATAAACAGCTGCACACGACAATCAGCAACGAGAGGAAGGTTTTTCATAATCAACGTGTGTCTGTGTGTGTGTGTGTGTGTGTGTGTGTGTGTGTGTGTGTGTGTGTGTCTGTGTGTGTGTGTGTGTGTGTGTGTGTGTGTGTGTGTGTCTGTGTGTGTCTGTGTGTGTGTCTGTGTGTGTCTGTGTGTGTCTGTGTGTGTGTGTGTGTATACTACTTGTGTGTGTCTGTGTGTGTGTGTCTGTGTGCGTGTGTGTGTGTGTCTGTGTGTGTCTGTGTGTGTCTGTGTGCGTGTGTGTGTGTGTCTGTGTGTGTGTGTGTCTGTGTGCGTGTGTGTGTGTGTGTCTGTGTGTGTCTGTGTGTGTGTGTCTGTGTGCGTGTGTCTGTGTGCGTGTGTATACTACTTGTGTGTGTGTAGGTATGGGAGGCCTCCAGGTGCGTCCCTCCTGTGAGCCTAACCCCTGCCACCCTGGGGTGCAGTGCTCGGTGACATCACAGGGGGTGAAGTGCGGCTCGTGTCCCGAGGGAACAGAAGGGAACGGCACACACTGCTCTGACGTCGACGAGGTACAGGCACCATGTGCACCCTCCCATAGTCCCTGCTTTCTGGTCCCAGTTCTCCGTCCTGCCCTGTTACAAAGTTCTCTCTGGTCTCTCTAGCCTGAATCTGGTCTCCTGGTCTCTGGGCCTGGTCGCACTCTGGTCTCTGGTCCCTCTATGGTCCCTAACCCTGGTCCCTCTCTGGTCCCTAACCCTGGTCTCTCTCTGGTCCCTAACCCTGGTCTATCTCTGGGCCCAGGTTTCCAACCCTGGTCCCTCTCTGGTCCCTAACCCTAGTCCCTCTCTGGTCCCTGGTCTCTCTCTGGTCCCTAACCCTGGTCTCTCTCTGGTCCCTAACCCTGGTCTCTCTCTGGTCCCTAACCCTGGTCCCTCTCTGGTCACTAACCCTGGTCTCTCTCTGGTCACTAACCCTGGTCTCTCTGGTTCCTTACCCTGGTCCCTCTCTGGTCCCTGGTCTCTCTCTGGTCTCCCTCTGGTCCCTAACCCTGGTCCCTCTCTGGTCCCTAACCCTGGTCTCTCACTGGTCCCTGGTCTCTCTCTGGTCACTAGTCTCTTTCTGGTCACTAGTCTCTCTCTGGTCCCTGGTCCCTATCTGGTCCCTAACCCTGGTCTATCTCTGATCCCTGGTCCCTAACCCTGGTCCCTCTCTGGTCCCTGGTCTCTCTCTGGTCCCTCTCTGGTCCCTAACCCTGGTCTCTCTCTGGTCCCTAACCCTGGTCCCTCTCTGGTCACTAACCCTGGTCCCCCTCTGGTCCCCCTCTGGTCCCTGGTCTCTCTCTGGTCCCTCTCTGGTCCCTAACCCTGGTCCCCCTCTGGTCCCTGGTCTCTCTCTGGTCCCTAACCCTGGTCCCTCTCTGGTCCCTGGTCTCTCTCTGGTCTCCCTCTGGTCCCTAACCCTGGTCCCTCTCTGGTCCCTGGTCTCTCTCTGGTCTCCCTCTGGTCCCTAACCCTGGTCCCTCTCTGGTCCCTGGTCTCTCTCTGGTCTCCCTCTGGTCCCTAACCCTGGTCCCTCTCTGGTCCCTGGTCTCTCTCTGGTCTCCCTCTGGTCCCTAACCCTGGTCTCTCTCTGGTCCCAGTGCTCGGTCCTGCCCTGTCACATGGGAGTGCGCTGCATAAACACGTCCCCAGGGTTCCGTTGTGGGTCGTGTCCCGCTGGGTTCTCCGGTCCTCAGGTCCAGGGTCTGGGTCTGGCCTATGCCCGAGCCAACAAACAGGTGAGAGTCCAGACCTGAAGCTGTGTTTTCTCTCTCTCTCTCTCTGGTCTCTCTCTGGTCTCTCTTTCTCTCTGGTCTCTCTCTGGTCTCTCTCTCTGGTCTCTCTCTGGTCTCTCTCTGGTCTCTCTCTGGTCTCTCTCTCTGGTCTCTCTCTGGTCTCTCTCTCTGGTCTCTCTCTGGTCTCTCTCTCTGGTCTCTCTCGTCTGGTCTCTCTCTGGTCTCTCTCTCTGGTCTCTCTCTCTCTGGTCTCTCTCTCTCTGGTCTCTCTCTCTGGTCTCTCTCTCTGGTCTCTCTCTGGTCTCTCTCTCTGGTCTCTCTCTCTCTGGTCTCTCTCTCTCTGGTCTCTCTCTCTGGTCTCTCTCTCTGGTCTCTCTCTGGTCTCTCTCTCTGGTCTCTCTCTGGTCTCTCTCTCTCTGGTCTCTCTCTCTCTGGTCTCTCTCTGGTCTCTCTCTCTGGTCTCTCTCTGGTCTCTCTCTCTCTGGTCTCTCTCTCTCTGGTCTCTCTCTGGTCTCTCTCTCTCTGGTCTCTCTCTCTCTGGTCTCTCTCTGGTCTCTCTCTGGTCTCTCTCTCTGGTCTCTCTCTGGTCTCTCTCTGGTCTCTCTCTCTGGTCTCTCTCTCTCTGGTCTCTCACAGCACTCACAGAGACCGCTCTGTGCAAACCAGGAAGTTACTCTGTGATGTCACAACATTTACTTTACAAGAAAACCACAGAATAACTTG
This sequence comes from Knipowitschia caucasica, assembly GCA_964034765.1. NCBI lineage: Eukaryota > Metazoa > Chordata > Actinopteri > Gobiiformes > Gobiidae > Knipowitschia > Knipowitschia caucasica. The sequence goes on from OZ035840.1 coordinate 33,118,764, forward strand.
TGAAACAGGTCTCAGTGGGTTTGGAAAAACAAGAAACAAATATCTTCACATTTATCAAAGCATTCACACAAATACATTTTAACAGCAAAATTCTTTATTTGCTAGTTTAGTGTTTATGTTTTGAGCCCGAGCGTCATGGCGGACGTACGGAGCAGCGGAGGAGAAACAGGAGACTGTATCAGACACAAACACGGTCTTTTTGGAGGAAGTAATATAAATATAAAAATGTAGCTTTATCTCTTTTTAAAACCAGATCAAGGAACATTTAGACCAGGAACATGTTTTGACAGCATTAGTAAAAAGTAAAAAAAAAAAAAAAATCAATCAAAGGTTATAATTGACAATAGTCGAGTACTAAAAGAATCGGAGGTGCAGCAATATAGGTTTTCAGCTTTATGTTTAGAAAAATATATATAAATAAATTGAATAAGTAAAACATTATGTACGCAGTAAAACAATAAAATACCAGTTATCCAATTTAAAAATAATAGTAAAACTGAAAACAATGAAATAAAACAGATACCACACAACTCTTGCGGTGTTAAAAGAGTAAAAAATGTCTTAAAAGCAGATTTACAACATTCCTTTTCCTCAGATGAGCAGCACGCGCATCGGCGGCATCAGAAATATCACACACTTCCTTCTTCACATTTACCTTTAGTGACATTCAATATTTACCTATTTTTACACTTAAAAAGATCTTAACATAAACTTGGCCAAACTTGTAGCTTCTCTGTCTGATATAAAGTCATTTATAAAAGTACTAGAAAGTACTTTTAGAACGACTTCGGACGCAGCCTCGGGAGAAGGAGCGCAGGTCACGTGATCAATAAAAGTTAGTTTTTCAAAATGTCCGCTCGTCCTTTACCTTTATCCTGTGGACACTGGCCTCGAAGCGCAGCTGCTTCACCGCCTTCTGGGCCATGACCAGGCCGCTGTTGGGGCCTCCGCTGCTGGACATGTCTCTGTGAGAGTCCGCTCTGTCTGCGGGACCCGCGGAGTCACATCCGCCCCACTCCTTCACAATAATGAGGGAGCAGTGATGAGGCCTGAGGGGCTCAGGGAGGGGCTGAGGGTCTGAGGGAGGGGCTGAGGGGCTAAAGGTCTGAGGGAGGGTCTGAGGGGCAGAGGGTCTGAGGGAGGGGCTGAGGGAGGGGCTGAGGGAGGAGCTGAGGGGCTAAAGGTCTGAGGGAGGGTCTGAGGGGCAGAGGGTCTGAGGGAGGGGCTGAGGGGCTAAAGGTCTGAGGGAGGGTCTGAGGGGCAGAGGGTCTGAGGGAGGAGCTGAGGGGCTAAAGGTCTGAGGGAGGGTCTGAGGGGCAGAGGGTCTGAGGGAGGGGCTGAGGGAGGAGCTGAGGGGCTAAAGGTCTGAGGGGCAGAGGGTCTGAGGGAGGGGCTGAGGGGCTAAAGGTCTGAGGGAGGGGCAGAGGGTCTGAGGGAGGGGCTGAGGGGCTAAAGGTCTGAGGGAGGGTCTGAGGGGCAGAGGGTCTGAGGGAGGGGCTGAGGGGCTAAAGGTCTGAGGGAGGGGCAGAGGGTCTGAGGGAGGGGCTAAAGGTCTGAGGGTGGGTGTGTCAGAATCTGAGGAGCTGAGGGAGGGTCTGACTGAGGGGCTGAGGGTCTGAGATATACATACTTTTGATCCCCCCGAAGGAGAAATTCAGGTGTCCAGTAGCAGCAAAAAATAAAACACATTATAAAAACTTATGAGCCATATTTCAATAATATATAACATTTTGTCATGCTAACATATAAACGTGTTCACACACAACTATACTATACTGTACTGTACTATACTATACTGTACTATACTATACTGTACTATACTATACTGTACTATACTATACTGTACTATACTGTACTGTACTATACTATACTGTACTATACTATACTGTACTATACTGTACTATACTGTACTATACTATACTGTACTATACTATACTATACTGTACTATACTATACTGTACTATACTGTACTATACTATACTGTACTATACTATACTGTACTATACTGTACTATACTGTACTGTACTGTACTATACTATACTATACTATACTGTACTGTACTATATTCTACTATACTATACTGTATTGTACTGTACTATACTATACTATACTGTACTGTACTGTACTATACTGTACTGTACTATACTATACTATACTGTACTGTACTATATTCTACTATACTATACTATACTATACTGTACTGTACTATATTCTACTATACTATACTGTACTGTACTGTACTATACTATACTATACTATACTGTACTATACTATACTGTACTATACTATACTATACTGTACTATACTATACTATACTTGCTCCTTTTATATTAAAGCTAAAGATTTCATACTTGCTTCTTTATTATGCTGAAGTTAGAGATGTGATACTAGTATGTACAGTTGTTTGTCTTGTGCAGTGCCAGTGTTGCATCAGCAGTAACAGAACAGCAGCTGATGCAACACTGACATTTCCCTTCTGTGGGGCAAAGGATCTTCATTTTAATCTTAAACGGTACAAAAACCAACTGACATTATATTTTTACTTTTTGTTGTAATAAAAAAAAAGCGTTGCTTGTCAGTGAGCAACTTTCTTTTGGCCGTTCAGATTTGACATGAACAGAAGTGTCTCCTGCTGATGTCACGGAGCAGAGGAGAAAAACAAAACACTATTTAATGTAGTTTTGTTTTCAGCAATAATCAGTACATTACAGTATTTACATTACTTTTGTGTTACTCCCAACTCTGACCAGGTACCACAGGGGGGCGTCATCTGCACTTTAGCATGAGTCTGGTGTGTGTGTGAACGGTTGGTGGTGGGAGGGGCCGATGGCGCATACTGGTTGCCTCGCTTCTGTCAGTGTGCCCCAGGGCAGCTGTGGCTACAGTAGTAGTTTATCACCAGGTGAAGGAATGAGTGTGTATGAACCTTTTATTTTAGATGTTGTTTATTGTTGAGCCAAGATGTTTTGTTTATTTATTTTTTATTACTGCACATGACAAAGTACCTGAAGTTACATGTTTCCAAATGTCACATCTTTTTCAGACAGAAAAAGACACATGTTTATAATAAAATACAGACTGTGCTCTAGTTTGTGCTCGGACTTACACATGTTTATGACACAAACCAAAAACCACAAAGACCATAGATTCATAGTTCTGCCAGTGTGCACCCATGGTGCGTACCCGTGGTGCGTACGGCATGGTGCGTACCCGTGGTGCGTACGCATGGTGCGTACCCGTGGTGCGTACGCATGGTGCGTACCCGTGGTGCGTACCCGTGGTGCGTACCCGTGGTGCGTGCCCGTGGTGCGTACGCGTGGTGCGTACGCGTGGTGCGTGCCCGTGGTGCGTACCCGTGGTGCGTACCCGTGGTGCGTACCCGTGGTGCGTGCTCGCAGGAGGCGGAAGGTCCAGCAGATGGCGCTCTTTGACCCTTGTTGTGGTCCGGTTCTGCTTCCGGTGCTCGGGTCATTCTGAGCTCGGGCAGTGACAGTGTGAAGTTACAAAATGCTGTTACGAGTGAGTATTGGTTTTTATCCTTCTATTCTTCCACAAAGAAAGCCTGAGTTTAAATGATACTAGCATGTGTTAGCCTGTTAGCCTGTTAGCATCAGAGCATCATGGGAGCTAGCATGAGCCACATTAGCTTTTACCATAATAATCAGAATAATGACAGATGAACAGATGAAGTGTTGCCTGTGACATGCTCCGTGTGTCCGTGTCCTGCTCCTGTTCAAAGTTTAACATAAATCAGATAAAATGTGTATATGACAAGTTTAAATTCTTATTTATTTTTGTTGTTGAAGGTTAAAGTGTGTAGGACATGAGGTTCTTGTGTTTATGTCCCTTTTTAAACCCAAGAGCAGTCTTCTCTAATCTGTGCTTTAGATTTTTCTAATAAACAAGAACAAACGTTATTCAACCAGTCTTTGCTCTGCACAATCTTATTATGAAAACAAGTGACATGTAACATGGCCCATACAGGCCCATACAGGCCCATACAGGCCCATACAGGCCCATACGTTTTATACCATTGTATTCAGTCACTAATCAGAATCATTTATTAACGACCACACAACAAGTAGGTGGAAGGAATTTTCTTCCGGTAATTTAAACAATTAAATGTTATGTTCATATTTAAAAATGATATAAATGTGTTTTCTGTGACTGGCAGAAGCTGCTGCAGGCTGGGGGGGGGGTCCGCCACAGCCGCCCCCTGCACCACACTGCGGTCTGGAGGAGTCCCCTCATCCCCATCGTGGTGGAGCAGACGGTGAGCACAGACCAGAAACATACAGCTGCATGTACAGAAACATACAGCTGCATGTACAGAAACATACAGCTGCATGTACAGAAACATACAGCTGCATGTACAGAAACATACAGCTGCATGTACAGAAACATACAGCTGCATGTACAGAAGCATACAGCTGCATGTACAGAAACATACCAGCAGCATGTACAGAAGCATACACATCTACAGAAGCTAGCTGCATCTACAGAAACATACAGCTGCATGTGTCCAGAAAATACAGCTGCATGTACAGCGAGAACATACAGCTGCATGTACAGAAACATACAGCTGCATGTACAGAAGAATACAGCTGCATGTACAGAAGCATACAGCTGCATGTACAGAAACATACAGCTGCATGTACAGAAGCATACAGCTGCATGTGGAGCTCAGACTCAAACAACATCATCATGACTTAGGCCCTGTCCACACGAAGTCAAGCTCAGGCCTAAACGCAAAAATACTTTATCAATCCAGTGTATCGTCCATACGAGGCCGGCGTTTTGGGGGGGTGTAAACGAACATTTTTGAAACTAGGTCCCAGAGTGGAAAGATTTCAAAACTCCGTATATGCCGCTCCGTGGTTACTGCCTCTCCGCAATGTATCTGAGACGCTTGCGTCATCGCCCCGCCTCTTGTTAAAGCAGCATGCGCCGCACTCAGAAAATAATGACAACAACAATGTAGCTTGTTGGTTTTGTAATCCAGTGCGACCCGAAGCAACAGTTCAACCTCATCGTCCGTTCATACTAATGTAGTACCAGCTCGCCCACTCGCCATGTTGTCTGTTTACAAAATTCCGCGCATGCCCACGGAAGTTTGGGCTTGATCCCGTCATTGCGTCACAGCGCCACCAACAGGTCTGGCATAGTTTCACAGCGTTTTCAGGCGTATTGACTACATTCATATGGACGCACACATTTACTGAGCTAACTCCGTGTTTACAGAAAAAGTTTCTGAAATTATAAGCGTTTTGTCTTCGTGTGGATATAGCCTAAGTGTGTGTGTCTCTCTCTCTCTGTCTGTGTGTGTGTGTGTGTGTGTGTGTGTGTGTGTGTGTCTGTTTGTGTGTGTGTGTGTGTGTCTGTTTGTGTGTGTGTGTGTGTGTGTAGGGTCGGGGGGAGCGGGCCTATGACATCTACTCTCGGCTGCTGAGGGAGAGGATCATCTGTGTGATGGGACCAGTGAGTCACGTCTTTTATTTGATCCTAAACTTTTGGAATCTAGAAATCGGCTGCTGTTTTTAACTATGGTCCAGTTCTGTTTCAATACAAACACGTTCCCAATGAAAGGAACAATCATTTGTAAAAACACAAAAATAACAACAAATGCAAAAGATGTCAAAAAATAATAATAAAAAAAAAAAAAATCTTCTACGAATAAAATACTTGATCTACATATCATTCATGTTTTCTTCTGTCTGTAACATTTCCATCAGTATCTATATTATTAAACAACCTCTAATGTATTATTCTTTATTGCCTGTAACCAGGAAGTCACAAGCTAGACATTTTAGAATTTAAAAAGCATGTTTTAGCTGCATATATCTGAAATGAAAAATCAGCCTTTGGAATCTACCAAACAAAAAAAAACTGTGTCCTCAGATCGACGACTCCATCGCCAGTTTGGTGATCGCACAACTGCTCTTCCTCCAATCAGAGAGCAACAACAAACCCATCCACATGTACATCAACAGCCCAGGTACTTAAAGGAATAGTTCACCGTTTTTACATACTGACATATGTTCTTACCTTACCTTAGACTAGTTAATACGTACCTGTCTGGTCTTAGTCTGTGCGCTCTGTCATGCAAACGGAGCAAAAACGGGAGCACAACCGCAGCCTCCTCTGTATATTTTGTAGCACCAAAAGGTAGCTCCCACTAGAAGCTACCAAACTCTTCCAAGTGTTCCCTATTAAATGTATATAGTTACGTGACGTGTTACACTGCAAAGTATAGTAACACAGAATGTAACAGTCGATTTTCTCAGCGGATAAAACGGGTACTATATTGTGAGGCGTAGTAATCTGAGGTGCGCTACGTCCGCGCACTAACTTCTCTCCGGAGACTTCTCTCTCGCTCACTTCCGTCAATAGAAGCAGCGTGACTTGTAATACACACAGTAGCAGCGAGAGAGAAGTCTCCAGAGAGAAGTTAGTGCGCGGACGTAGCGCCCCTCAGATTACTACGCCTCACAATATAGTACCCGTTTTATCCGCTGAGAAAATCGACAGTTACATTTCTGTGTTACTATACTTTGCAGTGTAACACGTCACGTAACTATATACATTTAATATGGAACACTTGGAAGAGTTTGGTAGCTTCTAGTGGGAGCTACCTTTTGGTGCTACAAAATATACAGAGGAGGCTGCGGTTGTGCTCCCGTTTTTGCTCCGTTTGCATGACAGAGCGCACGGACTAAGACCAGACAGGTACGTATTAACTAGTCTAAGGTAAGGTAAGAACATATGTCAGTATGTAAAAACGGTGAACTATTCCTTTAAAGAACACCTACTGTGCACCTGTACACCTTAAATAACACCTACTGTGCACCTGTATGCCTTAAAGAACACCTACTGTGCACCTGTACACCTGAAAGAACACCTACTGTGCACCTGTACACCTGAAAGAACACCTACTGTGCACCTGTACACCTGAAAGAACACCTACTGTGCACCTGTACACCTGAAAGAACACCTACTGTGCACCTGTACACCTGAAAGAACACCTACTGTGCACCTGTACACCTTAAAGAACACCTACTGTGCACCTGTACACCTTAAAGAACACCTACTGTGCACCTGTATGCCTTAAAGAACACCTACTGTGCACCTGTACACCTTAAAGAACACCTACTGTGCACCTGTACGCCTTAAAGAACACCTACTGTGCACCTGTACACCTGAAAGAACACCTACTGTGCACCTGTATGCCTTAAAGAACACCTACTGTGCACCTGTACACCTGAAAGAACACCTACTGTGCACCTGTATGCCTTAAAGAACACCTACTGTGCACCTGTACACCTTAAAGAACACCAACTGTGCTCCTGTATGGTCACGTCTGTCTTCCTGGTCACATCTGTCCTGCTGTCCTGGTCACATCTGTATTGTGTGTAGGGGGCGTGGTGACCTCGGGGCTGGCCATCTACGACACCATGCAGTACATCCTGAACCCCATCTCCACCTGGTGTGTGGGGCAGGCGGCCAGTATGGGCAGTCTGCTGCTGGCCGCGGGGACCCCCGGCATGAGGCACTCTCTGCCCAACGCTCGCATCATGCTGCACCAGCCATCAGGGGGCACTAGGGTGAGCCGTCACTCTTACACTACTGTTTACTACATGCATCATGCTGCACCACCCAGCAGGGGGCGCTAGGGTGAGCGTCACTGTTACACCCCTGTTTAACGTCCTGTATGGTCTGTGGTTCAGGAACGTTTAGAGATGACTTAGAATAAGGTTTTTTAGTTCTTTTATACCAGACAATGGTAGATTACCTTCACATGTTTAAGAAACATGTCTAAGTAATAACATGTCCGTCCGTCCGTTTTCTTCCGCTTCATCCGTTGCCGGGTCGCGGGGGCAGCAGTCTAAGCTGAGACGCCCAGACTTCCCTATCCACACACACTTCCTCCAGCTCGTCCGGGGGGACCCCAAGGCGTTCCCAGGCCAGCTGAGAGACATAGTCCCTCCAGCGGGTCCTGGGTCTTCCCCGGGGCCTTTTCCCGGAACACCTCCCCAGGGAGGCGTCCAGGTACTTAAAGACCAGGTATTTAAAGACGGAGGAAGCTCATTTCGACCGCTTGTATCCACGATCTCGTTCTTTCGGTCATTACCCACAGCTCATGACCACAGGTGAGGGAGGGAACGAAGATTGACCGGTAAATCGAGAGCTTTGCCTTTCGGCTCAGCTCCCTCTTTACCACAACGGTCCGATACAGAGACCGCATCACTGCGCACGCTGCACCGATCCGCCTGTCAATCTCACGCTCCATCCTTCCCTCACTCGTGAACAAGACCCCGAGATACTTGAACTCCTCCACTTGAGGAAGGGCCTCTCCACCCACCCGGAGAGGGCAAGGCACCTTTTTCCGGTCGAGCACCATGGCCTCAGATTTGGAGGTGCTGATTCTCATCCCAGCCGCTTCACACTCGGCTGAAAACCGCTCCAGTGCATGCTGCAGGTCCTGGTTCGTTGGAGCCAGCAGGACGACATCATCCGCAAAAAGTAGAGATGAAATCCTGTGGTCCCCGAACCGGACCCCCTCCGGCCCCTGGCTGCGCCTAGAAATTCTGTCCATGAATACAGTGAACAGAACCGGTGACAAAGGGCAGCCCTGTCGGAGGCTCCCGCCAGTAATAACGTGTTAATTTACCACTGTCTGGTCCAGAAAAACCCAATAACTTCATGCTTGGTCTGTTTGGATTTGTCACAGGAACACACCCTCACAGAACACTCTGTGTTGAATCAGATCAGTTACATCAGTGATAGAGGCGACGGTCTGAGTCAATCCAACTATCAAGAAACTTAAGCAAGAGGAATGTTTAGTAAATGTCATTGAAGCAAAGATGTTGTGGCTCCCCATTAGTGGCAAAGGAGATGGCTAAAGCTAGGCTAAATGCTAAAGCTAGGCTAAATGCCTCACTCACTCGGGCTCATTACATAAGTCACAGTAAACTCAGATCCAATTGTTTCAATCTGCAAAAGGAGTTAACCCGTCCCACCTGTTAACAGAGTTAATGGAGCAGATCCAGACCTTAGTACAAATGAAATGAGTACCATTGTATGTTGTATGTGTTCAGGGCCAGGCCACAGACATTGCCATCCAGGCCGAGGAGATCCTGAAGCTAAAGCGACAGCTCAACCACATTTACGCCAAACACACGGGACAGCTCCTGGAGACCATCGGTGAGAACTCTCTCTGTCCAGTCTCTCTGTCCACTCTTACTGCTGCTTTATGTGTCTGAGTCCCAGGAACTAGAGTATTTCTCTCTGGTCTCTCTCTGGTCTCTGACGTGTACTTTCTCCTCCCTCCTGCAGAGGGCGTGATGGAGAGGGACCTCTACATGAGCCCGATGGAGGCGCAGGACTTTGGTATCGTGGATAAGGTCCTGGTGCACCCCCCTCAGGGGGGGCAGGACGAGCCGGAACTGGTCCAGAAGGAGCACCCCCAGACCACCCAGTCCCCAGAACCCCCCAGCACAGACCCCAGCCCGAGCGGTGCCAGCCCCCCCTCTTCCCACAAACCCGAGCCCTGACACCAACACAGACCTTCACACCATGAACTGTAGCTCGACACCAGAGAGAGGCTCAGGCAAAGACCTCTGCTCTGTTTGGACGGCCCATAATGATAACCTCTGCTCTGATTGGACGGCCCATAATGATAACACAGACCTCTGCTCTGATTGGACGGCCCATAATGATAACACAGACCTCTGCTCTGATTGGACGGCCCATAATAACACTCAGACCCGTGGAGTCCTGGAACTACAATCTCCAGTCATTTCTCCCTTCAGAGCTTTGGAAAGACAAAGCTGGTCCTGGTTCACTACATAGTAATAAATACAGTACATAATAAGTATTAGATAAATATGGGTTGTTATTTATGCTATAGTTGATTAGAAATAAATAAATGAAGAATGTTATTATTTGGGGCTGTTCTCTATTCTAAGAAGCAAAAACAGAATGTAGTAATTTTCAATCAACATTTTATAATAAAAAACCATGTGGGGCAGTGTGATATAAATACAAGTTATTTTGTCTGAGTCAAACGTTTCATGTGTTTGTCCACAGCTGATCTTTAACTTTGTCATTTCAAATAAATGTCATTTTTGGAGCAATGTTTTCTTAAGGAGTCACATGACCTGTAGTGACGTCACATGACCCTGTAGTGACGTCACATGACCTGTAGCGATAACATTATTGATCCCCGTAGAGAAATTCAGTAGCCTCTGGGTGGAGCAGGACAGGTCACAGCAGCAGAGGTGGAGTAGCCTCTGGGTGGAGCAGGACGGGTCACAGCAGCAGAGGTGGAGTAGCCTCTGGGTGGAGCAGGACGGGTCACAGCAGCAGAGGTTGGGGGGGGGTGGAGTAGCCTCTGGGTGGAGCAGGACGGGTCACAGCAGCAGAGGTGGAGTAGCCTCTGGGTGGATGCAGGACGGGTCACAGCAGCAGAGGTGGAGTAGTACCCTCTGGGTGGAACATTTTCTCTGCTCCTAGTCCAAAGTATAAAGCTGAATGGTTTATCAGCAATTTTCTAAAAGTTAGCATTCCTCCAGTGGATTTTCATCTGATCCACTTGGTTTGGACCATGAATCCTCTGCTCTGGTCTGGACCAGTGCAAAACCATGAACACTGTACTGCAGTCTCAGGTAGTAAAAATACAAAAGAGCAACTGTTTCAGAGACACTGGACTCGCAGCCATTTTCCAGCGCATTCAAAAGTAAACCTGTCACATGACCTGTAGTGATGTCACATGACCATCAGCCCCTCCCACCACAGATCACTCAGACTGGTGGCATGTGTTTAGGTAGTGGGAAACCCAGACACAGAGAGAACATGCAACATACGACCTGAGCATAGAACAAGTCTGACGTAATTGTGGAAATAAATGTTTGCCAGAAACGTAGAAAATATTTATTTAGAAAGTGTCAGAGCAGATGTGGACCATCACAGGGTCCATCACCTGCTTCTTACTGCAGTCCGCAGAAACATGTTTTACATTCAACACATTTCCCAAAAGTATTCAGTAGAAATGTTCTTGTTTCCAGAGTTTCTGCGGCGTTTTGAACTAAAGCAGGATCATGAAGCTCCTTTGTCAAAGTCCTGATCGTAGAAAACTTTTCTGAAATATAAAATGACCTTTCTCCTGAAACACTGACAAACATCATACGGAAACATATTCTGTTGTTTCAGGACCTTGGACAGTGGCAGTCACTTTTTGACTGCCCTGTTTCTCCAAGGTGCTGGGTGTGGTGCAAGTACCATAGCAACACACTGTTTACTTGAAGTCAAAATGACTGCTCTGAAAGGTCAAGTGGTCTCCAGAGAGAAGTTAGTGCGCGGACGTAGCGCCCCTCCCTCAGATTACTACGCCTCACAATATAGTACCCGTTTTATCCGCTGAGAAAATCGACAGTTACATTTCTGTGTTACTATACTTTGCAGTGTAACACGTCACGTAACTATATACATTTAATATGGAACACTTGGAAGAGTTTGGTAGCTTCTAGTGGGAGCTACCTTTTGGTGCTACAAAATATACAGAGGAGGCTGCGGTTGTGCTCCCGTTTTTGCTCCGTTTGCATGACAGAGCGCACGGACTAAGACCAGACAGGTACGTATTAACTAGTCTAAGGTAAGGTAAGAACATATGTCAGTATGTAAAAACGGTGAACTATTCCTTTAAAGAACACCTACTGTGCACCTGTACACCTTAAATAACACCTACTGTGCACCTGTATGCCTTAAAGAACACCTACTGTGCACCTGTACACCTGAAAGAACACCTACTGTGCACCTGTACACCTGAAAGAACACCTACTGTGCACCTGTACACCTGAAAGAACACCTACTGTGCACCTGTACACCTGAAAGAACACCTACTGTGCACCTGTACACCTGAAAGAACACCTACTGTGCACCTGTACACCTTAAAGAACACCTACTGTGCACCTGTACACCTTAAAGAACACCTACTGTGCACCTGTATGCCTTAAAGAACACCTACTGTGCACCTGTACACCTTAAAGAACACCTACTGTGCACCTGTACGCCTTAAAGAACACCTACTGTGCACCTGTACACCTGAAAGAACACCTACTGTGCACCTGTATGCCTTAAAGAACACCTACTGTGCACCTGTACACCTGAAAGAACACCTACTGTGCACCTGTATGCCTTAAAGAACACCTACTGTGCACCTGTACACCTTAAAGAACACCAACTGTGCTCCTGTATGGTCACGTCTGTCTTCCTGGTCACATCTGTCCTGCTGTCCTGGTCACATCTGTATTGTGTGTAGGGGGCGTGGTGACCTCGGGGCTGGCCATCTACGACACCATGCAGTACATCCTGAACCCCATCTCCACCTGGTGTGTGGGGCAGGCGGCCAGTATGGGCAGTCTGCTGCTGGCCGCGGGGACCCCCGGCATGAGGCACTCTCTGCCCAACGCTCGCATCATGCTGCACCAGCCATCAGGGGGCACTAGGGTGAGCCGTCACTCTTACACTACTGTTTACTACATGCATCATGCTGCACCACCCAGCAGGGGGCGCTAGGGTGAGCGTCACTGTTACACCCCTGTTTAACGTCCTGTATGGTCTGTGGTTCAGGAACGTTTAGAGATGACTTAGAATAAGGTTTTTTAGTTCTTTTATACCAGACAATGGTAGATTACCTTCACATGTTTAAGAAACATGTCTAAGTAATAACATGTCCGTCCGTTCGTTTTCTTCCGCTTCATCCGTTGCCGGGTCGCGGGGGCAGCAGTCTAAGCTGAGACGCCCAGACTTCCCTATCCACACACACTTCCTCCAGCTCGTCCGGGGGGACCCCAAGGCGTTCCCAGGCCAGCTGAGAGACATAGTCCCTCCAGCGGGTCCTGGGTCTTCCCCGGGGCCTTTTCCCGGAACACCTCCCCAGGGAGGCGTCCAGGTACTTAAAGACCAGGTATTTAAAGACGGAGGAAGCTCATTTCGACCGCTTGTATCCACGATCTCGTTCTTTCGGTCATTACCCACAGCTCATGACCACAGGTGAGGGAGGGAACGAAGATTGACCGGTAAATCGAGAGCTTTGCCTTTCGGCTCAGCTCCCTCTTTACCACAACGGTCCGATACAGAGACCGCATCACTGCGCACGCTGCACCGATCCGCCTGTCAATCTCACGCTCCATTCTTCCCTCACTCGTGAACAAGACCCCGAGATACTTGAACTCCTCCACTTGAGGAAGGGCCTCTCCACCCACCCGGAGAGGGCAAGGCACCTTTTTCCGGTCGAGCACCATGGCCTCAGATTTGGAGGTGCTGATTCTCATCCCAGCCGCTTCACACTCGGCTGAAAACCGCTCCAGTGCATGCTGCAGGTCCTGGTTCGTTGGAGCCAGCAGGACGACATCATCCGCAAAAAGTAGAGATGAAATCCTGTGGTCCCCGAACCGGACCCCCTCCGGCCCCTGGCTGCGCCTAGAAATTCTGTCCATGAATACAGTGAACAGAACCGGTGACAAAGGGCAGCCCTGTCGGAGGCTCCCGCCAGTAATAACGTGTTAATTTACCACTGTCTGGTCCAGAAAAACCCAATAACTTCATGCTTGGTCTGTTTGGATTTGTCACAGGAACACACCCTCACAGAACACTCTGTGTTGAATCAGATCAGTTACATCAGTGATAGAGGCGACGGTCTGAGTCAATCCAACTATCAAGAAACTTAAGCAAGAGGAATGTTTAGTAAATGTCATTGAAGCAAAGATGTTGTGGCTCCCCATTAGTGGCAAAGGAGATGGCTAAAGCTAGGCTAAATGCTAAAGCTAGGCTAAATGCCTCACTCACTCGGGCTCATTACATAAGTCACAGTAAACTCAGATCCAATTGTTTCAATCTGCAAAAGGAGTTAACCCGTCCCACCTGTTAACAGAGTTAATGGAGCAGATCCAGACCTTAGTACAAATGAAATGAGTACCATTGGTATGTTGTATGTGTTCAGGGCCAGGCCACAGACATTGCCATCCAGGCCGAGGAGATCCTGAAGCTAAAGCGACAGCTCAACCACATTTACGCCAAACACACGGGACAGCTCCTGGAGACCATCGGTGAGAACTCTCTCTGTCCAGTCTCTCTGTCCACTCTTACTGCTGCTTTATGTGTCTGAGTCCCAGGAACTAGAGTATTTCTCTCTGGTCTCTCTCTGGTCTCTGACGTGTACTTTCTCCTCCCTCCTGCAGAGGGCGTGATGGAGAGGGACCTCTACATGAGCCCGATGGAGGCGCAGGACTTTGGTATCGTGGATAAGGTCCTGGTGCACCCCCCTCAGGGGGGGCAGGACGAGCCGGAACTGGTCCAGAAGGAGCACCCCCAGACCACCCAGTCCCCAGAACCCCCCAGCACAGACCCCAGCCCGAGCGGTGCCAGCCCCCCCTCTTCCCACAAACCCGAGCCCTGACACCAACACAGACCTTCACACCATGAACTGTAGCTCGACACCAGAGAGAGGCTCAGGCAAAGACCTCTGCTCTGTTTGGACGGCCCATAATGATAACCTCTGCTCTGATTGGACGGCCCATAATGATAACACAGACCTCTGCTCTGATTGGACGGCCCATAATGATAACACAGACCTCTGCTCTGATTGGACGGCCCATAATAACACTCAGACCCGTGGAGTCCTGGAACTACAATCTCCAGTCATTTCTCCCTTCAGAGCTTTGGAAAGACAAAGCTGGTCCTGGTTCACTACATAGTAATAAATACAGTACATAATAAGTATTAGATAAATATGGGTTGTTATTTATGCTATAGTTGATTAGAAATAAATAAATGAAGAATGTTATTATTTGGGGCTGTTCTCTATTCTAAGAAGCAAAAACAGAATGTAGTAATTTTCAATCAACATTTTATAATAAAACCATGTGGGGCAGTGTGATATAAATACAAGTTATTTTGTCTGAGTCAAACGTTTCATGTGTTTGTCCACAGCTGATCTTTAACTTTGTCATTTCAAATAAATGTCATTTTTGGAGCAATGTTTTCTTAAGGAGTCACATGACCTGTAGTGACGTCACATGACCTGTAGTGACGTCACATGACCTGTAGCGATACATTATTGATCCCCGTAGAGAAATTCAGTAGCCTCTGGGTGGAGCAGGACAGGTCACAGCAGCAGAGGTGGAGTAGCCTCTGGGTGGAGCAGGACAGGTCACAGCAGCAGAGGTGGAGTAGCCTCTGGGTGGAGCAGGACGGGTCACAGCAGCAGAGGTGGAGTAGCCTCTGGGTGGAGCAGGACGGGTCACAGCAGCAGAGGTGGAGTAGCCTCTGGGTGGAGCAGGACGGGTCACAGCAGCAGAGGTGGAGTAGCCTCTGGGTGGAACATTTTCTCTGCTCTAGTCCAAAGTATAAAGCTGAATGGTTTATCAGCAATTTTCTAAAAGTTAGCATTCCTCCAGTGGATTTTCATCTGATCCACTTGGTTTGGACCATGAATCCTCTGCTCTGGTCTGGACCAGTGCAAAACCATGAACACTGTACTGCAGTCTCAGGTAGTAAAAATACAAAAGAGCAACTGTTTCAGAGACACTGGACTCGCAGCCATTTTCCAGCGCATTCAAAAGTAAACCTGTCACATGACCTGTAGTGATGTCACATGACCATCAGCCCCTCCCACCACAGATCACTCAGACTGGTGCATGTGTTTAGGTAGTGGGAAACCCAGACACAGAGAGAACATGCAACATACGACCTGAGCATAGAACAAGTCTGACGTAATTGTGGAAATAAATGTTTGCCAGAAACGTAGAAAATATTTATTTAGAAAAGTGTCAGAGCAGGATGTGACATCACAGGGTCCATCACCTGCTTCTTACTGCAGTCGCAGAAACATGTTTTACATTCAACACATTTCCCAAAAGTATTCAGTAGAAATGTTCTTGTTTCCAGAGTTTCTGCGGCGTTTGAACTAAAGCAGGATCATGAAGCTCCTTTGTCAAAGTCCTGATCGTAGAAAACTTTTCTGAAATATAAAAATGACCTTTCTCCTGAAACACTGACAAACATCATACGGAACATTATTCTGTTGTTTCAGGACCTTGGACAGTGGCAGTCACTTTGACTGCCCTGTTTCTCCAAGGTGCTGGGTGTGGTGCAAGTTACCATAGCAACACACTGTTTACTTGAAGTCAAAATGACTGCTCTGAAAGGTCAAGTGTTCAGTTTTTTACATGTGTTTTCAGGAAGAGTTTGAGGTGGAGCAGGACAGACTGAAGACTTTCACCAGAGGAGGAGGAGGAGGATCATCAGGAGGAGACGCAGAAGGAACAGGCAGAGAAGGAGGAGCAGAAGGAACAGGCAGAGAAGGAGGAGCAGGAGGAGACGCAGGGGGAGGAGGAGGTCACATGATGGTGCAGTTCTTGGGCATGGCGGCCCAGCGG
Organism: Knipowitschia caucasica; assembly: GCA_964034765.1. Taxonomy (NCBI): domain Eukaryota; kingdom Metazoa; phylum Chordata; class Actinopteri; order Gobiiformes; family Gobiidae; genus Knipowitschia; species Knipowitschia caucasica. Next base: position 33,135,200 of record OZ035840.1, read on the forward strand.
AGCCAGGTCAGGTTCTTCTCTGTGTACGGAGGATATCTGAGGCCGTTGATCATCTCCATGGGCCACGTGCGCAGCAACACCGCCCTCTGGTGGCTGAACGTCTCGAAGCCCCAGCGCCCGTGGTAGTTCCCGAAGCCACTGGCCCCTGAGGAGACGAGGGTTTAGTATTTTTGTATCACTATAAAAGCCGCAGGGATCAAAGAACCAGAAAAAGCAGCGGCTTAAAGTCTAGAATTGACGGTACTTTTTCAGAGCCACATGGTTTTTCTTAGTTTCAAATGGATCAAAACATCCTCAAGACATTGTTAGCATCTATATTAGCATCAGCATTCCAGAATGAGTTAGTTAGTTAGTGATGGATGATGTGATTTGGATACTTTTGATCAAGTAGGAGAGAGAGAGAGCGAGAGAGAGAGCAGTAGTAGTAGTAGTAGTCTTTATTTATATAGCGCCTTTCACAGACCAGAGTCACAAAGTGTTTACAATTGTTATTTTTTGGGCACTTGTCCTCTCTCTCCACACAGATATGGGAGCGGGGCCAGTACAGGAGGCGCATGCCAGACCTATTGTACATATTTTTATATTTTATTTTAGCAGAGGGCGGAGTGAGCAGCTGAGTGTGTGTGTCGTACCCACGCCCCCGAACGGCAGACCAGGGACCGTCATGTACACGATACCATCGTTTGAACAGAAGCCTCCACTGCTGGTCCTCTCCAGGACTGTGTTCACCACCTGCAGAACAAAACATGTGAGGGAGAGGGGGAGGGAGGAAGGAGAGAGAGGAGAGAGGGGGGGGAGGGAGAGAGAAAGAGATGTGCGGGAGAGCGAGAGACAGAGAGAGGAACAGAGACACCTGTAGAACACAACATGTGAAGAGAGCGAGAGACAGAGAGAGCTCTCTCCTCCTCCTCGATCATAAACAGAATCGGGACGAAACCGGAAGTAACAATCCTACTTTTGAATTAGTTTCAGACTAAAAAGTCCTTAAGTGGTGACTGGTTAAGTTTAGGCGTCTGAGTAAGATGGTTAAGGTTAGGGTTAAGGCTGGGTTGGGGTTATTTTATGGAATGGCTGGTTAAGTTTAGGCCTGAATAGGTAGTTTGTTATATTTACTTCCGCTCCGATTCCATATATGATCTAGTGCTGATGATCCTCCTCCTCCCTCACTCCTCCTCCCTCACTCCCCCTTCTCACCTTGGAGTCCTCAGAGAAGACGTACAGAGCCAAGGGTTTGGTCTCGTCGGTTCATGAAGTCGATGGCTTCGTCCACGGAGCTCACGGTGAGAAACGGGAGCAGAGGCCCAAAGATCTCCTCCTGCATCAGGGCGTCGTCCTCCTCTACGTCCACCAGCACGGTGGGAGCTAAACACAACCTCAGGTCAGCACAGGGGGGATAGTGTCCCCTCTTATAAAACCTAATCACATCTCACACTGTTACTGAGCAAGAGGAGTTTACAATGTCAGAGAAAGGAGCACTTCACATTAGGCTTCATAGAGCTAGCAGGTTAGCATCTGCTTAGCATCGGGTTAGGATTGTCTATCTGTATACGGTACTTTAGCACGCCACAGTAGCTACACACTCGTCAGTTACTCCCCCTCTGTACTCAGTTACTCCCCTCTGTACTCAGTTACTCAGTTACTCACCGATGTAGCGGTCCTCCTCGCAGACCTGCCCGCCCAGCACCACGCGGCCCCGGCTCCTCTGCAGCATGGCGTTGAGGCGGGTCCAGTGGCGCCCGGACACGATGCGCCCGAGGTCAGGGCTGCCCTGAGGCTTCTCGCCGTAGAAGTGGCTCAGACTCTGGGCCAGCGCCGGGAGCAGCGCGTCACGAGTCTCGGCCGAGCACAGCACGTAGTCCGGCGCCACGCAGCTCTGACCCGCGTTAAAGAACTTGGCCCAGATCAGTCTCCGAGCGGCCGCCATCATGTCCACGCGCTCATGGATGAAACACGGCGTCTTTCCCCCGAGCTCCAGCGTCACCGGCGTCAGGTGCTGCGCGGCAGCCACAAGAACGCTGCGGGCTACGACCTGAGAACCTACAGGGAGAGAGAGAGAGACAGAGACAGAGTAACTGTAACTATAACGCCGTTATCATTGCAGACGCCCCGTTACTGCACATTACTCAAGTCGCACAATTAACTTTTTTTAACTTCATGATAGGACTCGTGTTGTCGTGAGAGACGGATGAGAACCTCTCAGCTGATTGGCTGATGTAAAACATCTTTCCTTTACAGTCTACATGTTTACAGCCGAGAAGTTGATATCAATTGTGCTTTTAAAACAATATGGGTCTTAACTCGCGCTCAACCACGGCCTGTAATGTTACCAAGTGAGGCCTCAGGGGGGCGCAGGTGAGCCAAGAATTCTGGTAACTAGTTACTTTTATAGTGGAGTAACTTTTTGGGAGAAGTAACTATAACTAATTACTTTTTCAAAGTAATTTGCCAACACTGGCCTTCGATCGAAACATGTCGGAGACCCCTGAATTAAAGCCAGTGGAAATAAAGGTGCAATAAGGTGTTGTTATGATTGGTGTCTGTGTGTGTCTCTCTGTGTATGTATGTGTGTGTGTGTATCTGTATGTATGTGTGTGTGTGTGTCTGTGTATGTATGTGTGTGTCTTTACCTGTGTAGAAGATGTGATCAAACTTATTCTGTAGAAGTGCTTTGGTTTCTTCTGCTCCTCCACAAAAAACACTGAAGCAGTCCTATGGAAACACAAAAACACACACACACACACACACACTGAGACACACACAGACCACACTGAAACACACACTGAGACACACACAGACCACACTGAGACACACACTGAGACACACACTGACCACACTGAGACACACACAGACCACACTGAGACACACACAGACCACACTGAGACACACACAGACCACACTGAGACACACACAGACCACACTGAGACACACACAGACCACACTGAGACACACACAGACCACACTGAGACACACACAGAGACACACACTGAGACACACACTGACCACACTGAGACACACACAGACCACACTGAGACACACACAGACCACACTGAGACACATACAGACTACACTGAGACACACACAGACCACACTGAAACACACACTGAGACACACACTGAGACACACACATTAAAGATGTTTTACCTGTGACAGATATTTAGGGATGAGTTCAGCGATGACCTCAGCCACAGACGGAGTCACTTCAGACGGTTTGATCACGACACAGTTTCCTACAACACAACTCTGCGTTTACACAACTCTGCGTTTACACAACTCTGCGTTTACACCGCCCTGCGTTTACACCGCCCTGCGTTTACACCGCCCTAATGATAACACAGACCTCTGCTCTGATTGGACGGCCCATAATGATAACACAGACCTCTGCTCTGATTGGACGGCCCATAATAACACTCAGACCCGTGGAGTCCTGGAACTACAATCTCCAGTCATTTCTCCCTTCAGAGCTTTGGAAAGACAAAGCTGGTCCTGGTTCACTACATAGTAATAAATACAGTACATAATAAGTATTAGATAAATATGGGTTGTTATTTATGCTATAGTTGATTAGAAATAAATAAATGAAGAATGTTATTATTTGGGGCTGTTCTCTATTCTAAGAAGCAAAAAACAGAATGTAGTAATTTTCAATCAACATTTTATAATAAAACCATGTGGGGCAGTGTGATATAAATACAAGTTATTTTGTCTGAGTCAAACGTTTCATGTGTTTGTCCACAGCTGATCTTTAACTTTGTCATTTCAAATAAATGTCATTTTTGGAGCAATGTTTTCTTAAGGAGTCACATGACCTGTAGTGACGTCACATGACCTGTAGTGACGTCACATGACCTGTAGCGATACATTATTGATCCCCGTAGAGAAATTCAGTAGCCTCTGGGTGGAGCAGGACAGGTCACAGCAGCAGAGGTGGAGTAGCCTCTGGGTGGAGCAGGACGGGTCACAGCAGCAGAGGTGGAGTAGCCTCTGGGTGGAGCAGGACGGGTCACAGCAGCAGAGGTGGAGTAGCCTCTGGGTGGAGCAGGACGGGTCACAGCAGCAGAGGTGGAGTAGCCTCTGGGTGGAACATTTTCTCTGCTCTAGTCCAAAGTATAAAGCTGAATGGTTTATCAGCAATTTTCTAAAAGTTAGCATTCCTCCAGTGGATTTTCATCTGATCCACTTGGTTTGGACCATGAATCCTCTGCTCTGGTCTGGACCAGTGCAAAACCATGAACACTGTACTGCAGTCTCAGGTAGTAAAAATACAAAAGAGCAACTGTTTCAGAGACACTGGACTCGCAGCCATTTTCCAGCGCATTCAAAAGTAAACCTGTCACATGACCTGTAGTGATGTCACATGACCATCAGCCCCTCCCACCACAGATCACTCAGACTGGTGCATGTGTTTAGGTAGTGGGAAACCCAGACACAGAGAGAACATGCAACATACGACCTGAGCATAGAACAAGTCTGACGTAATTGTGGAAATAAATGTTTGCCAGAAACGTAGAAAATATTTATTTAGAAAAGTGTCAGAGCAGGATGTGACATCACAGGGTCCATCACCTGCTTCTTACTGCAGTCGCAGAAACATGTTTTACATTCAACACATTTCCCAAAAGTATTCAGTAGAAATGTTCTTGTTTCCAGAGTTTCTGCGGCGTTTGAACTAAAGCAGGATCATGAAGCTCCTTTGTCAAAGTCCTGATCGTAGAAAACTTTTCTGAAATATAAAAATGACCTTTCTCCTGAAACACTGACAAACATCATACGGAACATTATTCTGTTGTTTCAGGACCTTGGACAGTGGCAGTCACTTTGACTGCCCTGTTTCTCCAAGGTGCTGGGTGTGGTGCAAGTTACCATAGCAACACACTGTTTACTTGAAGTCAAAATGACTGCTCTGAAAGGTCAAGTGTTCAGTTTTTTACATGTGTTTTCAGGAAGAGTTTGAGGTGGAGCAGGACAGACTGAAGACTTTCACCAGAGGAGGAGGAGGAGGATCATCAGGAGGAGACGCAGAAGGAACAGGCAGAGAAGGAGGAGCAGAAGGAACAGGCAGAGAAGGAGGAGCAGGAGGAGACGCAGGGGGAGGAGGAGGTCACATGATGGTGCAGTTCTTGGGCATGGCGGCCCAGCGGAGCCAGGTCAGGTTCTTCTCTGTGTACGGAGGATATCTGAGGCCGTTGATCATCTCCATGGGCCACGTGCGCAGCAACACCGCCCTCTGGTGGCTGAACGTCTCGAAGCCCCAGCGCCCGTGGTAGTTCCCGAAGCCACTGGCCCCTGAGGAGACGAGGGTTTAGTATTTTTGTATCACTATAAAAGCCGCAGGGATCAAAGAACCAGAAAAAGCAGCGGCTTAAAGTCTAGAATTGACGGTACTTTTTCAGAGCCACATGGTTTTTCTTAGTTTCAAATGGATCAAAACATCCTCAAGACATTGTTAGCATCTATATTAGCATCAGCATTCCAGAATGAGTTAGTTAGTTAGTGATGGATGATGTGATTTGGATACTTTTGATCAAGTAGGAGAGAGAGAGAGCGAGAGAGAGAGCAGTAGTAGTAGTAGTAGTCTTTATTTATATAGCGCCTTTCACAGACCAGAGTCACAAAGTGTTTACAATTGTTATTTTTTGGGCACTTGTCCTCTCTCTCCACACAGATATGGGAGCGGGGCCAGTACAGGAGGCGCATGCCAGACCTATTGTACATATTTTTATATTTTATTTTAGCAGAGGGCGGAGTGAGCAGCTGAGTGTGTGTGTCGTACCCACGCCCCCGAACGGCAGACCAGGGACCGTCATGTACACGATACCATCGTTTGAACAGAAGCCTCCACTGCTGGTCCTCTCCAGGACTGTGTTCACCACCTGCAGAACAAAACATGTGAGGGAGAGGGGGAGGGAGGAAGGAGAGAGAGGAGAGAGGGGGGGGAGGGAGAGAGAAAGAGATGTGCGGGAGAGCGAGAGACAGAGAGAGGAACAGAGACACCTGTAGAACACAACATGTGAAGAGAGCGAGAGACAGAGAGAGCTCTCTCCTCCTCCTCGATCATAAACAGAATCGGGACGAAACCGGAAGTAACAATCCTACTTTTGAATTAGTTTCAGACTAAAAAGTCCTTAAGTGGTGACTGGTTAAGTTTAGGCGTCTGAGTAAGATGGTTAAGGTTAGGGTTAAGGCTGGGTTGGGGTTATTTTATGGAATGGCTGGTTAAGTTTAGGCCTGAATAGGTAGTTTGTTATATTTACTTCCGCTCCGATTCCATATATGATCTAGTGCTGATGATCCTCCTCCTCCCTCACTCCTCCTCCCTCACTCCCCCTTCTCACCTTGGAGTCCTCAGAGAAGACGTACAGAGCCAAGGGTTTGTCTCGTCGGTTCATGAAGTCGATGGCTTCGTCCACGGAGCTCACGGTGAGAAACGGGAGCAGAGGCCCAAAGATCTCCTCCTGCATCAGGGCGTCGTCCTCCTCTACGTCCACCAGCACGGTGGGAGCTAAACACAACCTCAGGTCAGCACAGGGGGGATAGTGTCCCCTCTTATAAAACCTAATCACATCTCACACTGTTACTGAGCAAGAGGAGTTTACAATGTCAGAGAAAGGAGCACTTCACATTAGGCTTCATAGAGCTAGCAGGTTAGCATCTGCTTAGCATCGGGTTAGGATTGTCTATCTGTATACGGTACTTTAGCACGCCACAGTAGCTACACACTCGTCAGTTACTCCCCCTCTGTACTCAGTTACTCCCCTCTGTACTCAGTTACTCAGTTACTCACCGATGTAGCGGTCCTCCTCGCAGACCTGCCCGCCCAGCACCACGCGGCCCCGGCTCCTCTGCAGCATGGCGTTGAGGCGGGTCCAGTGGCGCCCGGACACGATGCGCCCGAGGTCAGGGCTGCCCTGAGGCTTCTCGCCGTAGAAGTGGCTCAGACTCTGGGCCAGCGCCGGGAGCAGCGCGTCACGAGTCTCGGCCGAGCACAGCACGTAGTCCGGCGCCACGCAGCTCTGACCCGCGTTAAAGAACTTGGCCCAGATCAGTCTCCGAGCGGCCGCCATCATGTCCACGCGCTCATGGATGAAACACGGCGTCTTTCCCCCGAGCTCCAGCGTCACCGGCGTCAGGTGCTGCGCGGCAGCCACAAGAACGCTGCGGGCTACGACCTGAGAACCTACAGGGAGAGAGAGAGAGACAGAGACAGAGTAACTGTAACTATAACGCCGTTATCATTGCAGACGCCCCGTTACTGCACATTACTCAAGTCGCACAATTAACTTTTTTTAACTTCATGATAGGACTCGTGTTGTCGTGAGAGACGGATGAGAACCTCTCAGCTGATTGGCTGATGTAAAACATCTTTCCTTTACAGTCTACATGTTTACAGCCGAGAAGTTGATATCAATTGTGCTTTTAAAACAATATGGGTCTTAACTCGCGCTCAACCACGGCCTGTAATGTTACCAAGTGAGGCCTCAGGGGGGCGCAGGTGAGCCAAGAATTCTGGTAACTAGTTACTTTTATAGTGGAGTAACTTTTTGGGAGAAGTAACTATAACTAATTACTTTTTCAAAGTAATTTGCCAACACTGGCCTTCGATCGAAACATGTCGGAGACCCCTGAATTAAAGCCAGTGGAAATAAAGGTGCAATAAGGTGTTGTTATGATTGGTGTCTGTGTGTGTCTCTCTGTGTATGTATGTGTGTGTGTGTATCTGTATGTATGTGTGTGTGTGTGTCTGTGTATGTATGTGTGTGTCTTTACCTGTGTAGAAGATGTGATCAAACTTATTCTGTAGAAGTGCTTTGGTTTCTTCTGCTCCTCCACAAAAAACACTGAAGCAGTCCTATGGAAACACAAAAACACACACACACACACACACTGAGACACACACAGACCACACTGAAACACACACTGAGACACACACAGACCACACTGAGACACACACTGAGACACACACTGACCACACTGAGACACACACAGACCACACTGAGACACACACAGACCACACTGAGACACACACAGACCACACTGAGACACACACAGACCACACTGAGACACACACAGACCACACTGAGACACACACTGACCACACTGAGACACACACAGACCACACTGAGACACACACAGACCACACTGAGACACATACAGACTACACTGAGACACACACAGACCACACTGAAACACACACTGAGACACACACTGAGACACACACATTAAAGATGTTTTACCTGTGACAGATATTTAGGGATGAGTTCAGCGATGACCTCAGCCACAGACGGAGTCACTTCAGACGGTTTGATCACGACACAGTTTCCTACAACACAACTCTGCGTTTACACAACTCTGCGTTTACACAACTCTGCGTTTACACCGCCCTGCGTTTACACCGCCCTGCGTTTACACCGCCCTGCGTTTACACCGCCCTGCGTTTACACCGCCCTGCGTTTACACCGCCCTGCGTTTACACCGCCCTGCGTTTACACCGCCCTGCGTTTACACCGCCCTGCGTTTACACCGCCCTGCGTTTACATGTTTCTGTGTTGTGAATCTCAACAGTAGTTTTCTCGGAGGACTTTAAGAAGCTGCCGATTCTCCAGCACAGATTAGAGAAGCAGTCGTCATGTCTCTGACCTGCAGCGATGGCGGCCACCAGGGGCAGCAGCAGCAGGTGGATGGGGTAGTTCCAGGGTCCGATGATCAGAACAACACCCAGAGGCTCCCTACGAACGTAACAGGCGTCTGCCTGAGTGGGCTGCGACCAGAGAAGAAGAGTCAGAGTCAGTGGGCTGCGACCAGAGAAGAAGAGTCAGAGTCAGTGGGCTGCGACCAGAGAAGAAGAGTCAGAGTCAGTGGGCTGCGACCAGAGAAGAAGAGTCAGAGTCAGTGGGCTGCGACCAGAGAAGAAGAGTCAGAGTCAGTGGGCTGCGACCAGAGAAGAAGAGTCAGAGTCAGTGGGCTGTGACCAGAGAAGAAGAGTCAGAGTCAGTGGGCTGCGACCAGAGAAGAAGAGTCAGAGTCAGTGGGCTGTGACCAGAGAAGAAGAGTCAGAGTCAGTGGGCTGCGACCAGAGAAGAAGAGTCAGAGTCAGTGGGCTGCGACCAGAGAAGAAGAGTCAGAGTCAGTGGGCTGCGACCAGAGAAGAAGAGTCAGAGTCAGTGGGCTGCGACCAGAGAAGAAGAGTCAGAGTCAGTGGGCTGCGACCAGAGAAGAAGAGTCAGAGTCAGTGGGCTGCGACCAGAGAAGAAGAGTCAGAGTCAGTGGGCTGCGACCAGAGAAGAAGAGTCAGAGTCAGTGGGCTGCGACCAGAGAAGAAGAGTCAGAGTCAGTGGGCTGCGACCAGAGAAGAAGAGTCAGAGTCAGTGGGCTGCGACCAGAGAAGAAGAGTCAGAGTCAGTGGGCTGCGACCAGAGAAGAAGAGTCAGAGTCAGTGGGCTGTGACCAGAGAAGAAGAGTCAGAGTCAGTGGGCTGCGACCAGAGAAGAAGAGTCAGAGTCAGTGGGCTGTGACCAGAGAAGAAGAGTCAGCGTCAGTGGGCTGCGACCAGAGAAGAAGAGTCAGAGTCAGTGGGCTGCGACCAGAGAAGAAGAGTCAGAGTCAGTGGGCTGCGACCAGAGAAGAAGAGTCAGAGTCAGTGGGCTGCGACCAGAGAAGAAGAGTCAGAGTCAGTGGGCTGCGACCAGAGAAGAAGAGTCAGAGTCAGTGGGCTGCGACCAGAGAAGAAGAGTCAGAGTCAGTGGGCTGCGACCAGAGAAGAAGAGTCAGAGTCAGTGGGCTGCGACCAGAGAAGAAAAGTCAGAGTCAGTGGGCTGCGACCAGAGAAGAAGAGTCAGAGTCAGTGGGCTGCGACCAGAGAAGAAGAGTCAGAGTCAGTGGGCTGTGACCAGAGAAGAAGAGTCAGACCTGGTGTGTTGATGGTGTGTTGATGGTGTGTCGATGGTGTGTCGATGGTGTGTCGATGGTGTGTCGATGGTGTGTTGATTAGGGGTGGGAACCTAAGGATACCTCACGATACGATACAAAGCTCACGATAACGATATCACGATAACAATTTTATCACTATATGACGATTATCGATATATTGGTCAGAAATATACAATATGCCAATTTATGGCATAAATAAAATAAAAAAATACAGTTTATTTCATGATAAATGGAATGGAGATGCGTAAAGTAACCATATATAAAGTAATTTTTTTTTTTTCAAAATCAATATTGATACTTGGTAAATGCATATCAATAATCGAATCGCGGGAGAAAGTATTGCGATATATCGAAAAATCGATATATCGTCACACCCCTAGTGTTGATGGTGTGCGATGGAGTTGGTGTGTGATGCTGTGTTATGGTGTGTTGATGGTGTTGATGGTGTTGATGGTGTGTTGTACCATGGTTCTTGTAACATGTTCCAGTTGTAACCAGCTCCTGAGGTTGGACAGAGCGAAGATGAGCTCGTTGGCCACGATGGCAAGTTCTGACAGGACGGCCTCAAACTTTGGCTGTCAATCAAACACACACATGTCAATCAAACACACACATGTCAATCAAACACACACATGTCAATCAAACACACACATGTCAATCAAACACACACACGTCAATCAAACACACACATGTCAATCAAACACACACACGTCAATCAAACACACACACGTCAATCAAACACACATGTCAATCAAAAGGGAAAATGTGCACTATACTTCTCAGCCTAGTTGGAACATTTGTGTGACTCTAACCATGTCACCTGGTTGGGACCATGAGTGTTGTACCTTTGACCATGAGTGTTGTACCTATGACCATGAGTGTTGTACCTATGACCATGTGTGTTGTACCTATGACCATGTGTGTTGTACCTTTGACCATGTGTGTTGTACCTATGACGATGTGTGTTGTACCTTTGACCATGTGTGTTGTACCTTTGACCATGTGTGTTGTACCTTTGCTAGGTCTTTGTGCAGTGCGTCCAGCAGCAGCTGCTCGTTCTCCTGGAGCAGGGACTGGAGCTGGAGGAGCTGAGAGCGTCTGAAGGACTCAGGAACTGTCACTCTGGAGCTGAAGGAGGCCCTCAGCCGCTGCAGCATCTCAACCTGGGACTCCATCACTCTGGCTCTGGAGGAAGAGGAGGAGGAGGAGGAAGAGGCTGAGGCTGAGAAAGAGGCTGAAGCTTTTACAGAATCAGAATCAGAATAGTTTTTATTGCCACGTAAGTAACAGGAGGTCACAGACTAGGAAATTGCTTTGGCTCAGTGCAACAGTCAGAAAGAGATAATAAAAATAAAAGAATAAAAAACACTTCTAAGGAATACATTTTAATTTAAAATAGAGTTACAGTTACTATTTACAATATACAAGTGCACATGGTGCACACAATGTAAGGTGACAGCAGTACAGTGAAGTAAAGTGACGTATGATGGGCAGTAAAGTGACTTTATAAAGGGCGGGGGGACAGGTTAAGAAGTGTTCAAGTGTCCAACAGCAGAGGGGAAGAAACTGTTCTTATGGCGGGAGGTTCTAGTCCTGATGGACCGCAGTATCCTGCCTGAGGGGAGTGGTTGGAATAGTCCATGTGCAGAGTGAGAGGGGAGTGGTTGGAATAGTCCATGTGCAGAGTGAGAGGGGTCGGCTGTGATACGACCAGCCCGGCCTCGAGCTCGGGCGACGTACAGGTCCTGCAGCGATGGAAGGCTGCGGCCGATCACTTCCTCTGCAGAGCGCACAATGCACTGTAGTCTCTGTTTGTCCCTGACTGTGGCTCCAGCGAACCACACGGTGATGGAGGAGGTGATGGAGGAGGTGATGAGGAGGTGATGGAGGAGGTGATGGAGGAGGTGATGGAGGAGGTGATGGAGGAGGTGATGGAGGAGGTGATGGAGGAGGTGATGGAGGAGGTGAGGATGGACTCGATGATGGCCGTGTAGAACTGCACCAACATCTGTGCAGGCAGCTTGGCTTTCCTGAGCTGCCGCAGGAAGTACATCCTCTGCTGGGCCTTCTTGATGAGGGAGCTGATGGTCGGCTCCCACTTGAGGTCCTGGGTGATGGTGGTGCCCAGGAAACGGAAGGACTCCACAGAGGTGATGGGGGAGTCCATCACGGAGGGTGGGGGCAGGGGGGCTGTGCTCTTCCTGAAGTCCACAACCGTCTTCTGGGCGTTCAGCTCCAGGTTGTTACCACTGCACCAGGACACCAGCCGGTCCACCTCCCTCCTGTAGGCAGACTCATCGTTGTTGGAGATGAGTCCAATGAGGGTGGTGTCGTCCATGAACTTGATCAGCTTCACGGAGTCGTGGCTGGAGGTGCAGTGGTTGGTGTACAGGGAGAAGAAACACAGCCCTGTGGGGCTCCTGTATTTATAATCCGAGAGTCCGAGACATTCTTCCCCAGACGCACTCGCTGCTTCCTGTCCGTCACGAAGTCAGTGATCCACCTGCAGGTGGAATCGGGCACGTTGAGCTGGGAGAGCTTGTCCTGGAGCAGGGATGGCAGGATTGTGTTGAAGGCAGAGCTGAAGTCCACAAACAGGACCCTGGCGTTGGTCCCCGGGGAGTCCAGGTGCTGTAGGATGTGGTGGAGGGCCAGGTTAATGGCGTCGTCTACAGATCTGTTGGCTCTGTAGGCGAACTGCAGGGGGTCCAGGAGGGGGGAGGTGAGGGACTTGAGATGGGAGAGAACCAGGCGCTCAAATGACTTCATGACGACAGACGTAAGTGCTGTAAGGTCAGAAATCTAGATGGTCGGTCACTCGCTCTGACTCATACTGGTCGGTCACTCGCTCTGACTCATACTGGTCGGTCACTCGCTCTGACAAGATCAAGAGTTCAACCTGCAGCCTCGAGCCACATTCATGAACAAAACTAGAACTCCCAGAGCACTTTTGCACTTCCTTTTGTGCAAAAGGACCTTTTCAGTCTCTTATGTCCGTAACTTTCTGTCTCTACGTCAAAAATGTCATGACAATAATTTACTAGAAATAATCTTTTATTTCTGAAATGTGATGAGTTCTTCCTTTAACTCCCAAAGCCGTCATTGACTGCCAACATAACCACCATATGTCTGCTAAAGACCCTAGTCCTGAGCCGTTGTTTTTGCTGCGTTTCAGTTTCAGCAGTTTTTAGTTTTTAGTAAAAGTGAATGAAGGTAAAAACGAAATAAATGACTATTTGGGGATTTTTAATTCGAACGAGAGCAGTCAAAATGACTGCGTCATAAAACCTTCTGTCGGTGCACACAGGAGTACCTTTTTTTGCAAATGTATTCCAATGTAGTTTTTATACTGCACATGGCTAATAAAATGAATCTGAATCTGACCTCTTCAAAGTGTTTAAGTCGATTCACCAACGATTAAAATGATCAAAGAGTTGTAATGATTAGATTAACTTGTTATGAATCATTTCTGAACTTACAAGTTTATACAAAGATCTTTGAATGAGTCTAAAATGAATGATTTAATAAAAACATAAATAAACAGATAATAAAACTACATTTAACATAAACATCAGGACTGAGGACATCATTTTGTTTTACGACAGATTAACTTTTCCACAACGTCATGTGACAATTAACCCTAGTAAGTAATTTATTTATTTATTTATTTGTTTCAATTGTGGACAAAAACAATACTACACATAATCGACAAAAACTTAAACTGGAGATCTCACATTAATTACATACAAAAGAAAGTATCGAAAAATATAGCTATTATAAATAAAGCAAAGTGGGTACTCAACTATAACGCCTTGTACATCCTATACTTTAGTTTAGTTTATCCTTATTTATCATATGTTGTAGAAGTTTGGGGAAACAATTATAAAACTGCCATAAGAACATTGGAATTACTTCAAAAGCGAGCAGTACGAGTTATCCACAAGACGAGTTACCTGGAACACACACATTCACTCTTCTTACAGTCTAAATTATTGAAATTTGTGGATTTGGTGGATTTTTGCACAGCTCAATTGCTTTACAAAGCCAGTAAAAAATCTCTGCCGACCAACATTCAATCTCAATTTATAGAAAGAGAAGATGGCCGTAATCTCAGGGGAAATGGTAAACTTATACCAAATGCTGTAAGAACCACGAGGAGAAGTATGTGTGTCTCAGTGTGCGACTGTGGAATAAATTGGATTAGAAGTTAAAACAATGTCCCACCATATACCATTTTAAAGTCAAATATAAAGAAAAACTTTTACAACAGTACAGTACACAGTGAAAATCCTTACTATAGTCATATAGTAGCAACACCATCATACATCATTTACTCACAATAACAGTATTACGGAGCTAAGGGTTGCAGTGTATGTTGATTCTTTACTAAATCATGTAGTATTTGTATTTTATTAAGTGTCAAAATCTGCAAAACACAATCTTGAGTCTGTACATGAACAGGGTATAAGTTATTGAATTAAAAGCTACGCATGAGTTATTAGAATTATTGATGTATATAATAAAGGTTAAGCTACTACACAAACAACATAAGCAACAACCAAACATTTATGCACTGGGGGTGGGATTTAAAAAGTATTTACTTCTTCCCACTCCCTTTCGAACTTTCTTGTTGTCATTTTTTTTTTTTTTTTTTTGTATCTTGTATTAGTTTTGTTTTTTGCAATTTTGTATTGTTTTTTGCAATTTTGTATTGCTTCTCATATTTTGTATTTATTATTGTTTTTTTTTTTTTCCTTGTTTTTTCGAATGAGAATAGAAGTACAGAGTGTACAAAGTTTATTTTTTTATGCATTATGAAATGACATGGCATTTGGATTGACAACAAAGTTTGAAATAAAAAGATTGATTGATATTACAATTACATTTCAAATAATTGTCGTCTTGTCTCACAAATGAAAAGGAGCAGAAAGAAGAAAAAAAATCTTATGTTGCCTGCTCCTTTCTTCATACATGTACAAATTAAATTTAAAAAAAAATTAAAAAAGAAAAAAATAAGATGGCCTTTAGCACTTCTTCAAACTGTTTTTATTTGATGTGTTTTTGTTTTCATAATTCTTTGTTTTTTATTGTTTTTTTCTAATCATTCATTTTGTACGATTTCACTGTTGTTGCTTTGATTTTTTTCTTAAACATGTGGATGTTTGCGGATTTTTTTTATTTCATAGTCAAGTTGATTCCATAGTTTTACTCCGACCACTGATATTCCCATGTGTTTCTGGGTGGTTCTGGCAAAAGGGACAGAGAAGTGTAACTTCCTTCTACTGTCCTGGTTGATATTGAGAGAGAAGAGCTGTTGTGCAGCTGCTGGCAGCAGAGAGTCTCTGGCTTTGTACATCACAATGAGTGACTGTAGTTTGATCAGATCCTCTAGTTTTGACAGTTTTGATTGTATGAATAGGTTGTTTGTGTGTTCTCTTGAGTCCTCCCTATGAATGATTCTCACTGCTTTTTTTTGTAAGAGGATTAGAGGATGTATGGTGTTTGTATGCGTTTCCCCAGACTTCTACACAGTAGGTGAAATGGGGCAGTATCAGGGTACTGTACAGGAGCCTTAGGGCTTTATGATCAAGTGAATGTTTCACTTTGTGCAGTACCGAGATATGTTTTGATATTTTTCTTTTTACCTGGTTTACATGGGATTTCCAATTTAATTTCTCATCCATTGTCACTCCCAAAAATGTTATTTCTTGTACTCTTTCAATTTTTGTACTATTTATTGACACCTGGACGTCTGTGTTACTGTTATTGTTTGAAAACACCATGAATTTTGTTTTGCTTATATTTAATGATAATTTATTCTCATCGAACCATGTTTTTATTTTGATCATTTCCTCTTCCGTCGTCCTTGTTAATTTTTTTATATTATCTCCTGATAGAAAATTTGTTGTGTCATCTGCAAATAAGACTGATTTAAGTTTTGATGAGACAGAACATAAGTCATTGATATATAAAATAAAGATAATCTCTATTTATATAGCGCCTTTCACAGACCAGAGTCACAAAGCGGGTTACAATCGTTATTATTTTTGGGCACTTGTCTCTCACTCCACACAGAGATGGGAGCGGGGTCGCCGAACAGGAGGTGCATGCAAGACCTATTGTACATTTTTTTAGTGGTAGGGGTAACCGGAGGAAACTTACACAGACACGGGGAGAACATGCAAACTCCACTCAGACCGGAATTCGAACCCAGGACCTTCTTGCTGAGAGGCGAGAGTGCTATCCACTCAGCCACCGTGCCGCCCACAAACCCTCAACCAATCAGTGTCGCATCCACAAGATAAGATAGAGATCCTTTGCTTGTCCCACAGTGGGGAAATGTCACTGTTGCAGCGCACAGACAGGGCCGTGGACACGGGGCCGTAGACACGGGGCCGTAGACACGGGGCCGTAGACACGGGGCCGTAGACACGGGGCCGTAGACACGGGGCCGTAGACACGGGGCCGTAGACAAAAGTAGCTCCTGTGTTTCTTTGCTGTAAACGCTTCAATAACGATCTTTCAAACTTTCGATATTTTGTGCAAATCTGGAGAACCTACTTTTCAAACTGCATAAAATTGGAACAATGTGATCAAATCCATTCAACTATCACTAGTTTTCACTCGTAAAAGCCTCTGTCCACCCTCCATCAGCCAATCAGCGTCCAGCCCAAAGCGTCCAAACGTGACTCACGTGGTTGTCTTAAAACTTTAAAGTATGCAAAATACAACATGATCCAAATGAGATGGAAACAGGAGACAGGTGTAAATCTATTTAACAAGTCTTTTTCTGTTAAGTATTATTTATGAACATAAAGTTAGATACCCCAGCTTTAGTCAGTGTGAGTGATGTAATGCATTTCTTTAAGTTTCAAAAATAGGAGATAATCGTAAATGAACATATCATTAACTGAAACTAGTTTTTAAAAGTCTGAAATCAGTTTAAAAACTAGTTTAAGCCAATAATGTGTTGGCCTCATGTGTAAACACTTGTCTGAGGATAGACCCCTGCGCGCGTGCAGCTGTTAGCCTGTTAGCATTAGCATCACGTGGAACAGTTTAACTTTATAAACTACTGCTTTTGTTAAAGGTTAAACTCACCTGGGTCGTGGACTGAGTGGAAGCAGCCGCTGGAGAGTGCCTACACCGGAGCTGGGGCATGGGTCTGCCCGCCTCACAGATCCAGGGCTGCGGGGGCAGGTGGGAGGGAGCCCGGGGAGGAGGTGTGAGGAGGTGGGAGGGAGCGGCCGCGGGAGGTGGACCTGTTACCGGTGACTCTACTTGAAAAACTTGTCCGTAAAACTTGTCCGGTGAGAGAATCGAAACAAGACATTACTCGCTGTGGGTTTTTCCTACGTCAGTGTTCCCCAACCTTTTTCAGCCGCACCTTCTCCGATGAAAGCACCAGATACCGCTCACAGTCTGCAGTCTTTATCAACAAGTCATTCTCATCCAAGTGGATTATGGAGAATTCAAACAAGCACATAAAGTATTTCTAATCCTCTCACATTATTTTCTTTTCACTTTGACAAATTAGGGCAGGAGTAGCTCGCCACCCCCTTCCAGGTAGCTCAGATTGCATTATTTATTATCATTATCTATTATTGTAAATGCACGTTACAAATGTCACTAGTAACAAATGTGCAATGATAAATAATGACTGTACCCACCAGGCTTTTTCACACCAATATATCACATTTTTCCCAGGGCCGCTTAAAGGAGTAGCTCTCTGCCTCTATCATCCGGTTAAAGTAGCTCTCTGGGTGAAAATGGTTGGAGACTCCTGAATCAGGGCATATTGGACCGTTTCCAAAAACACACCCAACAAAATCTCCAGCCACTCTAATGTTCCACGGCCCACAGGTTGAAAAACACTGTCCTACTCTACCAGATTAATAACATGAACAGAGGTGAGGGTTCAGTTGGAAAAGGCGTGGATTTAAAGCTGGCTACACAGTCGTTAGGTTTCTCATGATGTGGAGTTTGTCTCTGTCACTTCTACACACAGGAAAGTGAGAAACCCAAAGCTTCAGTGACTCACACAGATCTTTTTCTACAAAAACAAAAAATCTCTAATGAGCTGAATGTTGTGGACTGATTTGTTCACAAACACCAGGTCTAGAGCAGTCACTTTGACGGGTGTGGGTTTTGGAGATGTGACCTCAGTGTCTTTGATCTTCTTAAATGTGACTTTTCTGCATCAATATATATTTTATTTCTGTCTTTGTTTCGTTTATTTGTTTAAAGGTGAGGAAATAAAATTTATTGTCCACCAATTTTGTTTTCTTCCGTTTTTCCTTTGTGCTAATAATACACATCAGGTGATAAACTGTCGCCACAGCTGGCCAATCAGCTCCTCTCATCTCCAACCACTCACACCAGACTCATTCTAATGTGGGGGAAGTGTCTTGCCTAAGGACACAACCATAGTTTAGCACTTTACAGCCGCCCCACTGTGGCACCTGGTGTTCCCATGAAGGTCTCCCATCACAGTACTAACCAGACCCTGTTCTGCTTAGCTTCAGAGGTCTGACAGGATTTGGCTTTTGTAAAATTTATAATCTTATTTAAACAAAGAAAATGTCCAAACTCACTCAAAATAAAGACTTGAAATAAAAATGAAAAGCTATTGGGCAAGTTCTTTAAATTTGAGTTTTTCACATTATTTACATTTGTTATAATCAGTTTGTGGTTTGTGCGACATTGTCCCAAGAGAAAAGCTGAAAACCTCCTGAAACTGGAGCAATCATGTTTTTTGTCCAGATCTGAGCCGTCGCATCCAGTGAATCTCCCTCAGGGACAATAATGTTTATATTCATAATAATCTTTCATATTCTCCTCGTCCAAAACAGCAGGCGGTGTGCAAAGAGCGGTCTGCGTACAATTGATCTGTTTTCATTCAACTTTGCAGCAAAACTGACAAAACCTAAGATTCTTTTTCATGTAAAGTACAACCATGTGCTAAAGTGAGTCCTGTCGTGTTTAAATCAGAAGTTTCCTTTAAACAGTTCAATATAAACAAACCTAGTTTATGCAAAATGTTAAATGTTTTTAGAATTGGCAAAACAAACAAGAATATTTCAAATTCCCCCAAAAGTGATTGTTTGGGAGAGAACGTGACCCAAAGAGAAGGTTTTAGGCTCGGAACACGTCAGCTCGATTATAAAGTTATACTGAACATTGATACAAAAACTTTATTCTCACAATATCAAAAAGGACAGATCTACACAGACTTGTAGATTAAAAAGGAATTAAGAGAAAAGAATAGTGAATACAGTTCATTATCCTTCAGCTCTCCTCGATGTTAAATAATTACATCACATTTGAAAAAGAACCAACAATAAAAGATCATAAGAAACGGGGCTCGTCTCGACCAGACAAAAATAAAAACAAAAACATAGAAAATGAATGAACTGTCGAGGAAACACTAAACTAAATCATTAAGTTCATGAAAAAATACTATAAGAGCGAGAAGTGGAAGCCAGGTTTATGAGATGGTCCAGAGGAGGTCCCGCGGGAGGTCCCAGGGCGGTCCCAGACCAAAGAACACTTCAGTGTGAGGCTGTGGAAGATTCAGTCCTAGTGAGTCCTGTAGCAGAGGTGTGTCCCAACAGGAGGTCCGAGGGCCTCACAGGAAGTAGTCAGCCACAGGTTTCTTGGAGGGGATGCCTCTGGTTTCCTGCGGCGCTGCTTCAAAGATGATGAACTCTCGCTGTAGGTGCTCGTCCAGCTCCAAGATGGCCGCCACGTTCCCACATCTGCGACAGGTCAGAGGTCAGAGATCAGAGCTTTACCAAGACTGTTCTAAAACAATAGTTATGTCTCAGAATCAGGATCATATAAAACAATAGTTATGTCTCATCAGGATCATATAAAACAATAGTTATGTCTCAGAATCAGGATCATTTTTCTTCTGTGATCTGATAAGATCAGGTTTAAACAGAACGGACAAACAAGTTGGACCTCTCTGTACCATTAAACCCATCTGTAGAAACCATGTGACCAGTGACTTCACCTGTAGCAGTAGTTGGGCGCCGACCACACGGTCAGCACGGTCTCGTTGAAGTGCCACTTGTATCCCTCCATGACGAGCTGGTGCGCTCTGCAGATCATGTGGATGTCGTTGGCAGCGTTGAACTGAGCCACAACGTCGCTGCCAAACAGGTACCCGGCCCCCCTGGGACTGACCCCCCAGCCTGTGGTGTCTGCGGCACAACAATGTACAACACAACAGAGGTTAGTTTTTCATGTCTAATGGTGCTTTCAGACCGGCAGCGCTGAAACGCACATTCTCTAGTTTTCAGACGCAGGGGTCTTCAGACCAGTGGTCCTGGCGCACGCCCGAAGTGGGCTCTGATGCTAACAGAGTTTAGCTAGCGGCTTCTTGTGTACAGATCTTAAATAATGCAGCTTTGCAGCGCCTCTGTGTTCAGAGACCTTCCACAGACTTTATATAAACAGCAGTATGTGTTCACGAAGGTGAGCGATAAGTTTATTTTATTATTAAACGGTATTTCCGCACCGGCAACACACTCGAAGCAGTTGCATAAAGTAACGGGAGCATGAAAACTCACATGTTCACAAGCACTATGTCCCCTGTGGTTTAGTCCTGGTTTAGTCCTGGTGTAGCTCTGGTGTAGCTCTGGTGTAGCTCTGGTGTAGCTCCTGGTGTAGCTCCTGGTGTAGCTCCTGGTGTAGCTCCTGGTGTAGCTCCTGGTGTAGCTCCTGGTGTAGCTCCTGGTGTAGGTCCTGGTGTAGGTCCTGGTTTAGGTCCTGGTTTAGGTCCTGGTTTAGGTCCTGGTTTAGTCCTGGTTTAGTCCTGGTTTAGTCCTGGTTTAGTCCTGGTTTAGTCCTGGTTTAGTCCTGGTTTAGTCCTGGTTTAGTCCTGGTTTAGTCCTGGTTTAGTCCTGGTTTAGTCCTGGTTTAGTCCTGGTTTAGTCCTGGTTTAGTCCTGGTTTAGTCCTGGTTTAGTCCTGGTTTAGTCCTGGTTTAGTCCTGGTTTAGTCCTGGTTTAGTCCTGGTTTAGTCCTGGTTTAGTCCTGGTTTAGTCCTGGTTTAGTCCTGGTTTAGCTCCTGGTTTAGCTCCTGGTTTAGCTCCTGGTTTAGCTCCTGGTTTAGCTCCTGGTTTAGCTCCTGGTTTAGCCCTGGTTTAGCCCTGGTTTAGCCCTGGTTTAGTCCTGGTTTAGTCCTGGTTTAGCTCCTGTTTTGGCTGTTTACAGTATGTTCAGTCTGCTCGTTCTCATTCTGCTAATGTCCCCGTGACCACTTTGCAGCTCTCTGATTGGTTGCTGCACGAACGTCCCGAGGAAAGGTTGAGCAAAATTCATCTCCTGTGTTCCTCCCCTTCAACTTTCCCAGCGCGGTCCGTGCGTACAGAGACGTTCGTGCGTTTTGACGCTCGAATGCGCGTCACCATTGACTTTGCATTGAAAGCCGACGCAGCATGATCCAGTCTGAACGCGGCATAAAGGACGTCCTGCAGTGGACCAAAGCAACACTTTACACTGAGTCCATTCATTATTGTGAATAGATTTAATCTTGACTGTAATAATGCAGTTTGTTACCGAGTAGTACTAATATATAATAGTACCACAGTACTAATATATAATAGTACCACAGTACTAATATATAATAGTACCACAGTACTAATATATAATAGTACCACAGTACTAATATATAATAGTACCACAGTACTAATATATAATAGTACCAAGATGCGCTGGGTAACGGCTGCAAGTCCTTAGTAGCTCTGATTAACTGTTGTTTTGTGCTTTACAATTTTTATTGCTTTTTTTCGGCCTGAGATGTTGCTTCAGTACAGTGTGCAAAGTTTTGCACTGGTCCAGACCGGAGCGGAGAGGATTCATGGTCCAAACCATGTGGATCAGGTGAAAATCCACTGGAGGAATGCTGACTTTTTGAAAAATGCTAAAGAAGCATTTAGCATTTTACTTTGGACAAGAGCAGAGAAAATGGTCTGAGCCAAGCGGCTACTCCATCTTTTGATGTGTCCTGCTCCACCCAGAGGCTACTCCACCTCTGCTGCTGTGACTGAGTATTACTATTATCTTTTTTTTAGAATGATCAATTTTCTTTTTGCTACTACTGGACACCTGAATATCTCCTTCCAACTGCTCTATGGTCAGTAAGTTATCTAAATCTGTCTCACTGAGCTGTTATTGCGCTCTAACAAGGAAAGTTTATTTGTATAGCACAGTTCAACAAGACAACTCGGAGCTAACCAGACAAATAACATTAAATCAAATATTAAAGAAGAACAATCAGAAGCAGGCGGTTCCTCAGTTTACTTCCTAAAACAAAAAACTTTTATTTTGGAATTTCAATAGTATAATTTCAAGTTTTCGTGATGGTGTAATAATGGTAAAAGCAGGTTCCTTCTTATACACGTCTCCATCTGTGCAGGTGTGTGTTGTGTGTGTGTTGTGTTTGTGACGCTGCTTGTTGCAGAGTGAGTCTTACCTTCAGGGTCGGACCAGAGCAGATCACACATGGGTCCGTCGTGAGGCACTTCCTGTTTCCTGTCTATGGTGCGTATCTGGTCCAAGGTCTGGATGGAGGGAGAGAGTCCGCCGTGCACGCAGAAGATCTGAAACAGTTTGGAGAGTGGTGCTTTCTGAGACACAGTCCTAATGCTAACGCTAAGTCTAAGTCTAACCCTCACCTTGCCGTCGATGATGGCCGACAGGGACAGGTAGTCAAAGATCTCGGTGCAGTACCTCCAGACCGTCACCGAGCCGTACTTTCGCAGACATTCGTCATAGAAGCCGTAAACCTGCGTGATCTGCCGTGACTCGTGGTTTCCTCTGATCAGAGTGATCCTGTCGGGGTAACGCACCTGCAACAGAGAGAGACCTGATCTACATCCTGGGCTTTTTAATGTGCAGCATTATCTACAGCTTCACGTGTGATTGACAGATTGAGCTGAACCCATTTTCTCCCATTTCAGAAGCACCGCAGGAATAAATGTCAAAGCTAAACATACATTTCTACTAAAATTAACTCTTTAAAGGCCTTAGACTCTGAGTTCACCCTGTTCCCAAATGATTGGATATATACGTTCATTTGTCATTTTCAGCCTCTTTTCTTGCACTGTGAGCTACAACTGTGACATTTCCCGAACTTCAGATAGAGCACAGAACACAAAACTATTATCGTTACACTAAGACAGAAAGGTCGAGCTCATACTGGGCCTTTTACATCAGGCAGAAGTGTGTTTACTTGTACAGGAGCAGATGCTGCAGACGTTTGTATAATTCTAGAATAATAAAGTCTTGGAGACGACAGGAGCAAAGGAACACGTGGATCAACTCCACTCCCACTGAATAAACTTTATAAACTTGTGCCTTGTTCACTTCCTCCATTTCTCTGTAAGTTTAGACACATGAGAGCTCTGGGTTCACCTCAGACTGATCCTGTCTCTGTGTGGTTCCTCATGTAAAGGTCAGCATCATTTTACCATTTCACAAATCTGCCACAACTTTATGGGAAAACTATTTTTGAAAGACAGGTTTTGCTTTACGTGGCTTGTTCCCAGAATGAGAGAAACTAGATCTAAACTAATTATCTGACTTTGACACTTTTGAGTTTGAGTTATAAACTATGGTTATTCCTGATCTTGTGACGTCACACAGACACCAGGGTCAGGAGGAGAGTATAAGACAGTAGACGGAGGCGCACCTTGAGAGCGAGCAGCAGCAGAAAGGTCTCCACGCTGTAGAAGCCTCGGTCCACAAAGTCTCCCATGAAGAGGTAGTTGGTCTCGGGCACATCTCCTCCCACCTGCAGCAGACAGTCATGTATGAGCGGTGTGGAGGCAGCGTCGCTATGGCAACACAACACTTACTCTGAACAGCTCCTTCAGGTCGTAGAACTGGCCGTGGATGTCTCCGCACACCTGCAGGGGGAGACGGGGGAGGAGGAGGGAGGAGAGGGCTGTCAGGCATGTGTCCGTCCACTACACTGTTATTAGAAATGGCTGCGCACTCACTGTGACTGGGGAGTCCACCCTCTGCACGTTGCTTTCTTCAACTAGAATCTCTCTGAAAACACAGACATTTATCACAGTCCACACATTGTTAGTAACTACTGAATTGTCTCGAGACACGGCTAACACAATCATACTGCACTAGTCGTTCCACACAATGTCATTAAGTTTGGAGATGGAATCAAAGGCAAAATACTTGACACTCTACTAACGGTCAGTGGCAGTTGGACAAATGGCCCCAAACCTCAGCTGTAAAAGGCAGAGCGATGAACAATAACTCAACTAAAATAACAAAGCTAACGTTAGCATAACAAAGAAGTATATTATGTAAGGAGTGGGCAGAGCTCCCTCCTGCTGCTGTGTCTCTGTAAAGTTACCGTAACCTGCTCAAACAGCAGCTTTGGCTCCAATTACACTCCATGATCATTATTCTAGAGATTTACAAGCAGTGGATCAGACACGGTGCAAAACTAAAGCTGCGACACGAGGTTCACATGCACTCATGAGGCTAAGGCCATGAATCATACTCCACGGTCACGTCTGTCCTCACAAAAGACCCTTTACTAACAAACTTATGGAGAATGGAATGTATCATTGGGGGTTAAGTTTGAGGCAACAACAATATTTAATGCCAACATCTTTAATATTGAGACAAAAACGATCTTTTAATGAGTCGATCATCACTTTACTTTTCACATAATAAAATCCTTAAGGGGAAAGGATCACATAATCCTGTTCCTCACATGTAGTACTTTGGTGGAAACAAGGCTATAGAAATTACTTGTGAAGCCAAAGTTACCCTACCCAGGTATTTGAGTGTCTCTCGGTCCTGGTTCTATCCAGGCCGAGCTGGCACTGAAGTGTTCTCACTGACAGTGATTGGTCAGAGTGCTACTGGAAGCCATGGTTACCAAGGAATTTCTCTAGACACTGTTGTGGGTGGGTTGCTGGGATACAATGCCAGGCAGATTCTAAAGCGTAAGGGAAACAACCAGGTAGAGCCGAGCCGAGTGGGGATGGTGGAAACGGGGCTAAAATTGCTTTGCAGTTTGAATGTTTATATTTACCGCACATTCATTCCAGTGTTTTCTTTTTGGTTCGACTCTGATCTACAACAGTTTTCATGGTATTCAGCTCTGTCATGTTGAGGACCTTTGTAAATTAAAAGGCTGTAAAACTAAATATTAAAACTTGAATCTACACTAACGATCAATACTTTGTCATCTGCTCATATCTAGGATCCGCAGATGTTGAAGCCAGTGACAAGAAACCTGCCATTTTACAACATTCCAGACTTTATATCTGACAGTAAACAGAAGGGACGTCTCAAACCTGACAATACCAAGTGTCCAAATGAACCCAATAAATGAAAAAACCAGGACATTTTGATCATTACTTCGAGTAAATAGACTCATCACATCAATAGAAGGTCTTGGCTGATACGACGACAGATCCCTGGTCCAATCATGTCACAGTAAAGACAAACAGCCTTTAAAGCCTAAGTTCCACGTCTACACAGACCCTGACCTCTGGAGCAGTACCTGGCTTTGGCACAGAGCGCCTTCACTTCGTTCTCCTTGATGAGCTCGCAGCGCCGCAGTTGCTCGATCTGTCGGTCCAGGTCGCTGATGTCCCCCATTGTCACGCACATATGGAGATCGGGTGAACGCACACACACACACACACACTCTCGCCGCCCCTCACGCACTAATAAAACTGATACAGAGGCCCCTTATGTCTCCTCCTGGTCAGGCTCAGCACTCCCTTTCCAAGAAGTCCAGTGTTTACGTCACAGTCTCAGGCACGAAGAGGGCAGCTGAGGGGAGAGGCAGAAACAACACAATCATTATTACACACACATTACAAATACTGAGGCTGGGAGAGCTTTGGTCCGGGTCGTTCTGCTTTGAATACATTTCACACACCTGGACTCGCAATAAGCAATTCTTTACTGTGTTTAAGAGATATGCTATATAATCACACAGTGCAGAAATTTCGGTCAAAATCATTGTCAACAAGATAAACCAAGATGTAGGTTTGCGCAGTGGAATCAACTAGCCTTCGTTTTAAAACTATTCCAAAAAAATATTATAAATGTGCTGATGCTCTGTAGTTTACTGTAGCCACTGACTTAAGTCCATTACTCATTTTGTTAATGATAATACCAAATTATCATTAGGCAAAAAGTAAATACTCATGTAATGTGATCCATGTTTGGTTCCGTCACTAGCTTAAACATGTATTTATGGTTGACTTATCATTTGCATATTAGTGCCACATTTCGATGCCACTGTTTTTGAAGTCCATATGACGTACATTGTCGAGTCAATTCAAACCATAAACATCTATATCTCAGAACTGACGTCACGAACAGTTGTTTCAGTCTGAGGTGCTAACTGAAGCATAGAACAGTGCTCTCCAACCTGTAGCTCCCCAGCCCCCGTCAGGTAGCTCGCAAAGAATTTATAATTCAACACAGGATCCTGAATGATTCACTGGTCAGAACATGTCTATACGTATAGACATGGGGTTATACAAGTATTATAGTATATTATAAATGTGTTTAGTCAAAATTATTGCACGGATTTTTATCATGACAGCAAAAAGGAGTAGCTCTCTGCTTCTGTTGTATGAAAGTAGCTCTCTGGAAAAGTTTAGAGACTCCTGGTTTAGAAGTACTTCCAAAACGCGTAGTTTTCTCTCACTAAATATTAAGTATACTGAACTTTGACTAACGCACTTCTTATCGATATTACTATTGATGTAAATGTAGCACAAGATCCAAAACTTTAAACACATCAACACGTTAGCGTCTGATGTTTGTTACAAAGTTACACAGCAAAATAAAACAAACACTAATTAGACTTATTAGTTTAACTTTTAGTGGAAGATAACCTCATATTAGCAGAGTTTGTAGAAGAATGCGAGGCCTTTGGGCGTAGTTTAGGAAAACACAGCGCGGAGTTAGCGGTTAGCATCAGTTAGCATCAGATAGCATCAGTTAGCTTCAGTTAGCATCAGATAGCATCAGTTAGCATCAGTTAGCATCAGTTAGCATCAGATAGCATCAGTTAGCATCAGTTAGCATCAGTTAGCATCAGTTAGCATCAGTTAGCATCAGATAGCATCAGTTAGCATCAGTTAGCATCAGATAGCATCAGATAGCATCAGTTAGCATCAGTTAGCATCAGTTAGCATCAGTTAGCATCAGTTAGCATCAGTTAGCATCAGATAGCTTACATCACCGCTAGCGACGTCAGCGAACAACTGACTATGAACATCCAACCATTTTGAGGTCAATTCTGGGAAGTAGGTTAGCCTCATTACTGTGAGTCAAGAGCCTGAGATTGGTTAAGGGAATAAACCTCCATAAACGACACTTATGGACTAGTCTCAGAGGTGAACTGTCTAAAAGCGCAGGCGAGGAGCTGCTGCTGAAGAGCCGGCTACACAGCAGTTAGCCCCGGGAGCTAATGTACAAGCTAGCTTTAGCATGTGCGGTGGTTGTTGTGGTGAAGAGCGGTCAGTCCGTTACCTTATAGCGGGGAAAGAGGGGTTGGTGGGCGGGGTGGCTATGAGCGGCCGCGGGGCTCCGTGGAGGGGTCGGCGTGGTGCTGGGTCTCCCCGGTGTGAGTGGTGTGAGTCCCGGCTGAGACTGCCTGTGTGCTGCGCTGCCTCCGCCGCCGTGTGCATGCGCCTCATGAACGCGCACGCACACACTTCCGGTTTCATCTGCTGCCCACTCACCCACTCATCCATCCACTCACCCACTCATCCATCCACTCACCCACTCATCCATCCACTCACCCACTCATCCATCCACTCACCCACGCGTGTCTCCACAGGACTGTATCAGCTTGGCGAGTTTATTTGTAAAGCACAGATTCATACACAAGGCCACTCAAAGTGCTGAACAAGATAAAAAACCATCACATAAGACATTGAAATTAAATCATAAAATAACACAGTATTTTCAGTTGTTGCAGATAAACAAAACTGTTTTAACTGAACATTGTCAGAGAGGAAGCCTGTCTCACATTTTCAGGAAGACTGTTTTTAGCTGCATAAATTTGAAACGCTGTCTCGTGTTGGGTAGTCCTGACTCTGGGACCAGCAGGAGGCCCCTCAGAGCACAGGGACTAATGTACTTTTGACACCAAATCATTTTGCGATATATTACGTTGTTTGAGGTCAAGTCTAAAGCCAATGTACACAAACCAGAGACTGTTGGCTTTAATTATTATCATTACAATGTTATGAATGAAAACAAATCTTTGCGGAATAATAGGAGTAGGATTTAATGCAAAACAAAGTTGAAGTCAAGTGTCAGAAACGTAGCTGAAAAAGTAGCAGCACATTCATATGTTGAAAAATAATAATTCTACACTTTTGGTACATTTTGGTCCAAAGGGTTCTCACCCCCCACAGGTAATACAAATTCATTTTGAACATTTGTATTATTTTACATTTGTTTGTTGAAATGTTTCTGTTCTTTTCAAGTTTAAAAGTTGAATGTTGCATCATTGAAATAAATTAAATTAAAAGTACAATTTAAAATAATTTTAAATGTTATTTTTTCAACAACAAAAAGTAAAACATTTGTCCTAAAAATCAAACAAAAAAGTAAACAATATGTGGAGATACAATTGTCAGAACCCAGTAATTAAAACATATCATATAGTGAACTGTCCAGTGTCTGTGTGTGTGTGTATGCGCGTTTGTGTGTCTATGTGCGTGTGTGTCTGTGTGTGAGTGTGTGTCTGTGTGCGAGTGTGTGTCTATGTGCGTGTGTGTGAGTGTGTGTGTCTGTGTGTGTCTGTGTGTGTGTGTGTGTGTGTGTGTTTGGGGCAAGACACTTCCCCCACATTAGAATGAGTCTGGTGTATGAATGGTTGGTGGTGGTGGGAGGGGCTGATGGCACAGACTGGTTGCCTCGCTTCTGTCAGTGTGCCCCAGGGCAGCTGTGGCTACAGTAGTTTATCACCACCATGTTTGGAGAGAGAGAATAATGATGTGAAGAGACTTCAAGCGTCTGAAAAGAACAGTATAAAACCAATGCATTATTATTATTATTATATTATTATTATTATTATTATTATTATTATATATATATCTGCACCGTGCAGTGTGGCTTCTGGAGTTGGTTTCTTTACAATCTCAGATTATTGTGTGTGGGGTCTTTGTGGTCGTGCCGTGGTTTTGCCGATCGTTGGTTTCATCGTCTCTTCGCCGTCAACAGTTTGAACTTCAATCAGACTGATGCGAGGAGACGATACATTTCACTAAAGGCACTTATCGTGGAATGTAGTTCATTGTGAACCGTTCTTAACTTCTTCAAACTAAGGGCAGTGTGTTTCCGTCTTTAGGATGGATTTGTAACTTTAAAATATATCAGAATTAAAATAATCATAATCTGTGGTTCTCCAGGCGCCCTCTACTGGTCACACACTGTTGCAGACATGTTAAAATACAGGACAATCTTTCATAAAGAAACGTGACCATGACCATACGAAAGAGAGGTCACAGGGCGCCAAAGTCACGGATCCAGTGTCATGTGACATCACAGCGAGCAGAAGAACTTGTGGACAGGGAGGGACAGGGCTCCGGCCAAACAGATGCCCAGAGAGTCCCCCACAGACGACACAGCCATCGCAAACTCCCGGTGCCGCTCCACCGTCTGTAAACAACAACAACAGTCCATGAACGCACAACAATAAGACGTCAATCCAGATGACTGCCAGAGGGCGGTGCATAGTACTGAATGTTCCCTGCGTAAGCGTGAAGGAAACATTCAGTGCTACGCACCGCCCACTGGTGGTCAGGAGGGATTAAATAGAACTAGCTTTGGAGCTATAATATGGCATATTTACGTTTGTTTTATACTGATGTTCATTAAAGTGATGAATATGAATTACAAATTTTAGGAAATGTGTTAAATTGACCTCCTGGCCTTAAATGTTGATATAAAATAAGTCATTTTATTAATTCTAATATTACGGGCAAGTCCCGCCTTCCCTGCTCTTAGCTATAGTTCAGAATCCACGGTGCCGTCGAGGTTAACCAATCGAGTCATGCCAAGGGCTGTCAATCATCGGCGCTGATGCGCGCATGCCCAGTTGCTTGTTTTTGCGGAGCCTCTATTAGGCTCTGGAACTACATGAAAACTGAACAAAGAATTCTGAACATCCGCGCTGAGGTACTTATGTATATACTGAACCTATATCCATAATCAGATCCTCTGCAGATGTGTCCTATAATGTGCAATTCATGATAATAGCACTTCCTGGTTTGCCACGATCGCTTTTTTGTGTGCATTAAAACATAATTTTTTTCATTAAAAAAGTTCACAAATAATTCTCAAAACCTCCGTGCATGTGTATTAATAATTTATATGTATAATGTGTTCTCTGATTAACATTTCAAAGTGTTACGGAAACGTAGGTGTAGACCAATCAGAAAGGAAGGGGGAGGAGCTTGCGTCGTTTTTTTCCAAATAAAGGACCTCTCTGTCTCTCTTTCTGACAAACTCCAGACAATCACTTTAATGTGCATTGTCCCTAAATTAATAAATAAAATAAAAAAATCTTGGAGACTTGGATTCAGAGTGTTTCTCTCTTTGCTTCATTCAGGCCCCTGTCCACACGTAGCCGGGAATCTGCTAAACCACAGATATTTGTCTTCGTTTGCAGCTGTCATCCACATGATAACGCATCATAAACAAATGTATATAAAAACTCCGGGCAAATTGAAGATTTAAAAAAACTCCATTTATGCATTTGCGTGTAGACAGCACGTCTCAGTCTGCCCCCAAAACAACAACAAACAAAACATGCGACCTCTGATCACTGAGGAAGGATCTTACTGTCTTAAAAACTGTTCCCTGCTTACACAGCAGCGAACATCCTCGCTCCACATCAGAGAGCAGCAAAGTGATCACCGAGACTCACGCTCAAAAACAACCAAACCAGGACTAAACCAGGACTAAACCAGGACTAAACCAGGGCTGAGGACGGGGGTCAGTGCTTGCAAACATACGTCTTCACCCTGAGTTTCTTCTGTGACTGTAAAAGTGCCGCTACAGAAGTACCGGCGTTAGCATCAAAGCTCCGCCCACTTCTGTGTTTTTCCCCGACGCAGGACGTCAGAGACGCACATGTTTGGAATGTTATGAATGTGATTGAAAACGCAGATGTTCGATTATGTGTGGATGCAAATTATTTTATAAACGGAAGGAGGGAAATATTCGATTTTAAAAATACCCGGCTACGTGTGGACATGGCCTCAGAGTGTTTCTCTCTTTGCTTCATTCAGAGGGTTTCTCACCTCTTTGCTGATGAAGTAGAAGGCGTTGACGTAGACCCCGCCCCCCAGCAGACCCTCGTACAGGATGATGACGAAGACAATCCAGGCCGAGGGCATGAAGCGGAGCCACACGGCCAACAGCAGCAGCACCATGTTCAGCATCTGCAACCCACCAAAACACTCAGTGCTGAAAGACTCTGGCTCCTCCTGAGAGGCAGCTGCATGTGGACAACACCCTCTGGCTCCTGAGAGGCAGCTGCATGTGGACAACACCCTCTGGCTCCTGAGAGAGGCAGCTGCATGTGGACAACACCCTCTGGCTCCTCCTGAGAGGCAGCTGCATGTGGACAACACCCTCTGGCTCCTCCTGAGAGGCAGCTGCATGTGGACAACACCCTCTGGCTCCTCCTGAGAGAGGCAGCTGCATGTGGCCAACACCCTCTGGCTCCTCCTGAGAGAGGCAGCTGCATGTGGCCAACACCCTCTGGCTCCTCCTGAGAGAGGCAGCTGCATGTGGCCAACACCCTCTGGCTCCTCCTGAGAGGCAGCTGCATGTGGACAACACCCTCTGGCTCCTCCTGAGAGGCAGCTGCATGTGGACAACACCCTCTGGCTCCTCCTGAGAGAGGCAGCTGCATGTGGACAACACCCTCTGGCTCCTCCTGAGAGAGGCAGCTGCATGTGGACAACACCCTCTGGCTCCTCCTGAGAGAGGCAGCTGCATGTGGACAACACCCTCTGGCTCCTCCTGAGAGAGGCAGCTGCATGTGGACGGCACCCTCTGGCTCCTCCTGAGAGAGGCAGCTGCATGTGGACAACACCCTCTGGCTCCTCCTGAGAGAGGCAGCTGCATGTGGACAACACCCTCTGGCTCCTCCTGAGAGAGGCAGCTGCATGTGGACAACACCCTCTGGCTCCTCCTGAGAGGCAGCTGCATGTGGACAACACCCTCTGGCTCCTCCTGAGAGAGGCAGCTGCATGTGGACAACACCCTCTGGCTC
Source organism: Knipowitschia caucasica (assembly GCA_964034765.1). Lineage (NCBI taxonomy): Eukaryota > Metazoa > Chordata > Actinopteri > Gobiiformes > Gobiidae > Knipowitschia > Knipowitschia caucasica. Next base: position 33,167,432 of record OZ035840.1, read on the forward strand.
CTCCTGAGAGGCAGCTGCATGTGGACAACACCCTCTGGCTCCTCCTGAGAGAGGCAGCTGCATGTGGACAACACCCTCTGGCTCCTCCTGAGAGAGGCAGCTGCTGTGGACAACACCCTCTGGCTCCTGAGAGAGGCAGCTGCATGTGGACAACACCCTCTGGCTCCTGAGAGAGGCAGCTGCATGTGGACAACACTCTCTGGCTCCTCCTGAGAGGCAGCTGCATGTGGACAACACCCTCTGGCTCCTCCTGAGAGGCAGCTGCATGTGGCCAACACCCTCTGGCTCCTCCTGAGAGGCAGCTGCATGTGGCCAACACCCTCTGGCTCCTCCTGAGAGGCAGCTGCATGTGGCCAACACCCTCTGGCTCCTCCTGAGAGAGGCAGCTGCATGTGGCCAACACCCTCTGGCTCCTCCTGAGAGGCAGCTGCATGTGGACAACACCCTCTGGCTCCTCCTGAGAGAGGCAGCTGCATGTGGCCAACACCCTCTGGCTCCTCCTGAGAGAGGCAGCTGCATGTGGCCAACACCCTCTGGCTCCTCCTGAGAGGCAGCTGCATGTGGACAACACCCTCTGGCTCCTCCTGAGAGGCAGCTGCATGTGGACAACACCCTCTGGCTCCTCCTGAGAGAGGCAGCTGCATGTGGACAACACCCTCTGGCTCCTCCTGAGAGAGGCAGCTGCATGTGGACAACACCCTCTGGCTCCTCCTGAGAGAGGCAGCTGCATGTGGACAACACCCTCTGGCTCCTCCTGAGAGAGGCAGCTGCATGTGGACAACACCCTCTGGCTCCTCCTGAGAGAGGCAGCTGCATGTGGACAACACCCTCTGGCTCCTCCTGAGAGAGGCAGCTGCATGTGGCCAACACCCTCTGGCTCCTCCTGAGAGAGGCAGCTGCATGTGGACAACACCCTCTGGCTCCTGAGAGAGGCAGCTGCATGTGGACAACACCCTCTGGCTCCTCCTGAGAGAGGCAGCTGCATGTGGACAACACCCTCTGGCTCCTCCTGAGAGAGGCAGCTGCATGTGGACAACACCCTCTGGCTCCTCCTGAGAGAGGCAGCTGCATGTGGACAACACCCTCTGGCTCCTGAGAGAGGCAGCTGCATGTGGACAACACCCTCTGGCTCCTGAGAGAGGCAGCTGCATGTGGACAACACCCTCTGGCTCCTCCTGAGAGAGGCAGCTGCATGTGCACAACACCCTCTGGCTCCTCCTGAGAGAGGCAGTTGCATGTGGACAACACCCTCTGGCTCCTGAGAGAGGCAGCTGCATGTGGACAACACCCTCTGGCTCCTCCTGAGAGAGGCAGCTGCATGTGGACAACACCCTCTGGCTCCTCCTGAGAGAGGCAGTTGCATGTAGACAACACCCTCTGGCTCCTCCTGAGAGGCAGCTGCATGTGGACAACACCCTCTGGCTCCTCCTGAGAGAGGCAGCTGCATGTGGACAACACCCTCTGGCTCGGGCTCAGGGCAGGTCTCATGCACCTACAGAAGGAACCTGTGTGTGTGTGTGGGGGGGGGGGGGGGTCTCACCTGCAGCGCCGCTAACACCCAGAGTTGGCGGATTTTGACGCAGCAGAGAGAGGAGCGCGACAGGAAGACTCCCACCTGGTACAGGGTCTGGTACCTGCACAGAACCATCAAACTGCATTATTCAGTGCTAAGACATTACAGTTTTTTATTTAATCTAGAAATACAGCGTTACTTGAATCACATTGAGTCATGATTGAATAAAGAAAAGTAATAGTGGTATAAAACTCCCTCTTACCAGCGATATTGTTCAGCGTGAGACAGAAAGAAATTGGGGAAATACAGGAGCTCCATCTGAAGCAGAACATGGAAAAGTTAAAACCTTACAGTGAAGAATGAGCGACAAATGGCAACAGGAAGTTAAAGCTAGTCTGAAGATTAGATTGTCATTCACAGAGGATTCTATCTGTTGAAACATGTGGAGGTAAAAACATCACTATCTTACATTTGTCTGGTATGTAACTGATGATGCAACACTGACATTTCCCTGAGACCAAGAAAGGACCTCCTCATCTTCATCTTCATCTTAAACATGGCCGTTGCTCCTCCGCAGACAAAGTTGTGATGCAAGTAAACATATTTCCTCCACATAACGCGGATTCAGAAAAGGCATTTGCCAAAGAGAGTAAATAAAACCCGGGGGAGGAGCTAGGTGCAGAGAGGACTGAGGGGAGAGCAATGGCGGCACGTAGACATGAGGATACAAACTACTAAAACTAGAATCGTGCTAAAACAGCTTTGTGTGTGAAAGACAAGGGAAAATATAAAATGGTCAAAATCTGCGTAAAGTCTGACAGGTTTTTAAGTTATTTCCCCTTTAAGATCGTTTCTGTCTAACTTTGTACAGTTTATTATTATTCTTTTGTTGTTAGACTATGATGTTACGTGTCTCTGTCTGTGGATCTGTGGAGGATGAGTTTGAGCAGAAAACTCACCAGGCCTTGGTTGATGAAGTACTCTGCGAAGTAAACCAGCCCAAGAGGAAGCACGAAGGGGAGGAGGCCCTGGTGGGACAGAGGATAGAGTGAGGGAGGGGTCCTGCAGAGTGAGGGAGGAGGGGCGGGTCCTGCAGAGTGAGTGAGGTTAGGGACTGGGCCTCACCTTCATCACCTGCAGCTTCTCAGAGCAGCTCAGAGGGCCACTCACAGTCCGCGCTGCTCCTGAAGGAGAAGACAAAGGGACCATGTGGAAACCAGGTCTGAACCCAGAGTCTGCTCCACCTCTGCTGCTGCGACCTAAAGGACTGCTGCATTTAAATACTAGAACGATCAATTTATTTGATTTGTTTGTTTGGATGGATGTGTTTCTGCTGAAACTGGACACCTGCATTTCTCCAACAGGGATCAATAAAGCATTAATCTGTCTGTTGGATTGAACTGAGCTGGACTGAGCTGGACTGAATTAATAGAATGAATAATGAGGGCGGCAGTAGCTCAGTTGGTAGAGCGTTGGCCTTTGAGCCAGAAGGTCGTGGGTTCAAGCCCCGCTCAAGACTTTCACCATCGACTCCCACTGACTACTGTCGTTGTGTCCTTGGGCAAGACACTTAACCTCTAGGACAGTGTCTCCCAAAGTGGGGTCCGCGGCCCCCTGGTGGGCTGCGAGGGTACTGCAGGGGGGCCGCGGGAGGTCATAAAAAAAAATATATAATTATTTAATGTTAAATTTATAATGTTTTGTTTGTAATATTAAAATATTTGTGTTCATTATTTGACTTGAATAATCCTCTGTAATCATTTTTGTATTACAATGTTTGTAGCAGAGGCTATTTCCCCAAAATAAAATAACCAGAAGAGCCTATTCTTAATGTTGTCTTCTTGGATATTATTTTGGGGGGCCACGCAGACCCGTCAGATTTTTAAGGGGGCCTCGGTGTTACTGAGTTTGGGAATGGCTGCTCTAGGAACACCAGCCACAGTGGGGCGGCTGCGGCTGTAAAGTGCCAAACTGCTGTTGTGTCCTTAGGCAAGACACTTCACCCCCAATGCCTAGAATGAGTCTGGTGTGTGTGTGAATGGTTGGTGGTGGTGGGAGGGGCCGATGGCACATACTGGTTGCCTTGCTTCTGTCAGTGTGCCCCAGGGCAGCTGTGGCTAAAGTAGTAGTTTATCACCACCGTGTATGGAGTGAATGAATAATGACACATGTGAAGCGTCTTTGAGTGTCCAAAAAAGCGCTATATAAAACCGATGCATTATTATATTATTATTTTTAATGACAATAATGAAGAGACTTTGAGAGTCCAAGAAAGCGCTGTATAAAACATGGACAGGTGTTGCAAATTAGCAGTTTTGCTATAACACTGGAAACAATGTATCTGGTTTGTCCAATGCAGTTGATATGTCCATATCAAATAAACTAATAATAATAATAAAACTGATTAATTCATATTAAACTGAATTAATAGTACAATAAAAATATGGTGCAGACTCAGAGTGACCTCACCTCGCTCGTCTTGGTCCTTGTTCTCCTGGTCCTCCTGGTCCTGCTCCTCCTGGTCCTCCGCTGAGTTGATGAGCGTCTCCGTCTCCTCCGAACACAGCCCTGGGCATTTGGGCTCCTCCTCAGGCCTCCACTGGGGCAACGAGGGGGGGGGCACCAGCAGGAAGAAGTAACTGCAGAGAGCACAGGGACCAGAGCACAGGGATCAGCAGAGCACAGAGACCAAAAGGAGGAAGTAACTGCAGAGAGCACAGGGACCAGCAGGAGGAAGTAACTGCAGAGAGCACAGGGACCAGAAGGAGGAAGTAACTGCAGAGAGCACAGGGACCAGAAGGAGGGAGTAACTGCAGAGAGCACAGGGACCACCAGACTAGCACACAGGGATCAGAGCAAACAGGGATCAGAGCACAGGGATCAGAGCACAGGGATCAGAGCACAGGGATCAGACCACAGAGATCAGACCACAGAGATCAGAGCACACAGGGACCAGGGCACACAGGGATCAGAGCACACAGGGATCAGAGCACACAGGGACCAGGGCACACAGGGATCAGAGCACACAGGGATCAGAGCACACAGGGATCAGAGCACAGGGATCAGACCACAGGGATCAGAGCAGACCTCACACACAAACAGTAGGAGGTGTCGTACCTGAGGACCATAGCTGCAGGTACAACCAGCATGATGAGCAGAGTGACCTGTGGAGTGAGGCCCGCCTGAGTGAGGCCCGAGTACAGGAGGGCCCCTCCCATTCCGGCCATTCCAGTGCCCGAGCCCCACCCCCCCAACACATCTCTGAGGACGACAGGAAGATTTATGTTATTCACAATTTACAGGAAAACCAGATTAGAAAACATGCTCTCTGGTGTCTCTCGCTGGTCTCCCTCTCTGGTCTCCCTCTCTGGTCTCCCTCTCTGGTCTCCCTCTCTGGTCTCCCTCTCTGGTCTCCCTCTCTGGTCTCCCTCTCTGGTCTCCCTCTCTGGTCTCCCTCTCTGGTCTCCCTCTCTGGTCTCCCTCTCTGGTCTCCCTCTCTGGTCTCCCTCTCTGGTCTCCCTCTCTGGTCTCCCTCTCTGGTCTCCCTCTCTGGTCTCCCTCTCTGGTCTCCCTCTCTGGTCTCCCTCTCTGGTCTCCCTCTCTGGTCTCCCTCTCTGGTCTCTCTCTCTGGTCTCTCTCTCTGGTCTCTCTCTCTGGTCTCTCTCTCTGGTCTCTCTCTCTGGTCTCTCTCTCTCTGGTCTCTCTCTCTGGTCTCTCTCTAAGTTTCCACAGAAAGAAGAGACGCTGAGGACCTGTGGGTGTTTTTGTCCCATTCCAGGTCCTTAGACAGAGTGAGATCCAGAATTGCACAACATTATAACATTATACAAAACACAAATAAATAAGCCTTGGTCTGGGCTGTTACCTGCTGAAGTAGACTGTGAGTGCGAGGAACGACAACTCTCCCAGTCCACTGCTGATACTGGCCAACACCACACCTGCAGAGAGGAGAGAGGGGAGAGGGGAGAGGGGAGAGGGGAGAGAAGAGAGAAGAGAGGGGAGAGAGGGGAGAGAGGGGAGAGAGGGGAGAGGGGAGAGAAGAGAGAAGAGAGGGGAGAGAGGGGAGAGAGGGGAGAGAGGAGAGAGGGGAGAGAGGAGAGGGGAGAGAGAGGGGAGAGAGGGGAGAGAGGAGAGAGAGAGGAGAGAGGGGAGAGAGAGAAGAGAGGAGAGAGAGGAGAGGGGAGAGAGAGAGAGAGGAGAGAGGGGAGAGAGAGAGAAGAGAGGAGAGGGAGGAGAGAGGAGAGAGAGGATAGAGAGAGAGAGAGGAGAGAGAGAGAGAGAGAGAAGAGAGAGAGGAGAGAGAGAAGAGAGAGGAGAGAGGAGAGAGAGGAGAGAGGAGAGAGAAGAGGGAGGAGAGGGGAGAGAGAGAGAGGAGAGAGAAGAGAGAGAGGAGAGAGAGAGAGAAGAGAGGAGAGGAGAGGAGAGGAGGAGAGGAGAGAGAGAAGAGAGGAGGAGAGGAGGAGAGAAGAGAGGAGAGGAGGAGAGAGAGAGAGAGAGAGAGAAGAGAGGAGAGAGAGAGAGAAGAGAGAGGAGAGAGAGAGAGAAGAGAGGAGCGGAGAGGAGAGGGAGGAGAGGGGAGAGAGAGAGAGAAAGGAGAGGAGAGATGGGAGAGAGGAGAGGAGAGAGGAGAGAGAGGAGAGGAGAGAAGAGAGAGGAGAAAAGAGAGAGAGGAGAGAGAAGAGGAGAGAAGAGAGAGAGGAGAGAGAAGAGGAGAGAAGAGAGAGAGGAGAGAGGAGAGGGAGGAGAGAAGAGAGAGAGGAGAGAGGAGAGAGAGGAGAGGGAGGAGAGGGGAGGGAGGAGAGGGGAGAGATAGAGAGAGAGGAAAGAAGAGAGAGGAGAGAGGAGAGAGAAGAGGAGAGAGAGGAGAGGAGAGAGAAGAGAGAGAGGAGAAGAGTTTTTACTTTAAATGGTCTCATCAATGAAACTTGCTAAATACTACATATATATTTTGACTGGTATTGAAGCATTTTCAGCATCTACAGCTAGTTATGTTTGTCACCGGTTCTGTTCACTGTATTTATGGACAGAATTTCTAGGCGCAGCAGGGGCCGGAGGGAGTCCGGTTCGGGGACCACAGGATTTCATCTCTGCTGTTTGCGGACGATGTTGTCCTGTTGGCTCCAACGAACCAGGATCTGCAGCATGCACTGGGACGGTTTGCCGCTGGGATGAGAATCAGCACCTCCAAATCCGAGGCCATGGTGCTCGACCGGAAAAAGGTGCCTTGCCCTCTTCAGGTGGGTGGAGAGGTCCTTCCTCAAGTGGAGGAGTTCAAGTATCTCGGGGTCTTGTTCACGAGTGAGGGAAGAATGGAGCGTGAGATTGACAGGCGGATCGGTGCAGCGTGCGCAGTTATGCGGTCTCTGTATCGGACCGTTGTGGTAAAGAGGGAGCTGAGCCGAAAGGCGAAGCTCTCGATTTACCGGTCAATCTTCGTTCCCTCCCTCACCTATGGTCATGAGCTTTGGGTAATGACCGAAAGAACGAGATCGCGGATACAAGCGGTCGAAATGAGCTTCCTCCGCAGAGTGGCTGGGCGCTCCCTTAGAGATAGGGTGAGGAGCTCAGTCACACGGGAGGAGCTCGGAGTAGAGCCGCTGCTTCTCCACGTCGAGAGGAACCAGTTGAGGTGGCTCGGGCATCTGTTCCGGAAGCCTCCTGGACGCCTCCCTGGGGAGGTGTTCCGGGCACGTCCCACCGGGAGGAGGCCCCGCGGAAGACCTAGGACACGCTGGAGGGACTATGTCTCTCAGCTGGCCTGGGAACACCTTGGGGTCCCCCCGGACGAGCTGGAGGAAGTGTGTGTGGATAGGGAAGTCTGGGCGTCTCTGCTTAGACTGCTGCCCCCGCGACCCGGCAACGGATAAAGCGGAAGAAAATGGATGGATGGATGGATACAGCTAGTTATGTTAGCTAAGAAACATAGCTACTACTTATTTGTATATAGTGTACAGTATATATTGTGTGTGCTCCCTGTGTGCTCTTACTACTGTCCTATATGTGCAATGCAACATCAAAATTTCCCCACTGTGGGACAAATAAAGGAATTCTTATCTTATCTGTTATTATTATTTTTCTCAGTATTTAATAACATCGGGAGAGAAACAAGAGAAACACTAAACTCTGCAGGTTTTCAGCTTAAGTCAGAATAAGTTTGACACTTCTGCTGTAGATGATGTGGTTGTTTTCTTGATAAATCATCTTTAAAATAAAACCTGCTCCATAAGCCCAGGCTCTCACAGGCGCTCATGCTGACATCACACTTGTCCAGTAGGGGGCGCCTGTTTGAGACCACTGCTTTAGTTCAAACTGACCTAAGAAACTCATCCAAAGAGCATAAGAGAAGGACACGACCAGGAAACTGCCGGCAGCCGTCAGCGCCACACAGAGCACCCGCAACCTGCAAATACAGCATTTATACAGAGTTAGTTTTAGTGACATCATAAGAAACATTTATTAACATTTCTGGACAGTGTCATGGCGCTGCTTTGGACAAATGACTTTATGTGTTTGTTATTATTGAACGGTTTGATTTTCTGATCTGCTGCTGGGGAATCAAGCCGGCTTTTGACTCTAAATGACTATAGATGAAACTCAACCAGGTCTAATACATTATTTAGTGTTCTAGTGTTCTAAAAGCAACATTCAACAGAGAAAACACACAAACTGCATTCTATCATTTAGATAAAACTGCATTTATATTGTTTGGCCGGTTCTCTGCAGATCTACTCTAGAACCGGACCAGGATCGGTCATGAGGTTATGGAGAGACACATGTGACAGAAACAGAACAGAACCTCTGGGACACGGGTCTTACGCATATGGGACTCTGGAGATGAAGAACGGAGCCGTCATTTTGATGATGAGCGTCGGGATCACGTTGGCCAAGAGCACGGCCTGAAACACAGACACCTCATGTTCTTTTGATCACCACATTTTAGACACTTCTGTTGTTGCAAACAAAATCCATCCATCTACTTCCACTTCATCTGTCGCCGGATCACAGAGGCAGCAGTCTGAGCACTTCCCTCTCCACACACACCTCCTGCTCAGTGGGACGTACCCAGAACACCTCCCCAGAGAGACGACCAGGAGGCACCTCAACTGGTTCCCTTGGAAGAGCAGCGGCTCTACTCCGAGCTCCCCTATTTCTGAGGGAGCAGCCACTCTCCAGAGGAAGCTCATGTGGAGCTTGTGTCCACAATCTCGTTCTTTCAGTCATGACCCAAAGCTTATGACCAGAGGTGAGCTCTGAAAGCAGACGCTGCTCCCTCTTGACCCCAACGGTCCGATACAACGACCAACACTGCGCACACTGCACCGATCCACCTTCAATCTCACAGTGGCTCAGTCTCTGAGCATTGGCCTTTGAGCCTGAAGGTTGTGGGTTTGATCCCACCATTAGACCTTCTCCATCGACTGAGTGATTCCTTGTTGCACATACATGTAGCATGGTGCTAGCATGTGGACATAGACTTGTGACTCGGGCCTCATGTGGCCCCCAGGCCGCGCTGAGCCCAGGTCTGTGGTTTTAACACTATGTTGACAAAACCATAATAATGTCACTGAGTCAATACAAAGATGAAAACACTGAACTTTAGACCTTTATCATGTGACACAAAACTATTTGGAAAAGACGTTAAAAACTGTACTTAACGTAATTATATATTCTTATATATACAGTAATAACTACTATGTATATATATTCTATGTATATATGTACTATGTATATATGTTCTATGTATATATGTACTATGTATATATGTACTATGTATATATGTTCTATGTATATATGTTCTATGTATATATGTACTATGTATATATGTACTATGTATATATGTACTATGTATATATGTTCTATGTATATATGTACTATGTATATATGTACTATGTATATATGTTCTATGTATATATGTACTATGTATATATGTTCTATGTATATATGTACTATGTATATATGTTCTATGTATATATGTACTATGTATATATGTCCTATGTATATATGTACTATGTATATATGTACTATGTATATATGTTCTATGTATATATGTACTATGTATATATGTACTATGTATATATGTACTATGTATATATGTACTAAAGAATAAACTAGAGCTGTTTATTGTGTCGTCAGAGACATGTGTTATTGTGTCGTCATCAGAGACATGTGTTATTGTGTCGTCAGAGACATGTGTTATTGTGTCGTCAGAGACATGTGTTATTGTGTCGTCAGAGACATGTGTTATTGTGTCGTCATCAGAGACATGTGTTATTGTGTCGTCAGAGACATGTGTTATTGTGTCGTCATCAGAGACATGTGTTATTGTGTCGTCATCAGAGACATGTGTTATTGTGTCGTCATCAGAGACATGTGTTATTGTGTCGTCAGAGACATGTGTTATTGTGTCGTCATCAGAGACATGTGTTATTGTGTCATCAGAGACATGTGTTATTGTGTCGTCAGAGACATGTGTTATTGTGTCGTCAGAGACATGTGTTATTGTGTCATCAGAGACATGTGTTATTGTGTCATCAGAGACATGTGTTATTGTGTCGTCAGAGACATGTGTTATTGTGTCGTCAGAGACATGTGTTATTGTGTCATCAGAGACATGTGTTATTGTGTCGTCATCAGAGACATGTGTTATTGTGTCGTCAGAGACATGTGTTATTGTGTCGTCAGAGACATGTGTTATTGTGTCGTCAGAGACATGTGTTATTGTGTCATCAGAGACATGTGTTATTGTGTCATCAGAGACATGTGTTATTGTGTCATCAGAGACATGTGTTATTGTGTCGTCAGAGACATGTGTTATTGTGTCGTCAGAGACATGTGTTATTGTGTCATCATCAGAGACATGTGTTATTGTGATTGTCAGAGACATGTGTTATTGTGTCGTCATCAGAGACATGTGTTATTGTGTCGTCAGAGACATGTGTTATTGTGTCGTCAGAGACATGTGTTATTGTGTCGTCAGAGACATGTGTTATTGTGTCATCAGAGACATGTGTTATTGTGTCGTCATCAGAGACATGTGTTATTGTGTCGTCAGAGACATGTGTTATAGTGATCGTCAGAGACATGTGTTATTGTGTCATCAGAGACATGTGTTATTGTGATCGTCAGAGACATGTGTTATTGTGTCGTCATCAGAGACATGTGTTATTGTGTCATCAGAGACATGTGTTATTGTGTCATCAGAGACATGTGTTATTGTGTCATCAGAGACATGTGTTATTGTGTCGTCAGAGACATGTGTTATTGTGTCGTCATCAGAGACATGTGTTATTGTGTCGTCATCAGAGACATGTGTTATTGTGTCATCAGAGACATGTGTTATTGTGTCGTCATCAGAGACATGTGTTATTGTGTCGTCAGAGACATGTGTGACTTACCGCAGTAGAGGTGGGGTTACAGTCGTAGAGGTTACTGCTGTTGCTGCTGTTCCCAGACTCCAGACTGTGAGAGACCGAGGCCTGAACAACACTGACAGTTAGTCATCTTCATCAGCTACAGTCTGCTCAGTCATCTTCATCAGCTACAGTCTGCACCAGAGTCATCTTCATCATCTACAGTCTGCACCAGAGTCATCTTCATCATCTGCAGTCTGCTCAGAGTCATCTTCATCATCTACAGTCTGCTCAGAGTCATCTTCATCATCTACAGTCTGCTCAGAGTCATCTTCATCATCTGCAGTCTGCTCAGAGTCATCTTCATCATCTGCAGTCTGCTCAGAGTCATCTTCATCATCTACAGTCTGCTCAGAGTCATCTTCATCATCTACAGTCTGCTCAGAGTCATCTTCATCATCTGCAGTCTGCTCAGAGTCATCTTCATCATCTACAGTCTGCTCAGAGTCATCTTCATCATCTACAGTCTGCTCAGAGTCATCTTCATCATCTGCAGTCTGCTCAGAGTCATCTTCATCATCTACAGTCTGCACCAGAGTCATCTTCATCAGCTACAGTCTGCTCAGAGTCATCTTCATCATCTACAGTCTGCTCAGAGTCATCTTCATCATCTACAGTCTGCACCAGAGTCATCTTCATCAGCTACAGTCTGCTCAGAGTCATCTTCATCATCTACAGTCTGCTCAGAGTCATCTTCATCATCTACAGTCTGCACCAGAGTCATTTTCATCAGCTACAGTCTGCTCAGAGTCATCTTCATCATCTACAGTCTGCTCAGAGTCATCTTCATCATCTACAGTCTGCTCAGAGTCATCTTCATCATCTACAGTCTGCTCAGAGTCATCTTCATCATCTACAGTCTGCTCCAGTCATCTTCATCATCTACAGTCTGCTCAGTCATCTTCATAATCTACAGTCTGCACCAGAGTCATCTTCATCATCTACAGTCTGCACCAGAGTCATCTTCATCATCTACAGTCTGCACCAGAGTCATCTTCATCATCTACAGTCTGCTCAGAGTCATCTTCATCATCTACAGTCTGCTCAGAGTCATCTTCATCATCTACAGTCTGCACCAGAGTCATCTTCATCATCTACAGTCTGCTCAGAGTCATCTTCATCATCTACAGTCTGCACCAGAGTCATCTTCATCATCTGCAGTCTGCTCAGAGTCATCTTCATCATCTACAGTCTGCTCAGAGTCATCTTCATCATCTACAGTCTGCTCAAAGTCATCTTCATCATCTACAGTCTGCTCAGAGTCATCTTCATCATCTGCAGTCTGCTCAGAGTCATCTTCATCATCTGCAGTCTGCTCAGAGTCATCTTCATCATCTACAGTCTGCTCAGAGTCATCTTCATCATCTGCAGTCTGCTCAGAGTCATCTTCATCATCTACAGTCTGCACCAGTCATCTTCATCATCTACAGTCTGCTCAGTCATCTTCATCATCTACAGTCTGCTCAGTCATCTTCATCATCTACAGTCTGCACCAGTCATCTTCATCATCTACAGTCTGCACCAGAGTCATCTTCATCAGCTACAGTCTGCACCAGTCATCTTCATCATCTACAGTCTGCACCAGAGTCATCTTCATCAGCTACAGTCTGCACCAGAGTCATCTTCATCATCTACAGTCTGCTCAGAGTCATCTTCATCAGCTACAGTCTGCACCAGAGTCATCTTCATCATCTACAGTCTGCACCAGAGTCATCTTCATCATCTACAGTCTGCACCAGAGTCATCTTCATCATCTACAGTCTGCTCAAAGTCATCTTCATCATCTACAGTCTTCTCAGAGTCATCTTCATCATCTACAGTCTGCTCAGTCATCTTCATCATCTACAGTCTGCACCAGAGTCATCTTCATCATCTACAGTCTGCTCAGTCATCTTCATCATCTACAGTCTGCACCAGAGTCATCTTCATCATCTACAGTCTGCACCAGAGTCATCTTCATCATCTACAGTCTGCTCAGAGTCATCTTCATCATCTACAGTCTGCTCAGTCATCTTCATCATCTACAGTCTGCTCAGAGTCATCTTCATCATCTACAGTCTGCACCAGAGTCATCTTCATCATCTACAGTCTGCACCAGTCATCTTCATCATCTACAGTCTGCTCAGAGTCATCTTCATCATCTACAGTCTGCACCAGAGTCATCTTCATCATCTACAGTCTGCACCAGAGTCATCTTCATCATCTACAGTCTGCTCAGAGTCATCTTCATCAGCTACAGTCTGCTCAGAGTCATCTTCATCATCTACAGTCTGCTCAGTCATCTTCATCATCTACAGTCTGCTCAGAGTCATCTTCATCATCTACAGTCTGCACCAGAGTCATCTTCATCATCTACAGTCTGCACCAGTCATCTTCATCATCTACAGTCTGCTCAGAGTCATCTTCATCATCTACAGTCTGCACCAGAGTCATCTTCATCATCTACAGTCTGCACCAGTCATCTTCATCATCTACAGTCTGCTCAGAGTCATCTTCATCAGCTACAGTCTGCACCAGTCATCTTCATCATCTGCAGTCTGCTCAGAGTCATCTTCATCATCTACAGTCTGCACCAGAGTCATCTTCATCATCTACAGTCTGCACCAGTCATCTTCATCATCTACAGTCTGCTCAGAGTCATCTTCATCATCTACAGTCTGCACCAGAGTCATCTTCATCTTCATCATCTACAGTCTGCACCAGAGTCATCTTCATCAGCTACAGTCTGCACCAGAGTCATCTTCATCTTCATCATCTACAGTCTGCACCAGAGTCATCTTCATCATCTACAGTCTGCTCAGAGTCATCTTCATCATCTACAGTCTGCACCAGAGTCATCTTCATCATCTACAGTCTGCACCAGAGTCATCTTCATCATCTACAGTCTGCACCAGAGTCATCTTCATCATCTACAGTCTGCACCAGAGTCATCTTCATCAGCTATAGTCTGCTCAGAGTCATCTTCATCATCTACAGTCTGCACCAGAGTCATCTTCATCATCTACAGTCTGCACCAGTCATCTTCATCATCTACAGTCTGCTCAGAGTCATCTTCATCAGCTACAGTCTGCACCAGTCATCTTCATCATCTGCAGTCTGCTCAGAGTCATCTTCATCATCTACAGTCTGCACCAGAGTCATCTTCATCATCTACAGTCTGCACCAGTCATCTTCATCATCTACAGTCTGCTCAGAGTCATCTTCATCATCTACAGTCTGCACCAGAGTCATCTTCATCATCTACAGTCTGCACCAGAGTCATCTTCATCAGCTACAGTCTGCACCAGAGTCATCTTCATCTTCATCATCTACAGTCTGCACCAGTCATCTTCATCATCTACAGTCTGCTCAGAGTCATCTTCATCATCTACAGTCTGCACCAGAGTCATCTTCATCATCTACAGTCTGCACCAGAGTCATCTTCATCATCTACAGTCTGCACCAGAGTCATCTTCATCATCTACAGTCTGCACCAGAGTCATCTTCATCAGCTATAGTCTGCTCAGTCATCTTCATCATCTACAGTCTGCTCAGAGTCATCTTCATCATCTACAGTCTGCTCAGAGTCATCTTCATCAGCTACAGTCTGCTCAGAGTCATCTTCATCATCTACAGTCTGCACCATAGTCATCTTCATCATCTACAGTCTGCTCAGAGTCATCTTCATCATCTACAGTCTGCTCAGAGTCATCTTCATCATCTACAGTCTGCTCAGAGTCATCTTCATCATCTACAGTCTGCACCATAGTCATCTTCATCATCTACAGTCTGCTCAGAGTCATCTTCATCATCTACAGTCTGCTCAGAGTCATCTTCATCATCTACAGTCTGCTCAGAGTCATCTTCATCATCTACAGTCTGCTCAGTCATCTTCATCATCTACAGTCTGCACCAGAGTCATCTTCATCAGCTACAGTCTGCTCAGAGTCATCTTCATCATCTACAGTCTGCTCAGTCATCTTTATCATCTACAGTCTGCACCAGTCATCTTCATCATCTACAGTCTGCTCCAGAGTCATCTTCATCATCTACAGTCTGCTCAGAGTCATCTTCATCATCTACAGTCTGCTCCAGAATCATCTTCATCATCTACAGTCTGCTCAGTCATCTTCATCATCTACAGTCTGCTCAGAGTCATCTTCATCAGCTACAGTCTGCTCAGTCATCTTCATCATCTACAGTCTGCACCAGAGTCATCTTCATCATCTACAGTCTGATCAGAGTCATCTTCATCATCTACAGTCTGCTCAGAGTCATCTTCATCATCTACAGTCTGCACCAGAGTCATCTTCATCATCTACAGTCTGCACCAGAGTCATCTTCATCATCTACAGTCTGCTCAGAGTCATCTTCATCATCTACAGTCTGCTCAGTCATCTTCATCATCTACAGTCTGCTCAGAGTCATCTTCATCATCTACAGTCTGCTCAGAGTCATCTTCATCATCTACAGTCTGCTCAGTCATCTTCATCATCTACAGTCTGCTCAGAGTCATCTTCATCAGCTACAGTCTGCTCAGAGTCATCTTCATCATCTACAGTCTGCTCAGAGTCATCTTCATCATCTACAGTCTGCACCAGAGTCATCTTCATCATCTACAGTCTGCTCAGAGTCATCTTCATCATCTACAGTCTGCTCAGTCATCTTCATCATCTACAGTCTGCTCAGAGTCATCTTCATCATCTACAGTCTGCTCAGAGTCATCCTCATCATCTACAGAGTAGTTTACAGAGTACTTTACAGAGTACTTTACAGAGTACTTTACAGAGTACTTTACAGAGTACTTCACAGAGTAGCTTCTCACAGATGCAGTGATGTTGTGGGTCTCCTGCTGCTGGAGGATGTCATGGGCCGCACTCAGCATCACCACATACGCAAAGTTATTACACAGTCCCAGGACCCTGAGAGGAGGGATGTTCTTATTAACATAACATTTCCAACAGAATAACTTAACAGGCCATGGAAGCACGTATTAATACAAGCCTTCATCTGGGGGCCGCATAGACATTAGCAATGGGCCTCATGTGGCCCCCAGGCCGCGCTGTGCCCAGGTCTGTCCTACAGCAGCCTGTGGTTATAAAACTATGTTGACAACAATACCATAATTAATGCGTCACTGAGTCATAATACTGAACTTTAGACCTCTATCTACATGTGCCTGGATTCAGAGCTCATCATAGACTTAAACGGCTCTAGTCAAAGTCACAAATGACTTACTACTAGCTGCTGATAATGGACAAGTGTCAGTGCTGGTCCTACTGGACCTTAGTGCTGCATTTGACACAATAGACCACAGCATTCTACTGCAGAGGCTAGAATGTGATATAGGTCTGAGAGGAACAGCCCTTGGCTGGTTTAAATCCTATTTATCAGATCAGTATCACTTTATGAATGTGAATCAAAACTTGTCGCCTTATTCTGGAGAGGAATTCGGTGTGCCCCAAGGATTGGTGGTCAGACCAATTATTTTCACACTCTATGCTACCGTTAGGAAACATCATTGTAAAGCATGGAATTAATTTCCACTGCTGCAGACGACACACAGCTTTACCTGTCGATGAAACCAAATCAGACGGATCAGTTGAAAAGGCTTAGTGCTGCATAAAGGACCTTCAGGCTGTTTATTCTGTCATCACGAGTCTCAGCTCAAATTGCAAATACTCACCAAAATCCAGTCCAGTTTCTCAGTTTGATGTAACCATCAGAAAACCAGGACTGCCCTGAAACAGACGTGTGCCAATCACTACAAGAACAATAAAACCTTTTCTGGACTCTCAAAGTCTCTTCATATCATTGTTCTCTCTCTCCAAACACGGTGGTGATAAATGACTACTGTAGTCACAGCTGCCCGGGGGCACACTGACAGAAGCGAGGCAACCAATCTGTGCCATCGGCCCCTCCCACCACCACCAACCATTCACACACACACCAGACTCATTCTAATGTGGGGGAAGTGTCTTGCCTAAGGACACAACCACAGTTTGGCACTTTACAGCCTCAGCCGCCCCACTGTGGCACCTGCTGTTCCCAGAGGTCTACCATCACAGTACTAACCAGGTCCCGCCCTGCTTAGCTTCAGAGGTCTTTCACCTGCAGGTTGGCCACGTATTCTACATATATCAGAGACAAATGGCCATTATCATATTTTGGTCACACTTTAGTTTAGCCCTCACTAACAAATGCTAATAATGTTAATGCTAATAATAAGTGCTAATGAGTGAATACTTTATGGTTAAATATCTGTTATTTGATGTTTATTAATCACTCATTAGTCCTTATTCAACATCTAAGTTCTCACTGAGACTGTCCCGTGTGGGAGAGGACGAGGATGCACTAAATTAGCACTTCATTAGTGCTAAAGTGTGACCCATATGTTTTCTTGCAGACGGTGAATATACTTTATTCTGTAGATTCATCACAAAAGGAAATGTCACTTCCTGAAATGTTTTTTCAGAAAGAACCTGAATCTAACATGTCATAATAAAGGCTTTGTTACATTCATGAAAACATAAACAATCTCAATACATCTGTCATTGACTGGAATTCATAAATACTTGAAGAAACGTAAATTAGAGTAAACTCTTTAGCCATGTGACTCAAAGTTGTAAGTTTCTAGTCAAGTTGTAAGTCACACTGGTTACATACTTGGAATCATATTTACTAACAACATCTGTATACCAACGTCACTCAGTGGTAGTTGTGGTAGAAGTAGTTTTAACTCAAGCAAAAATGAAACTTTTATGATAACGACCAGTATTTTATTTGTGTGTATTTTGTCATATCTGTTTTGTAAATAAACTTGGCCTTGACCTATAACCAAGTTGTGCAAATTATCACATTTTTCAAAAGTTAAACATATGTAACTAGTTATTACTGTGTCAAAGTACCAATCTCACTGTGTAAAACAAACACAAGGTGGCGCCCTGAAACGTCAGGAGGAGAGAAGACACAACAGAATAAATAGCAAAAATAAATACATTTGACAGCATGTAGAGACACGTTCGTTGGAAGCCAGGTCGCGGTATAGAAAGTGTCCTGATTTCAAGAACTTGTGAAATTCTGGGTCAAACTAAATATATGAAATAATGATCACAAAGAAATACTTCACACAGACTAAACTAAGACCAATACAAATGTTGATGCAACTTTAAACTAAATTAAAATAATAATAAACAACACTAAACAAATCAAATATAATACTTAAATTGTTTAATTAAAAAAAAGCTTACGGTCATTGTTGGGTTCTGGGTCTTCATTGACGCTGTTCTGCTCCATGGTCAGTTTACTCTGGTCTGGTGTCTGTGGTCAGATGCTAATGCTAATGCTAATGCTAATGCTAAGCGGCTAACAGGAGCTAACACCAAACACGCAGCTCAAAGACGTATAAAGCATGACTCACTCGGAGCTAGCATACAAGTGTGAATGTAGATACAGATTCAACAGCTGTCCTCTCATCTTTACTGTGCCCGGGGTCTATTTGTTGTTGTTCAAGCGCAAACTTCCTGCAAGGACGTCACGTGAGCTCATAAATGGACTACAGACAGACAGTGCTCACGGAAAGACACTCCCCCTAAAACTCGCTCCAAGCCTCGACGGTTCCTCTTTGTCAACAAGCGTCTTTTAAGTATTTTAACCTGGGGCCACTTTGGGAGACTGGGACATTGTGGAGGCCCGGACCGGTTTTCATGTGGTTAATGTTTGATTTGATATAGAACACATTTGAATAAAAGCAAAAGGTTAAGAATGTAACAAACATATTTACAGAAGAGAGAGAAACCCGAAGCTGTCTATTGTTACCTTTGTGTTTGTGTAAAGCTATCTTGTTTGTATTTTTTTTATTTGAACTGTGAGGATTAGATAGCTATATGGCCTACGTGCAGGACAACTGCAAGACTGTACAAGGACTCTGATTGTGCATCCATGTTTTGACTCTGATGTGCACTGTCTCTGTGTGACACGTATGTCTTTCGATGTGTGACGTGACAATGACTATATAACTGTACTGACTCCATTTTTCCTGAGAGAAAGAAACATCAGAAACCACTGGAACTTGAGAGAAACCTAAATAAACTTCCAGAGCTTGGCGCACCACAATCCGTCTCTGTCTGGTTCATTCCTGACAGAACCTTTTACAATATTGGAGTACTTTGAATTTTATTAATTTAATATGGATTATATTAAGTAGTGGTCTTTAGATTTAAATTCATGCTTGGATTGAACCAACGCTGGACTAAAGCTAAAATACAGTGGATAGATTCATGTTATAATTATTAATAAAAAAACAAGTCATTGTCGCACTCATGAAGTTGCAAACATTCAGCGGGTAGCGACTCTCCTTCATTTAAATAGGGGGAGACTGGACGTAGTTTTCAGATGGGAAAGGTCCAAGGGCCACATAATTCCTGACCGTCAGTGGCACCCGGGCCACACTTTGCCCAGGTCTGGTCAAGCTCATGCTTTGAAAATACATGTTTTGGAATTCAACCAAGTTTAAAACAGTTTTACTGTGATCATGTTTATTCTAAATATGAAGTGAAAATAGCGCCCTCTGGTGGATATTTAGAACAGAAAAATATCTCAAACTTTCAAATCAAATGTTTTTTACCATTAACTTTGAGTGTTAAAAAAATAAACAATAGTCTTAAAAATATGACTGAAGTAAAGAGTAATAAAAAGCGTTTGTATTTGTTCAAAGCACATTAAAGGGCGTGTCCAAAGTTCATGTGTAAAGGCATTATTTTACAAGAAGGCACAGTCTGTTCACAAAGTCCACAAAAATAAATAAACTGTACATATTTAGAAGTTAACGGTCTCCAGATCTATATGTAGCACGGATACATCTCCCTCTAACAGAACCACAAAACTAAAAATATTCCAGCAAGTGGTTTTTGGGGTCGAACACTGCAAAAAGTGAGGACAAAAGTTAAAAAGATGCTCAAATTTGACAAAATGTGTCTTAAATTGGGCACATTCTGACTGAGCCTTAAAGAAGATTTACCAAAAGGACAAAACAATAAAATATACAAGAAATGTCTCAGTGAAATGAGAAAATAAAGCAACAGTTCTTGAAATAAATGGCTTTATCCCATTGTTTTTTCATCTTAATCTTTTGCAGTGTAGAGCATCCTTTGGAATTGAAATCTAAGACAATCAGGACCAACATCTACATTGAAACAATATTTAAAACAATCTTTACTTTTTTCTAATCTGTGTCTGTGTTGATCTGGACCTCGAGTCTGGAAATAAAGTTATCGAAATATTTCATTGTAAACTTGACTTTAACTTTGGAGTTTGCATGTTTTGTGTGTTTTGTGTGTTTTGTGTGTTTTGCCAAGAGGACTTTACCAGAGATATGTGAGATATGTAAACTAGTGTCACATCAAAGACTGAAATCCCCAGGCATTTTCCACTGTTGTCCAGGCACTGCCAAAAAGATAAAACATGAGGAACTAAATGCTTAAATTAAGTGGTTTTTATTTGACACATTCTGACTGTGTTTAAACCAGATTCTCCAATGGGACAAGTTCCTGTATTTCCTCATTCCAAAGGAGACATTTCTGATTCTTTTTAAAACAAGTTCATTCTGCTTTGTCCCGTTGGAGAATCTAGTTTTAAGGCTCAGTCAGAATGTGCTCAGATTAAGACACATTTAGTCAAATTTGAGCCATTTTTGTTCTGCTTTTCATCACTTGTTATTCCAGTTATTGCTGCTGCAGAGAATAAAACCAAAGTCTTTCAGTTTCCTGCACTTTGTTGAGACTTGATTGATCTAAAGACACGGTTTTTTCAACTGAGGTAAAAAAAATAATCTTCAAAAGTCATTAGAGAGGATTGTTCATAGGATGGTCTGTCCGTTTGGGAGGGGGAGGGGGAGGCTGTGGTCAGTGGGAGGAACTGGAACTGTCCCCCTCTCCTCTTCCTCCTTCTCCTTCTCCTCTTCCTCCAGTCTGCGTTTGTCGGCTTTCGTCTTGAACTTCAGCCCGTGACCTGCGACACAGAACACAGCAGAGGAAGTATGTGGCCGTCTCCAGTCGTTCATATCCGTTCTTAAATGTATCATTGATTGTGTACATATATGTATTATATGTGTGTTCTTGTGTCCCTCACTTAAACAGTCGGCCACCTCTTTGAAGGCCTTCTTCTTGCAGCAGCCGCGACACAGGTTGAACACACACTTGTTTCCCTGCACAGACACAGAGTGAGCTTCATAAACACAGAGTCAGGAGGGTTCAGAGGTCGTACCTTCGGGTTCCCGCACTGCTCACACTTTATGTACTTTGCTGCGAAAAGTATAAACACATTAGTTAAGCCGTCGTCACGGAGACAAGACTTCATATCGACACAGACGTTTTTGCTCCAGGCTGAAGTTCTTGTGGGGTTTCCGTGACCTCTTCTTCTGCTTGTTCTTTGACAGACCGTCCTGGGTGGAGTCAGGGTCGTCCTGCAGCGCCCTCTTGTGGCCGGCGGGTTTCTTCAGCTCCGAGGACAAGCTGTTCCCGTTCACCAGCGGCTCCTTGGGCCTAACAGAGACAGTAGACATGATTTAGACATGACGTAGACATGACGTAGCCGTGACGTAGACGTGATGTAGACATGACGTAGACATGACGTAGACGTGATGTAGACATGTTTACTTTTGAATGACCTGGAAAACGAGCATTCCAAAGTGTCTCTGAAACAGTTGTTTTGTTTTTTACAATTTTTATTTGTATTTATTTTTTTCTGTCTGAGATGTTGCTGCAGTTCTGTGTTCATGGTTTTACACTGGTCCAGACCAGAGCAGAGCGGATTCATGGTCCGAACCAAGTGGATCAGATGAGAATCCACTGGAGGAATGCTAACTTTATGAAAAATTCTAATGAAGCATTTAGCATTTTACTTTGGACCAGAGCAGAGAAAATGGTCCGAACCAAGCAGCTACTCCACCTGGTGACCCGTCCTGCTCCACCCAGAGGCTACTCCAGACATGGAGTAAACATGACGTGTGAAGGTCAGAGGAGAGTGTTGAGGACTCACGGGGGCCGGACATAAGGCTGACAGATCCAGTGTGGGGCGGGGAGACCACTGTCCTTCTCCTCTGCTCCGTCACAGCGAGAGATCTCCTCCTGAGGTCAGAGACGTTCAGCTTTTTCAAAAAAACTAGATTTCTGTGAGAGCTACAGACAGGGGTTAAAGTTTTACTCAACAACAGAAACCAACTTAGGAAGGTAAGACTCAGGGAAGGCTAAACTCCTCAGACTGTCAGTCAAGCTGCATAGGGAGTCAGTTTGCTGGAGAAGTATGGTAACTTGAGCACTATCTTCTCCTCCTTCCTACTCTGTCTGTTTAGCATTATTAGGATTTCGACTGTAGTCTGTTCATTGCTATTCATCCGTTGTCCTATTGTCTGTTTCACAATGGCCTCTGAACCTGGCCTCCTCCATCTACACCTGCGGACTGCCCCTGGATCTACAGCCCAATGTCTGTGTGAAGCAGGTCTCTCTCTCACTGTGTCTCTCCTTATGGTCCGATACCATGTGTTCTATACCTGTGTGTCCTAACTGTTGATTCTCTGACCTGTGTTGGTGATTTCAATGGTTTTGTTAGGTCTCTGAGATGACGCTGCTGTGATTTAGGGAAATACAAGAATAAATGGTATTGTATTGTAACTCAACTGTGGCAGAGTATGACCTGCAGACCTCAGAGTAACTCCTGTGTCGAGTCATCATCAGGATTTCGTAGAATGAGCAGAATATTTACTGAACGCAGTCTACAGGTGATAATTTCTAAATGGTCTTTAATATTAAAACAGAGAATCCTCTGGAATTAGCCCAAACCACTCTGTTCATAATGACACAGATGTGTGGAGTCACCTGACAGCGGAGCTTCAGCTGCAGACTGACGTGGGCCAGAGCCTCCACCGTCTTCACTTTGGCCAACTCCTCCCTCAGGTCCTGGTGGATCTGCAGCCTGCACACACACAACACACACACAACACATCACACACTCCATCTACACAACACAACACACACACTGCACACACACAACACATCACTCTGGGGTTCACACACATGGTCCTCTCTGGTGTCATACAAACAGAACATACGTGTGGTGCCACAGTTTGAAGAGGTGAGCTCTGATGAAGGACAGGGTGCAGGGCGGGTGCTCCCTCACCACCTGCAGATACTCCTCTGCCATCTCCCACACTGGGGGACTGCAGCCCTCGAACAGGGCGGGGTTATGGAGGTTCCCCTCTGGAGAGACACACAACTCATTTACATCTTGAGACCTGGACACTAGTCGTATGTATGTGCTACATAAATAAAGTGTCCAGACCTGCGCTCATGACGCCCTGGACCCCCGTCTCCCGGATGCACAGCTCCACATCAGACAGATGCTGAATGTTCCCGTTGGCGAAGACTGGGATCTTCACCGCCTGCCTGCAACACACACACAGTTACTATAACACACACACACACACACACACACACACAGTGTTACTGTAACACACACACACACACAGTGTTACTGTAACACACCAGTATGTGTCTACGGCTATTTTTCCATTTTTTTTTCCATGTCCATATTTTCATTCTTAACCACATTAAATGTTACGTATGATTCAAAGGAAACGTTTAAAGAAACAAACTGCTCCGTGTGAAACAAGAACAGAGTCATTACAAAAATGAACCCATTATTGATCCGGGTTCAAACCCATGGAGAATGTTCAAAGAGGTTCTAAGATGAAAGACTCACCTCACGGCCTTGATGTGGTCCCAGCTCGCGACCCCCGTCAGAGGACCTTTCTGGTCCTTGGTTCTGCCGTGCACCGTCAGCAGCTGCAGCAGAACCAGACTCAGACCAAGATCCAGACCCAGACCCAGACCCAGACACAGACTGAGACCCAGACCCAGACCCTGTATCTAAACTCTAGCACCTGCAGCCGTCATCTTCCTGGTTCTGTGCTAACATTGGAGGGAAATGTCTTCTACTCAGTATCGCTTTATTCTTTTTCTACACAATCAAAAAGATACAGAGAAAAGTATTGTGATAATTAATTAAATATTTATCTGTTTGCATCTGAGGGCTATGGTCCTCTATGATGTCTGCAGGTTGTGACAGACCATAATAAAAGAGTCTTATTTTCCTGTCTGTGAATAATATGAAGAAAATGAATCACAATAAATCACAGAATCACATCCTGTCTGTATCGTGATATGTCCAGAATCACGATAATATTGAATTGTGGCCCAAATATCACGATACTATAGAATCATCAAATTTTTGCTAGTTCCCGCTCCTGTTGGCTTCGATCTTAATGCAATAAAGTTTAAATAAATAGCTAGTTTGCAGAATCGGAGGCGGGTCGGACCTGGCAGCCGGCCTTCTCCAGCATCTGTGCGTAACGGACCGTCTTCTCGACGTCCTCAAACACACGGATCTTACAGGTGATGGGCACAGACAGCTTCTCATGGGCCAACCTCACTGCAGCACAAAGAGAGACTTAGACCAGAGAGAGACCAGAGAGAGACCAGAGAGAGAGACCAGAGAGAGAGACCAGAGAGAGACCAGAGAGAGACCAGAGAGAGAGACCAGAGAGAGAGACCAGAGAGAGACCAGAGAGAGACCAGAGAGAGACCAGAGAGAGACCAGAGAGAGAGACCAGAGAGAGACCAGAGAGAGAGACCAGTGAGAGACCAGAGAGAGACCAGAGAGAGACCAGAGAGAGAGACCAGAGAGAGACCAGAGAGAGACCAGAGAGAAACAAGAGAGGGAACAGAGAGAGAGAACAGAGAGAGGGAAGAGAGAGGACAGAGAGACCAGAGAGAGAGACCAGAGAGAGAGACCAGAGAGAGAGACCAGAGAGAGAGACCAGAGAGAGAGACCAGAGAGAGACCAGAGAGAGAGACCAGAGAGAGACCAGAGAGAGAGACCAGTGAGAGAGACCAGTGAGAGAGACCAGTGAGAGAGACCAGTGAGAGAGACCAGTGAGAGAGACCAGTGAGAGAGACCAGTGAGAGAGACCAGAGAGAGAGACCAGAGAGAGAGACCAGTGAGAGAGACCAGTGAGAGAGACCAGTGAGAGAGACCAGAGAGAGAGACCAGAGAGAGAGACCAGTGAGAGAGACCAGTGAGAGACCAGAGAGAGAGACCAGTGAGAGAGACCAGTGAGAGAGACCAGAGAGAGACCAGAGAGAGAGACCATAGAGAGACCAGAGAGAGAGACCAGTGAGAGAGACCAGAAAGAGAGACCAGACTTAGAGGATGCTCAGACCCATCCTCTCCAGTAGATCCCACTCCTCCTGCAGGAAGACGCCGTAGTGACCTGGAAACACAAACACAACTGGGTCAGAATGTGGTTTAAAGGGAAGGGATGTGTGTCTGTCTGAGTAAGTGTATGTGTGAGGAGAAGCTGTAGCAGGTGTAGGAGGAGGTGTAGCAGGTGTAGGAGGAGGTGTAGCAGGTGTAGGAGGAGGTGTAGCAGGTGTAGGAGAAGCTGTAGCAGGTGTAGGAGGAGGTGTAGCAGGTGTAATGGTGCTTTCAGAACGGATCATGCGTCTGCTTTAAAGACCTTATGACGGGTTTAAAAAAAAAAACATTGTGGATATCAAAATTGCATGACAATGTCGATCTGAAAGAGATTCCGGCAAAAAAAATCCTATATTTTATAAAAAGAACGTGTTTTTCATGAATTGAAGCTGTCTATGCTCTAACCTGTGTGTGACGTCACAGCGGGTAACGCCCATGCATTGAAAACCATGGATCTATACCA
The DNA here is from genome assembly GCA_964034765.1 of Knipowitschia caucasica. Classification (NCBI taxonomy): domain Eukaryota; kingdom Metazoa; phylum Chordata; class Actinopteri; order Gobiiformes; family Gobiidae; genus Knipowitschia; species Knipowitschia caucasica. The sequence goes on from OZ035840.1 coordinate 33,193,107, forward strand.
CAGGACTGCCTTTTCTCTCTTCTCTCCACTGATGCCCAACACAATACTGCCCTCTACAGGTGACAATTGCTCATTACACATAAATTGCCGTTTTGAGAGTGAAAAAGTGTCTGAGGTGGGATTTGAACCCCAGTTTCTGGATTGACAGTCCATCGACACAACCACTGGACTATCTCAGTGACAACAGAGTGTTATAATCTAGTATTTATCTCAGACTCGCTGTACACGGCCTTGTCATCTTGAATATCCGCGGAAAAAGAACGAATACCAAATTATAAACAACTTACAGCGTTGAAACGTACCCACTCTGACGTCACCAAGGGCTGTGAAGATTTTCCGTCTCTAAGGGCGTTGCTATGGGGTTATTTTGATTTGGGGGGATCAGACAAAAAAAACAACTGATTTTGAAACCTTTAGTAGTTCTCTTCTAATATAAAATGGTATTAAAACTGTATTTCTAAATAAATCAAACCCGGCATAAGGTCTTTAATGCAAAGTCTATGGTGGCGCGCGTTCGAGCGTCACAACGCATGGACCTCTCGGCACGCACGGACTGTTCAATAATGACGCATGGACTTGGCGGGAAAGTGAAAAGGGAGGAGCAGGAGCGAAAAATCAACGCCCACAGGAGATGGATTCTGCTCATCCTTTCCTTGGGACGTTTGTGCGACAACCAATCAGAGAGCAGCAAAGTGGTCACGGGGACATTAGCGGACTGAGCGAGCAGACTGAAAATACTGTAAACATCCAAAACAGGACCCACACCAGACTTCACCAGAACTCAAACCAGGGTTGACAATGGGAGACTCTGTGCTTGTGAAAATATGCGTTGTCTTGCTCTCGTGACCTTATGCAACTGCTTCGAGTGTGTTCACCGATGCGGAAATACTGTTTAATAATATGAAAACACGTATGGCGCACCTCCGTGAACACATACTGCTGTTGTATAAAGCCCGTGGAAGGTCTGTGAGCAAAGACACGCTGCAAAGCTGCATTATTGGAGAAGATCTGTACACAAGAAGCCGCTAGCATAGCTCAGTTAGCATCAGAGCCGGCCGGTTACTTCCGGTACTTCCGGCTCGCGTCAGGACGTTCTGGTGTGAAGTCCTCTGCGTCTGAAAACTACAGAATGGTGTGCTCTGGTGAGCGAGGCTTCAGCGCTTCAGCGTTGGCGTTTTGAATGCACCATAAGAGGAGGTGTAGGAGGAGGTGTAGCAGGTGTAAGAGGAGGTGTAGGAGGAGGTGTAGCAGGTGTAAGAGGAGGTGTAGTAAGAGGTGTAGGTGGAGGAGGAGGTGTCAGAGGAGGTGTAGGAGGAGGTGTAGGTGTAGGTGGAGGAGGAGGTGTAGGAGGAGGTACCTCTCTTGGCGATCATCTGAGGGCAGCCCAGGTTGAGGTCGATGGCGTCGCAGTAATCCTGAGCGAGCAGAGCGGCCTGGATGAACACCTCCGGGTCGTTGGCACAGAACTGCAACACACACATTTAAAACACACACATTTATAACACACACATTTAAAACACACACATTTATAACACACACATTTATAACACACACATTTAAAACACACACATTTATAACACACACATTTAAAACACACACATTTAAAACAGAATAGTTCGCCTTCACTTTAAGTCACTGTATATGACTGAAAAAGACACTATTTCTGATTGCCACTTTCTTATTGTACATAATAAATCCTGCATTTAACATTTTTGCACATTTCCTCCTTTTGCACAATCTGAGTGTTCTATCCATGCCAAATGTGACTGTTCATTTCTCCTTTGTGAGATAAATAAATAATATCTTATGAACAACTACATAAGGTACACAAGAGTGCGAGCATGTAGTTCACACATGCACCACCAGAGGGAGCTGTGGCACACGGAAAGTCAACAGTCAAACCTGTGGAGAAATGTAATGTCACGTGATAGTTTTAGACTTCAGTTCACCTGCTTTGTCCCGGGGCAGACAAACTGGTTTAACTGGGTTTGGTCTGTTCTAAGATTGAAAACAGAGTGAAGTCTGAGTGAGTCTGTAGTGGATCTCGCCACAGCAACATTAGTGTCTTATTAACATTTTATGACAAAATCAAAACAAGATAAAACTAAAGGGTCTGAGCTTTACTACAGAGGACAACATGAGGCCAAAGGACACATGAAAAAACACATGAGGACAGATGTTGTATTTTAAATTAGACTTGATTTGTTTCTGTTGAGATTTCATGTGATTCTGCAACATCATAGACAAAGAAAGGAGAGACCAGAAAGACCAGAGAGAGACCAGAGAGAGACCAGAGAGAGACCAGAGAGAGACCAGAGAGAGACCAGAGAGAGACCAGAGAGAGACCAGAGAGAGACAAGAGAGACCAGAGAGAGACCAGAGAGAGACCAGAGAGAGACCAGAGAGAGACAAGAGAGACCAGAGAGAGACCAGAGAGAGAGACCAGAGAGAGACCAGAGAGAGACCAGAGAGACCAGAGAGAGACCAGAGAGAGACCAGAGAGAGACCAGAGAGAGACCAGAGAGAGACCAGAGAGAGACCAGAGAGAGACCAGAGAGAGACCAGAGAGAGAGACCAGAGAGACCAGAGAGAGACCAGAGAGCCCGGAAAGAGATCAGAGAGAGAGACCAGAGAGAGAGACCAGAAAGAGACTAGAGACAGAATGAGCCTGACCTGCGTGAACCAGACCAGAGTGAGCCTAGGGCTGGGCGATAAAACGATAACGATATATATCGCGATAGACATGTGTTCGACATCAATAGAGAATGGGGTCGATAGAATGTTCGATAGTTTAACTTAACTCCGTCAGGAAAAACAGGAAGAAAACACCGGAAGTAAAGCCGACTCATAAGCGCATGGCATTGTGGGGGATGTAGGCAGAGGCTTCTCGACCAATAACAGCCGAGCAGGAACCGCAAAACTTTCTGGGAAATGCAAAAACACCAACAACCGTAGCGTCCATGGATCTATAGCTCGTGTTTCAATGCCGTGTCAATGGTTGTGCACGTACGTGCGCGGAATAACATGTGCGGCGGCAGAGGCAGTGGACAGACCCGATGTATTCGGCGAAAGCAAGAGATTAACTTTTTCCTCGGGAAGCATGTGCGGCACAGAGAGCCGCACGGAGCGGTCACGGGGACACAAGACCCTCAAACAGCTAAACCAGGAGCTAAACCAGGAATAAAAAACCAGGATTAAACCAGGACTAACAACGAGGGACACAGTGTGAACATATTCCTCCAGCCTCATCGCCCCGTGACTGTAAACAAGGCTGCTAAGGTTGGTTAGCCCACACACAAATATATTTATTTAGGTAAAAAAAAACAACTCAATATATATCATTATCGACCGATATGAATGACTTATATCGTGATATAGTTTTCAGCCATATCGCCCAGCCCTAAGTGAGCCTGACCAGAGTGAGCCTGACCAGAGTGAGCCTGACCAGAGTGAGCCTGAGTGAGCCTGACCAGAGTGAGCCTGAGTGAGCCTGACCAGAGTGAGCCTGACCAGAATGAGCCTGACCAGAGTGAGCCTGAGTGAGCCTGACCAGAGTGAGCCTGACCAGAATGAGCCCGTGTGAGCCTGACCAGAATGAGCCCGTGTGAGCCTGACCAGAATGAGCCTGACCAGAATGAGCCCGTGTGAGCCTGACCAGAATGAGCCCGTGTGAGCCTGACCAGAATGAGCCTGACCAGAATGAGCCCGTGTGAGCCTGACCAGAATGAGCCTGACCAGAATGAGCCCGTGTGAGCCTGACCAGAATGAGCCTGACCAGTGTGAGCCTGACCAGAATGAGCCTGACCAGAGTGAGCCTGACCAGAATGAGCCCGTGTGAGCCTGACCAGAATGAGCCTGACCAGAGTGAGCCTGACCAGAATGAGCCCGTGTGAGCCTGACCAGAATGAGCCTGACCAGAGTGAGCCTGACCAGAATGAGCCCGTGTGAGCCTGACCAGAATGAGCCCGTGTGAGCCTGACCAGAATGAGCCCGTGTGAGCCTGACCAGAATGAGCCCGTGTGAGGCTGACCTGTGTGATGAGCGGCCGGTCCTCCGCACAGACCTCGTTGAGCAGGTTCTCTCTCCTGTAGTTGGCGTCTCTCACGAACACCTGAGCGTGGAACATGGGCGTGTAGCAGAGCTGGGCACCGTGGCGCCGGCTCAGCAGACGCCACGCCAGCTCGCTCTGGTCCACCATCGGCGCCACCACAAAGCGCGCCTCCTTCAGCGTCTGCCGCCAGAACTCAAAGCCCTCCAGCTTCGCCATCCAGCTGCAGGAAACAACAATATTCTGTTAGTTTGACGCAAGTTATTTTATTTAGCACAGAGTAAAGAGGAAACAGCTGGAAATAACAAAAACATTATTGGATTATTAAAGAGTTTGAAAAGGACACACTCTTGTATACATGATACACAAATATATCATTATTATTAGGGCTGGGAACTGGCCAAATGTGAAGATTCTTTAGTATCGCAATATTTGGGCCACATTTCAATATCGTCGTGATTCTTAACATATCGCGATACAGACAGGATGTGATTCTGTGATATATATCGTGATTCATGTCCTTCATATTATTCACAGACTTTACAAACACGGAAGAAAATAAGACTATTATATTTCAGGAAAAATTCATCTTGACTTCTTAGTAGAATTACTCTTAGTCTTGGGTTCTTCAGATTCAGACTACTTCCTGTATCCCATCAGGGGCAATTCATTTGAGCAGCACATACAAAAACAAAATAACAAATAAATAACAAACAAACACAAATGAAGTGGAGCCCCATACAAACATATGAACATGACACAACATTAAAGCTCAAACATCAAAGTCACCACCAGCTACAGAGTTCAGCAGTCTGGAGCAGTCTGGAGCAGTCTGGAGCAGTCTGGAGCAGTCGGGAGCAGTCGGGAGCAGTCGGGAGCAGTCGGGAGCAGTCGGGAGCAGTCTGGAGCAGTCGGGAGCAGTCGGGAGCAGTCTGGAGCAGTCTGGAGCAGTCGGGAGCAGTCGGGAGCAGTCGGGAGCAGTCGGGAGCAGTCTGGAGCAGTCTGGAGCAGTCTGGAGCAGTCTGGAGCAGTCTGGAGCCGTCTGGAGCAGTCGGGAGCAGTCGGGAGCAGTCGGGAGCAGTCGGGAGCAGTCGGGAGCAGTCTGGAGCAGTCTGGAGCAGTCTGGAGCAGTCTGGAGCAGTCTGGAGCAGTCTGGAGCCGTCTGGAGCAGTCGGGAGCAGCGCAGTCGGGAGCAGCGCAGTCTGGAGCAGTCGGGAGCAGTCGGGAGCAGTCTGGAGCAGTCTGGAGCAGTCTGGAGCAGTCTGGAGCAGTCTGGAGCAGTCGGGAGCAGCCTGGAGCAGTCTGGAGCAGTCTGGAGCAGTCTGGAGCAGTCGGGAGCAGTCGGGAGCAGTCGGGAGCAGTCTGGAGCAGTCTGGAGCAGCCTGGAGCAGTCGGGAGCAGTCGGGAGCAGTCTGGAGCAGTCGGGAGCAGTCGGGAGCAGTCGGGAGCAGTCGGGAGCAGTCGGGAGCAGTCGGGAGCAGTCGGGAGCAGTCGGGAGCAGTCTGGAGCAGCCTGCAGCAGCCTGGAGCAGCCTGGAGCAGCCTGGAGCAGTCTGGAGCAGTCTGGAGCAGTCGGGAGCAGTCGGGAGCAGTCGGGAGCAGTCTGGAGCAGTCGGGAGCAGTCGGGAGCAGTCGGGAGCAGTCGGGAGCAGTCTGGAGCAGTCTGGAGCAGTCGGGAGCAGTCGGGAGCAGTCGGGAGCAGTCGGGAGCAGTCTGGAGCAGTCGGGAGCAGCCTGGAGCAGCCTGGAGCAGCCTGGAGCAGTCTGGAGCAGTCTGGAGCAGTCGGGAACAGTCGGGAGCAGTCGGGAGCAGTCGGGAGCAGTCGGGAGCAGTCGGAAGCAGTCGGGAGCAGTCGGGAGCAGTCTGGAGCAGTCTGGAGCAGTCGGGAGCAGCCTGGAGCAGTCTGGAGCAGCCTGGAGCAGTCTGGAGCAGTCTGGAGCAGTCTGGAGCAGCCTGGAGCAGTCTGGAGCAGTCTGGAGCAGTCTGGAGCCGTCTGGAGCAGTCGGGAGCAGCGCAGTCGGGAGCAGCGCAGTCTGGAGCAGTCGGGAGCAGTCGGGAGCAGTCTGGAGCAGTCGGGAGCAGTCTGGAGCAGTCGGGAGCAGTCTGGAGCAGCCTGGAGCAGTCTGGAGCAGTCTGGAGCAGTCTGGAGCAGTCGGGAGCAGTCGGGAGCAGTCGGGAGCAGTCGGGAGCAGTCTGGAGCAGTCTGGAGCAGTCGGGAGCAGTCGGGAGCAGTCGGGAGCAGTCTGGAGCAGTCGGGAGCAGTCGGGAGCAGTCGGGAGCAGTCTGGAGCAGTCGGGAGCAGTCGGGAGCAGTCGGGAGCAGTCGGGAGCAGTCGGGAGCAGTCGGGAGCAGTCGGGAGCAGTCTGGAGCAGTCGGGAGCAGTCGGGAGCAGTCGGGAGCAGTCTGGAGCAGTCTGGAGCAGTCTGGAGCAGTCTGGAGCAGTCGGAGCAGTCGGGAGCAGTCGGGAGCAGTCTGGAGCAGTCGGGAGCAGTCGGGAGCAGTCGGGAGCAGTCGGGAGCAGTCTGGAGCAGTCTGGAGCAGTCGGGAGCAGTCTGGAGCAGCCTGGAGCAGCCGGGAGCAGTCTGGAGCAGTCTGGAGCAGTCGGGAGCAGTCGGGAGCAGTCGGGACAAAAGAGACAAGACCTAATATTGTCTGGGACAGTCACGATACTGAACAGAAAAGATTTTTCCCCAACCATTACTCATATGGATAGCAGGAATTGTCGTAATTTCAACAATATTTGCATTTGCATTAAAAATATTGATAATCCATTCATATAAATTAGGCTTTTTGAGTATTTTAACAGTCCTAAAGTGGTGGTTCTTCTCACAGCAATCACAACAGACAAGGCAGACAATGGCTGCAACCCGGCAACGGATTAAGTGGAAGAAAATGGATGAGGTGGAAGAGAAGGGAACAGTGGGAAACATCTCACAAACCTAAATTTAACTCTAATATTCACCTTCTATGGGTTTAACACTGACACAAATAACTTTCAGAAGGATTGACAACTATTGTGATTCTTGGAAGCACAAGCACTAATGAAAGTCTAAACAACCATGAAGTAGAACATGTATATAACCAAAGTGTTTTCCTAAGTCACTGTTAAAAGAGACGCAGTGATAAACGCCATCCATCCATCCATCCAATTTCTACCCTTTAATCCATTTCTGGGTCAGGGGGGTGGCAATCAGAGATGCCACCCAAGTCTCATAGCACCAGCCCCTCACTGACCCTCTGCAGGTGGTGAGTCCACAGGAGGACGGCTGCTCTCTGAGTGTGAGCATAGCCTTGATCTTTCAGTGGGGGCTTTGGGCAAAGTGGGGTTAAGTGTCTTGCCCAAGGACACAACGACAGCAGTCATCAGTGGGAGTCGATGGAGAAGGTGTAGAGGTGGGAATTGAACCCACAACCTTCAGGCCTGAAGGCCAGTGCTCTACCAACTGAGCTACTGTACTGTCGCCCCTGATAAACGCGTCAGTCCAAAACAATAAAGAGCCATAAACATATTGGACCAATGGTGACGTCACGTTACAGAGGTTCAGGTGGATTTGACATATTTCAGTTTTGAGTCAGAAATAATTGACAACATGGCACTTGAAGACACAGATGAATAGTGATAATAATTTAAAAAGCATAAGGCGTATATTTATGTTCTATTAGACCAGCTTCAAACCTCAGACAGTGGCAGACAGTCGTGAGGCTCATGCTAATGCTAATGCTAGCAGCTCCGTGTAGCACATGATTTACTGAACTCCAAGAGCGCTCGTCACTATCATCCACGCCTTCGCCTCAGACCCGAGAGAATCTGCTGCGTCCTGTCAGTGCGGGATCACAACGAGTCAACGTTTCCTTCATTTACCTGTAATTAGTGAGATTTTTGAAGAAATTGTTGGCGGAACTGTTTCTGACTTGGTGCAACAATCAAATGGGTCCGTCCAGAAACACCTGGCGCTGGTTGGTTTGGGCCGCTTTCGGGTTTGTCAGAATTATTCCTAAATGACTTTGACCTAAATCAAGCTGCAATATGGTGTCATCTTCTGCATCTTGTTCGCAAACACTTCACATTCAACAGCCGAGTGAGAGCTGGCATCTAAACATGTGACAGAGGACAAACATGTGTATGTGAAAACTAGTGAAGGAACCTGCTTCACTTTTGACAGAATTCTTATAAAAGGACAGAATAAATACAAAAAACATGGTATAATTGAAATATCAGTTTAACTTAGTTAGAAAGCAATAAAAAAAGAAGTAGAAATTGGCTTTGTGACGTCCTCTCTAGTTTTTGTTATCTTCGATGACACTGTGATTTTACTGTGTTTGTCTGTTTTAGATTTTGAGAGCACCTCTCTCTGGTCGCTCTCTGGTCTCTCTCTGGTCTCTCTCTTGTCTCTCTCTGGTCTCTCTTTTGTCTCTCTCTTGTCTCTCTGGTCTCTCTCTTGTCCCTCTCTGGTCTCTCTCTCTGGTCTCTCTCTGGTCTCTCTCTTGTCTCTCTCTGGTCTCTCTCTTGTCCCTCTCTGGTCTCTCTCTTGTCTCTCTGGTCTCTCTCTTGTCCCTCTCTGGTCTCTCTCTCTGGTCTCTCTCTCTGGTCTCTCTCTGGTCTCTCTCTTGTCTCTCTCTGGTCTCTCTCTCTGGTCTCTCTCTGGTCTCTCTCTTGTCTCTCTCTGGTCTCTCTCTTGTCCCTCTCTGGTCTCTCTCTCTGGTCTCTCTCTCTGGTCTCTCTCTGGTCTCTCTCTTGTCCCTCTCTGGTCTCTCTCTCTGGTCTCTCTCTCTGGTCTCTCTCTGGTCTCTCTCTTGTCCCTCTCTGGTCTCTCTCTCTGGTCTCTCTCTGGTCTCTCTCTCTGGTCTCTCTCTGGTCTCTCTCTGGTCTCTCTCTTGTCCCTCTCTGGTCTCTCTCTTGTCCCTCTCTGGTCTCTCTCTTGTCCCTCTCTGGTCTCTCTCTCTGGTCTCTCTCTGGTCTCTCTCTTGTCCCTCTCTGGTCTCTCTCTCTGGTCTCTCTCTTGTCCCTCTCTCTCTCTCTCTGGTCTCTCTCTTGTCTCTCTCTGGTCTCTCTCTTGTCTCTCTCTGGTCTCACTCTTGTCCCTCTCTGGTCTCTCTCTCTGGTCTCTCTCTTGTCCCTCTCTGGTCTCTCTCTTGTCCCTCTCTGGTCTCTCTCTCTGGTCTCTCTCTGGTCCCTCTCTGGTCTCTCTCTGGTCTCTCTCTGGTCTCTCTCTGGTCTCTCTCTGGTCTCTCTCTGGTCTCTCTCTGGTCTCTCTCTGGTCTCTCTCTGGTCTCTCCCTGGTCTCTCCCTGGTCTCTCTCTGGTCTCTCTCTGGTCTCTCTCTGGTCTCTCTCTGGTCTCTCTCTGGTCTCTCTCTGGTCTCTCTCTGGTCTCTCTCTGGTCTCTCTCTGGTCTGTGTCTTTACTGTTTCTACCTGTTTTTATTTTATTTTATTGGGAGAATAAAGATAACTTTGAACTCTGATAAAACCCACGCAGTTGATGGTAATAACCTGCTCTTCCTCATCGCTGACACCTCCTCATCATCACATGTCGTCTCCATGGTAACTGTCACATTTATCCTTCTGCTCAAAGATAAACCAAACCAGAACAGAATCACACACACCGGACTTCAGTCCAAAACTGGAGCATAATAAATATTTATTCAAAAATATATTAACATTTCCTACATTCTGGGAGTGACACAAACAAGGTAATTTGCAATAACAGACATTTGCAGTTTGGAAAAATCACCAAAATGTTATTATTTTTACCCAATATGTAGGTCCTCCTGTGGTGTGGACCCAATTTTGCAAACAAACGTTCAAACAGTAAAGTAAAAATTTTGCCCGTTAAACTTGTGGACCTGATAACAAAACCAGCGTACATTTCAAAAGGCTCAACATTTATAAATCTATTATATTATTATTTATTATTATTATCACACGTATCGTTCAGATGAGCCACAAAACTGGAAGACCATTTCAGCGACAACTCAACAGCGCCACAGTCTCCCCCGGTGGCCGCAGAACCACATTGCACACAGGACACACAACAGGACACACAACCAGGCAGACACTGAAGCAATAGGTCCATGATAATTATAGTTAAAGCGGATTATATCTGACAACAGTCGACAGAAACACTCCATGCACCACGGGACGTTAGCGTGAGATGGAAGCGACTACGGACTTAAAACTAGAGTCAAAACTTTGAGAAACGCAAAATAATAATGACTCAGTCTGAGGAATGTGTGGAATGCAGCCAAGACTAGAAAATAGTTTTTTTTAAGATTGTGTTTTTACCAAGGCACGTCTCAAACTGATATGATTCATTTTTTGGTTTCATATTGAGATTGTGTCGAGTGTAAAGATAAATCTATAACATAAAAACAAAAATCATTGAATTATCTTATTTTTTTATATATTTGTTGGTCTCAGGTCCAAAGTAAGTTTAGTAAAATGGCCAGAGAGAGAGAGAGAGTAAACTGCGCTTTCATAAAAGGATCATAAAAAATATGAAGGTCTAACAAGTGTGAATGAGCCATGACATCATCCATAAGTAAAGCACATTAAAGCTGAGGTACCTGGGTTTTTAAAACAAGAATATTACGTTGTGAGGCGTGTACAAGCCAAATGTAGTGGGTCCAGACAGAGAGAGCAGAGAGAGAGACCAGAGAGAGACCAGAGAGAGAGACCAGAGAGAGAGAGAAGAGAGAGACCAGAGAGAGACCAGAGAGAGAGACCAGAGAGAGACCAGAGAGAGACCAGAGAGAGACCAGAGAGAGAGACCAGAGAGAGACCAGAGAGAGACCAGAGAGAGAGACCAGAGAGAGAGAGCAGAGAGAGACCAGAGAGAGACCAGAGAGAGACCAGAGAGAGACCAGAGAGAGAGGCCAGAGAGAGACCAGAGAGAGAGGCCAGAGAGAGAGACCAGAGAGAGAGACCAGAGAGAGAGACCAGAGAGAGACCAGAGAGAGACCAGAGAGAGAGGCCAGAGAGAGAGACCAGAGAGAGAGACCAGAGAGAGAGACCAGAGAGAGACCAGAGAGAGAGACCAGAGAGAGAGACCAGAGAGAGAGACCAGAGAGAGAGACCAGAGAGAGACCAGAGAGAGAGACCAGAGAGAGACCAGAGAGAGAGACCAGAGAGAGAGACCAGAGAGAGAGACCAGAGAGAGAGACCAGAGAGAGAGGCCAGAGAGAGAGGCCAGAGAGAGAGACCAGAGAGAGACCAGAGAGAGAGACCAGAAAGAGAGACCAGAGAGAGACCAGAGAGAGAGACCAGAGAGAGACCAGAGAGAGAGACCAGAGAGAGAGACCAGAGAGAGAGACCAGAGAGAGACCAGAGAGAGAGACCAGAGAGAGACCAGAGAGAGAGACCAGAGAGAGACCAGAGAGAGAGACCAGAGAGAGAGACCAGAGAGAGAGACCAGAGAGAGACCAGAGAGAGACCAGAGAGAGACCAGAGAGAGAGACCAGAGAGAGACCAGAGAGAGAGGCCAGAGAGAGACCAGAGAGAGACCAGAGAGAGACCAGAGAGAGAGGCCAGAGAGAGAGACCAGAGAGAGACCAGAGAGAGACCAGAGAGAGAGGCCAGAGAGAGACCAGAGAGAGACCAGAGAGAGACCAGAGAGAGAGGCCAGAGAGAGAGACCAGAGAGAGACCAGAGAGAGACCAGAGAGAGAGACCAGAGAGAGAGCAGAGAGAGACCAGAGAGAGAGACCAGAGAGAGAGACCAGAGAGAGAGACCAGAGAGAGACCAGAGAGAGAGACCAGAGAGAGACCAGAGAGAGACCAGAGAGAGACCAGAGAGAGAGACCAGAGAGAGAGACCAGAGAGAGAGACCAGAGAGAGAGAGACCAGAGAGAGAGGCCAGAGAGAGACCAGAGAGAGAGACCAGAGAGAGAGACCAGAGAGAGAGACCAGAGAGAGAGACCAGAGAGAGACCAGAGAGAGAGACCAGAGAGAGAGCAGAGAGAGAGACCAGAGAGAGAGAGCAGAGAGAGAGACCAGAGAGAGAGACCAGAGAGAGAGACCAGAGAGAGAGACCAGAGAGAGACCAGAGAGAGACCAGAGAGAGACCAGAGAGAGAGACCAGAGAGAGACCAGAGAGAGAGACCAGAGAGAGACCAGAGAGAGACCAGAGAGAGACCAGAGAGAGAGACCAGAGAGAGAGACCAGAGAGAGAGACCAGAGAGAGAGACCAGAGAGAGAGACCAGAGAGAGACCAGAGAGAGAGACCAGAGAGAGAGACCAGAGAGAGACCAGAGAGAGACCAGAGAGAGACCAGAGAGAGACCAGAGAGAGACCAGAGAGAGAGACCTGAAAAAGCTGGTTTAAAGATGTGACAGAGGTTTATTACATAGTTAATTTGTTTGTTATTGGAAATTAAGTACTTCAGCTTTAATTCTAGGCTAGGTTTAAAACAGTCCTCTTTAGTTTAGCATATGGCTAGGAAGGTAAGACTCGGAGAAGGTTAAACTCCTCAGAGTGTTAGTCAAGCTGCATAGGGAGTCAGTTTGCTGGGAGAAGTATGGTAACAGCACTATCCTCTCCTCTTTCCTACTTTATCTGTTTAGCATTATTAGGATTTTGACTATAGTTTGTTCATTGCTATTCACC